>OX326952.1:20553088-21153088 GCA_946800315.1 Misopates orontium | reverse complement strand
ATTATATATCTGTCTGGACAGGGTTAATAACAGGTGCCACCTACTTTGTTACTCCATCAACTGTTCATGATTCATATGACAATGCCATGTCAGAGCTAAACAATCAGCGTACGTTCAAGTTCTTTAAACATTTACTTTGTGTCCATTTTACTTTTTGCCTTAGATGGTTAATGTATAGGTTGTTTGTTTCTTGAATTACTCACGGGCTTGGCATTAATATCATTGCACTTTCATTGTGGTTTTATAGTCTTTCAAGTGGTCTGCCGTGTTCTAAATTCCCTTGATCAGGGTTTGGTTTGCTCTTCAAATTGTAATATTGATACTGGAATGGAGACTCCGTTCCACTGCTATTATATTCTCTTACCTTCGGACAAAGGGTTGATGCTTCTCAGGGTAATGCTTCCTCCATTCTTCTACCTGTCATCCGCCCTTAGTTTCTCCTATGGTCAATCTTCCCACCTTACAAAAGCATCACATATATTTGAATGTATTCTTTTTTAGTCCAAGAAAGTTTCTCATGTTTAGCATATCTGTATCAATCACATGTATAGCGGCTTTCAGCAGCTGAGGAATTTTTACCCATCCCTGATGTCTACCAACAAATTAGCTCTGTGGTAGTTGAAGTGGTTGAAAACACCGTTCAAGCCTCTTTGCTGAAGGTGAATCTGTACCCTTTCTTTGTTATACTGAATTATTCTTTTGATACCCATGCAGTTGTAATTTTGGTTCTAATATCGATATCTGAAACCACATTAGGATAAGCCGGATTTGTGGCGACTATCCAAGAATTAACACTGGAAGTTTTTGTGCTCCTAACTGAGATGACCTGCTTAAAACCACTTGACTCCCAGCATTGTTAACTTCGTGATAGAAAGATTAAGACAGTATATTTCAATTTGAAGTCCAAACTAAGTAAAGCATCCAATATTCTAGTCTTTCTGATTGAAAGATTGTTATATTTTGCTACATTTTATCTTATTTTGAACATATTAATTATTATTTGCCATATGAGTTAAGTAGGACAAGCTATCCGTTATTTATTTTGTCCAAACTCATCTATTTATTCATTTTTCTGGTAATAATACAAAGGAGATTATTATTTCCAGATGGAAGTAAGTGATTATAATCCAGTCCAGCATGCAAGAGGTTTCCATCAAAAACTAAACTTGCTTGTTAAAGAAAGTCTGCAATTTGGGTAAAGATCTCCTCTGTAACTGTGGTTCTTAGAAACATGATTTCTAGCTTTTAATTTCCAACTAGCCTCTTTTTTCCATGTGTTTTTGCCTTGAGGCATGCTGCTCGAACTTCTGAAATGGTTGGGTTATGCCAGTTACTTGAAGGGCTATCTTTCCAATTATTGCTATGATCGACCTCCACTGACATATCTTTTTTCCAGGCTTAGATTGTGTTTGTAGAAGTAGAGCCAAGCTATAGTGATCAAATATAAAGCTCACTGATGGTTATTGGCAAACATGCTATACAGAAAAAATTTAGCTACCAGTTTTGCTATTCAAGTTCATAATCTATATGAACTAACAAAAAAGTCATAATATGGAGATGAGATTTAGTCACATTTAACCACTTTGATATGTAAAAGACAACCCAGAAATAATTAGCTTGTTTCACTTCTCAGTGCACTGGAAAAGTTGTATCGTGATGAATCAAAAACTTAGTTGAACTTGATCCAACATGATATACATTTTACTTTTTTCGTGAACTTCCGGAGCTAACAAAGGGTATTGGTATCTTCAATCGCCCGCCCTTAACTCGTTTGCTTTTTCTTTAGTATGATCGTTAGCAGGATCAATTTCTGGGCTCATGCTTACTGTGTTCTAGTCCAGATATTTTTTTGTTTTTAGCTCTTTAACTATCGAACGATTTATCCTATATTTTGTTGTAGGGCAATAGTTCCTAAAACCAAAGAAGGAATCCCAGCATCAGAATTGACCAAACTATGGTCCTCATCAGAGATTCAACCATCAGTACAGGCAGACGACATAATAATCGTGGGAGAGGAAATGCCACAATTTGACTCTGAAGTTGGAGAAAATAAAACTGCTGAATGTATTACAGAAGAATGGGAACAACTCGTTGTTACTGAAATTGGAGGCATAAGTTCCACCACTTGTACTCCCTATTCAAATCTAGATCAATTGGTTAAATCACCCTCACAAGGCAATAGGCCACTGGATGAAAAGACTACCAGAATCCTCGAGAGACTGGAAACCCCAAGGGAACTGAAAAGAAAATCAGTTTCACCAATAATATCAAGCAGTCTTGTTGCTGCTGACGTATGTGCACCGGTGAAGAAGCCGTTGATACCATTTGGGCGAATTCATGGTGCAGATCAAGGCTCAGTATCAAGCCAACCAATGAAGCCGAATTTTCAGAGGATCAAAAAGAAAAGATAGCCAGTTGATAACTTCATGCATAGCCCAACATGTTTCTCTATTATATGAGGTTGGTCTTCCTTGCTTTTTTTTTGGCAATCATATCTGCTCAATTACTGCACAGCTATCTTTTTATACATCTTCATTGTTCGTTTAGCTTGTCGTGTGAGTAAATATAGACTTCTGGTACATGTTTTAGGAATACAGTGAGTGTATTGCGAGGAAGTTAATATTACATGCTGGGGTTTCTAAGTGCTGTTAGCATCCTCCATCCAGTAGAAAACGCAACATAAAGTTATCTATGCAGTTATCACGATGGTACCTAATGCCACCTTATCTTTCATAAGTTTCTTTCTACGTAGAATACGCTCTAATTTTCATATATGTGTGTCTCTGTGCATTTCTAGCTTTCTGCAGTATGTAGACTAAAACTAAATAATATTTATACAGATACATACATGGAACTAAGTTCTGTGCATTAATATATTTGCTGTGATAAACACTTTTTTAGATATACATTTTAAATATTATTGGTTGTACGTACCCTGCATTTTCTCACATAGCATACGGTCGGCCATTATAAACATGAAAAACTTGTGCACAGTTCTCTCGAGTAAGAAATGGTCCATTAATATCTAGGACTAGAAGTTATTTGATTTTTTAAGCTTAAGTAGTCCTACTTAGCACCATAATTTGTCTAACTTCCTGCTGTAATGCACTAACATTCTTTTTCCTCTAGACACGCATGTTCCAATCCAACTAACTAAGGTATTTCTGGGTCCATTAGTTGAAAGCAGCCTGAATACTGTAGTCTGACGATAGAGGAGTTTCACCTAATTCGTCGTCTTTATAGTATCTTTGTTTAATTAAATTAAACTGTGATCATGAACACATGTTAAGATTTGGGCAGAAAATCAATAAGAAATTCATGGATATGTTTTAGACAAATATTTTATTGGAAACTCAAATGATACTATCAGCGAGAAGTTCAAAGATATGTTTTTTCTACATCTATTTTAGGAAACTCAGATGTTACTATATGCGTTACATGTGAGGAAATTTGGGCTGAAATATAAAATATTGAACAGTCTTGACGAGTAGAATTGCTTTTGCTTCTCATTATTGTTCGAAAGTTGCATCTACAGTTACATGGAACAAATTATATAAAACAAGGTTGATGGGTGGGTAGGGTATAATGCCACCTCCCACTACTTCAACATTATCATTTAACATCTCCTATATCCAAAAAAACTAATCAAATAGGCCTCACAATTATATGATGCAAGCATGACTCATTGTGAGGTCACTCCTAGAAAATTACTCGTAACTATACTTCCCGATAATAGACAAAAGAAAGAAAAAAAAAAGTTGTATTATCTGAAATTTCGTCCTCCAGTGTTGGTGGGTGGGTAGGTGGCCCATATAGATTAACCTAATCCGGTAACGATCTCTATACAATAGGGATTAGGATTCTCAGAACCTTCTCTTCTCATTTGTCCAAGTCAAAAGTTCTCTTTGTGGAATTCAAATTTAGTGGAGGTCCTGTGAGAAAAATCTGAGGCTAGCTGTCTTAGTTCCTTAACTGGTGGTGGTGCCCCACAGTAAAATACGCCTGCAAATATGATTAACATTTCAACTTTAAGTAATTTGCTCGTAAGTAACAAAAATACAATGGTGAGTAGAAGTTTTCATGTGTAACACATATTAGTAAATGATATTAGTTAATGTTCAATTTAACTTTTGGGATAATAATATCTACATCCCTGAAGTTTGGTCTAATTACGGAAACCTCCACCAAGGTTTGAATAATTACATAGGCATTCCTTAAAGCTTTAAAAGTGCTAACATATTTTCTGGGGTGTCTATGTCACTATCTGACTTTAGGGAAGTCTAATGTTCTTTTAACTTTGGAAGGGTCTTTGTATCATCAGTCAAACAGTAAAATATATTTTTAGAATTAACCACAAACATTGAAAATTAGGTATGCCTAAATTTTATAGGTGAAACTTAGATCAAAGGTTGCAGTAGATTTTACTGAGGGACTTACCAACTCTTGCATTAGGATGATTCAGAGCAATGCGTTTGTAGACTGTACGCCAATTAGGCTTGGCAAAGTGAGACTTAACCCGGGTTCCAGACACAACATCCACTCCATTCTTGGCATGGTTGAGCGATTGAAGCATAGTAATTAGAGCAGAACGAGCATCTCCTTCTTCATAAACACTTGTGCAGTAGTTATGCATTTCGATAACTCCTTTATGATCCATCTCCGCCACTTCATTCATAACTCCCTTAAACCAATCGAACGAACCTTGTTCTCTAGTGACCCAATAGAAGTACGCCCTACTCGTTTTAAAGTTTTGTCTTCCACTCCCTGATCCGAACTTCCGCTTAGGAGTTAAAGAGCTAGCATTTGAGGAAGGTGTCTTTCCTTCCTCCATAGCGTTTTCTTCATCATCCATTGCCTTCATGTTGTTCACTATGTCTTTGACGACACTGATCATTGGTGTTGCGCCAATGCCGAGACCCACCAGAAGTACGACATCGTAGTCTTTGTAATCTTGTGTTGGTGCTCCATATGGACCATCGATCAACACTCGAGGGAAACTGTGCAAGATTGTCATGGGACATGTTAAAACACCATTTGAACTACCTACTCATTGGTTCATACGGCCTACTAAAGTTAATTGAGATTAAAGATTTGAATGTTTACCAATTTCTTTTTGTTTTTATAAAGTATTTAAATTCAACCTAGCAGGAATCTTGGGCAAAATTGGGTTTTGATTTTGGAGATATTGTCTTAGGGAATCACTTTTCACAACCATTTTATGTACCCTAGCTAGTTTTGAGGCTTACCACTAATGACTTAGTTATTAATTTTTCAATTTTAAAAACTTTGGTCTTTAGTATCAGCTTCTTCATATATGTGCATAAACACTTAAGAGGAAAACAGTAACATGCTTTTTGTACTAATTAATTTTGCTCCTTTGGTATTTTTCAACAAAGTTCTCTACGGCACGTCTTTGTAATGAACATTTTTAAGTTATATTAGAGCTGTGAAAAGTTGGAAAAGGACTTACTTTGGATTATTTTCCCCTTGCAAGCAGTCAGCTCTGAGGAGCCCACTTTTTCCAGTAGGTGGTGGTTGACAAACCTATATAAAGCCAAAAAGTAGTGGTGCAATCTATTAGCAACAACCCCACACGGTGAAAACTAGCAGCCACACCAGATGTGACAATAATAATAAGGTAAAAAAACAATTATTGCATCATTGGAGACTATTGCTATTTGCTACATATGTTGAATGGGTAAATAAAGTTTGTTGGGTTCATTCCTAGTATAGCAATAAATAAAGATTCTGTATTAACTGAACATGTGCGTTGGGATTGCCGTTTGTTTGGTTAGTTGGGGCCATCTTTTTCTAAGAATAATAGGCAAATTAATGAAGTGGCCATCAGGGGGAGTATTGAAAACGCCACAATCTTCAACCATTAAAGAAAGAAAGAAAGGGACAGAATCTTGTGGCCATGTGATGTTTAATATTTTCTGCTGGCCAAGCATATTCTTCTAGAGAGTTAAGCTTCATAATTTGGGAATTATTTCAATATATATATATATATATATATATATATATATATATATATGTCTTAAAGTAGTTTTTCTTCAATTAAGCGACTGAAAGTGAAAATTGTAGTATTGTAGAACAGTTTTTTTAACAAGGAGACAAAAAAATTGTGGTCCCTGTGGAGAGTAGCTATATTTAGGAGGAAATATACCTCTGAGAATACGGATTTAAGTTGTCTGGTCCAATCACCCAGTGTCCGTATGTGAACACTAACATAATCATCCATGGGTGCCGAAGTGATGGAGAATGGATGCCTGCATTAAGTGGAGCACTAAAACTTCATTATGTCAATTTTAGGACAATAATCGACAGGTCATGATGCATTTTTTTCAACGCGGGATTAGGCTGTTATCACGATAATGTAAAATATCAAAATAGTGACAATTATGGTAACAATAGTGATATTGTATTTTTGCATTATTTTATTAAGCCCTTCACCTACCATTCGAATGGAGAAACAGCCGCACAGTTGACAAAAATGTATTGCCCACTTTTGTATTTGAATCCCTGTGGCTTTGACATGTGCAGTGCTAGCACATTTCCAGGATAGACTGCCACCTTCATTTACGAAAAAAACATGGCCATAAGTACTAATACAGATTTTTTAAACTATTCTTTTCGAGACTATGGTTTGAGCTTTAGCTTGATTCAGAATTATAAAACTCGGGCGCTAACTCGATTAGTGATATATTTGATCTCGAGCTAGTTGGAACTCGTCTCGAGCGCAAATACATCGATAAGAATATGCGCTTTGGGGTATTTAGACGTAAATCTATTTGATAATATTGAATGTGAATGGTTTATAATGGGATTTACCTTTAAGATCCTTACAGCCTTGATACTTGACCTGAATGCCCTAATCAATCTTTCCCCAGCATATAGTGCAACAGGAACTGTCAAATACATCCATGTCTGCCAGTACAACATTATTCTTTTAGTACTCAATCAAAATTGTCCAAAAGAAATTCATAAAAAACCACAATCTCGAGCAGCATTAATGCTAACAATAGACATACTAACCGTTTTATGTTGCCAGTCATGGGTCAAGTAAAGCTTGATTCCGTGAATGATGAGACAAGCATAAACAATGACAAATAGATGATGTGAATACCAAAAGGCATTGAACCCTGTGAGCTTGTCCAACGGCTTGGGCAGGTTCACCCTATTCCTTCTAAACCATGGGGATGCAAGCAAGAAGGCTATGGCCATTAGAACCACCATTATGATACCTGTCACCCCTTCCCATCCGCTAACAAAAAACCAGTAGTTCTTCGGTTGAGGTCCAAAGAACTTCTCCATTGGTTTGTATTCCTCTGGAGTCGCATGGAGGAGTTTAGGAAAATCGCATGTTAAATGGCTTATTCCGTGTATCCCGACCCCTATTGCAATTGCGATAGCAATTACCTGTAAAGTAAAAACAGCATAATATATATCAGATTACAGTTAAAATCTTTCAATCAAGTACTAAGTCTGAAAGTCTCTAAGAATTATAGGCCATGCTAGCTTAAGTCTATAACTTTGGACTTACTTTATGGAAATTGAGATTGTCGTCAAACGGGACGGCTACGCCTAGCTTTGTCTTGTTCCGAAGCCAGGTGATGGTGTTCCGGCACACTGGAAGCAAAATCAAAGCCATATTTAGCTTAAGTGTCTCGGCTGCGCCCTTGGCCATGCACACACAGACTCCCATTACTTCATACACAGCTCTATTTCTGTACTGAATATACTTCCATGTGAACAAACCAGCCATGATCGCAATCCACAGTGCCATAACCCAAACTCTCTGCCAGTTGTCTATTAGAAAGTAGTGAAGATCATCGTACCATCGCTTCAAAAAATTATCTTGAGTTGGCCTCAGCTTCTCACTCAACATTTTGCTCAAGTTCCGGCTCTCACCGCCGCCTCTAACTGTATGCATGGGACCTTGTAGTAATAGCATCTCCAAGTTTTCTATCTGTTTCAGCATGTTTGATGTCAAATCCCTGAGAATTTTGTTAATATTGAGGTGATTTTTTGTTGGATTATTACCATAATGTAGCCATGATTATTGGGGTCTAACTCTTCCATGATTAGCCTTGCGTATTCATCGGCTTGTTTCTGAATATTGGACAGCTTGTTGGCAGATGCACTTAGTGTAATAATCTGCAGACAATATTCAATTAGTATATGGGGCATTAGATTAGATTAATGAAAGTCAAAGTCATTCTCATACATCGAATACAAATGCATAGCTTAATAATTCAAACATAAAATAAAGCTTCCATACCTCCCTGACTTCCTCCTCTGTGATTCTTCCGTCTGCATCTTTGTCAACCCTGAGTTGTAAAGTGTATTAATATCATGCAAGTACAGTTTATATTAATCAAGATTCAATATTACAGAATAATTGGCTTAATTAATAATCAACCATTCAACAATCTTAAATTATCACTTACATGTCAAAGAAAGTTTGAAGCCGAGAATCAAAGCTTTGATCTGAAACTTGATCCCAATACTCTTTCAACTGAGCTTTCGTAATCGAGTCGCCGGAGATGTTCCTCCTCCGTGCCAGCGCATCGAATAGCTCCCCAGCAAACTCCTTAGACTCCTTATTCATACCTACACACATACACATACAGAACATGATTATCTTATAAATAAAATAAATGGAAGTGTAAATGAGAAGCATGAATGGTGGTTGAGAATTTTTGTGTTTAGACATACCAATGCATTCACCAAAACGTGAACGATGTAGCAACCCATTAGTATTCGCTGTAATCTCATCAAACCGTTTCTCCACCCCATCCCAAGCCGCGCCACCTCCCGTCTTACTGATAAACTTCAACCCCTTCAACGCATGCACAGCGCCGGATTTAGTCCGGTCCAATCTCCCCATGCCGTGAGGCCGGCGGGTGAGAGAAGCCAAACGCTTAAGTTCATGTGACACTTGCTTAAATCTTGATGAAGCATTTCTAACGACCGAGGATCCGAATGATGACTTCTTTTCCAGGCCTTTGGCCAGTAGAGTCAGCTCCGGGTCCTCCACATCATTGCCTCCGGCGGTTTTAACGCTATGAACGGCAACGGAATCTTCCCTGACGTCGAGGGTGATTTCGACGTAGTCATCGGCAGTGGTGGTGGTGTCGGGGATGTTGAAGCGGGCACTTTTTTTGCCTCCTCTTTTGTTCAACGGGCCTATTAATGGGCCGCTGTGTGAGGTTCTGTCCACCTCCGTGTCGGAGTGGTGGTGCCGGTGGTGGTGGTTGTTTTCTTGGGATTGCATTTGGGCTTCAGACTATACAATGAAATGGAGGGGAAAAAGAGAAGAAGAAATATTTTAAGAGTGGTACTCCGCAACCAAAAGAATTGGTCGTGGTTGTGTTATATTGCTGAATAGAATAAAGATCTTGGATATATGTGTGTATATATAAGGAGGAGAAAAAGATGTGAAGTGTTTGGTTTGAACAATTATATGGAAATGCCGAGACTTTTAGTCTTTTACTATTCTTTTATTACATTCAGTTTGCTGCGTCTTCTTACCAAGTCTTACAACTTTACTTCTTCTTTTTGCCTGTAAAAGAAGTATGAGGCCTTGAACTTTTATTTATATATGTATACGTATATATAAATATATATATATATATATATATATATATATATAATAATATTTATGTATAGTAAGTTTGGTTTGTGCATGAAAAGGACTAATCTGTCCGAGCATTCTGTTACGTCTGCTGTGCCAGAAGTGAGAACTCAATAAAATGAAAAGAAAAAAAAAAGTAGACGAATTTGGTAGTCTATATAATTCATAGTTGTGAACAATTATGTCTAGATTTCAATCTACCCCGCACAGAATTTGTGAACATATATTTCTTGAAAATGACTAGCAAAATATTAAATCTAGAATGAACAATTGGCAGGTCTAGGACTATCCCTGAGGTAGTTCCATGTAAGATCGCATTATTGGTTACATTGTCACTGTGGCACAATTTGTGAGGGACTTGAATACTATTAAGAAACATGTTATTCAGTATTTTTGTCTTATAAATAATTAATATAAACTCGTTTTTACTAACTTAACGATTTTATCTAGTGCATCTTAATTACAAGATCTCCTTAACATTACTATATTACGGGAGTTTATAATCTTAAACGTGAAAATGTTACCTTTAAAAAAGTGAGAATATCACGTACCGAAGATTGTAATATTTTGTTTTCGTAGTATAATTTTACTCGCTAATTTCTTACTACAATAGGCTCATGCTATTGGGTCTTATGTTTGTCATCATGTACTGTTATGGCGTTCCTTAAAGTTCTATGCATACTCACATTTTGAACGTACTCTAAGCAAAATGTACAATTATTTTGAGCATTAGCATAGCCTAAGGTTTCTAAATATTTCCAGATAAAACATAAATTATATATGTCCGTTATTAAATTCAATAGCAACGAAATTAAATGATATGTTCTAATTATATTAATTTACAGCGTTACGAGATTTCGTGGAAAACTTACAAAAAGGCGTTAAAAAATGCAATACTAGTCAATCGTTTGTTACATATACATTAAACAAAATATATAATGTAGAAGGCAAATTAATTGATTGCGCCATGGAAATGGCTGAGCAAAACTTGTTTATCCGCTTTTTATGGCTGCGGAAGTGTTCTAATTATAAGAATTATGAGCATGATATATATATATATATAACAAGATTGAAAAGATTTCTTGTATTTGAATCTCATGATTACCTATTATAACCAAAAGCCATGTCTTCGACGTAACCAATATTTCAAAAAACTTGTCTCGTGGCTTGCCCAAGGCAAAATCCGACTAAAAACGTACTAAGAAGGTTCTTGTGGCATAATCTTCCTGAAGCGCACGCCCTATAGTTGGGCTTAAGCCTCAGGAGCAAAAGTCGTAATCCCGAAGAACAAAAGTAAGAGAAAATAATGTTATATTGTTTATTCTTTTATGAATTTTGCCTATAAATTTTCTTGATATCGATCATTATATTCAAACATGTTTTACATACTTATTAGAACTAAAATGTGATTTTTACCAAAAAAAAAAAAAAAAAACATTTCGTCTTTCTCTTTTTATGGATATTTATAGTTTATATCTAATTATTGTCCATCGTCCTGGATTTTCTTTTGTTGTTTGATTAATATTTTACTTCAGACTTGTTATATATACATATGAGGACTAGAGCAAATATTTATATGAAACTTACATGATGTCATGTAGAATGAAGTATCTGAATTTTTGTTTTTAAATATGTCAACTCATTTTCTTAGCATTTTTGTGTTTTTATTTTTTAAATTGATATTATTATTATTATTATTATTACTATTATTTTATTTTTTAACAAAAACTAAAACTTGTGGGACTTACAACCCATGACTTTAAAAATACTGGGGGTAACAAAAAATGATTTAAGCTTGTGCTCGTTAGAAAATAAATACAATAAATGCCTACTCCTATATAGTTTAAACTTTTAGATGAGATGGTGATGCAATATACAAATTAATTAGCACTTCAAAAGCCTTAAGTTCATATATTAATTTCCATTAGAAATACTAAAATATCAAAAGCATGGATTAAAATTTTTCAACATTAGTTTCCATTAAAAATACAAAAATATCTATGTTTTTGACTTTATAGAAACAAAAATTAAATTGTTTTGAGTTAGTTACAACAATTATTTTCATACATTTTTTGAAACATATCAAAAGTTTACAAAAGGTCTCTAATGTTTAGCTATACCTTAATTCATGACTTCAATTCAGTTAGAAACTGTTAATTAAGCTATGTTATAATAGAAAATTACCATACCATTTAATAATTATTTTCGTTAAATTATATGAATTGAGTAAATATGTTATCATGATATATACAACAGCTGCTGATGAATGATTGTGCATGATTGTTAATTTTCATTTACTAATTAAGAGAATAATAAAAAGCACAAGTTGTTCTTAGTTTTAGTTGTCCACGACGATGAGCTCGCTTAGTTCGCGAATTTAATTACACCTATATAGTACGTCAATCGTGACGAATAAGAACGCAAACTATTTCTATGATGTTTTCTATCACTTGCACTTATAAAAAAGCAATGATCGTTTTTTAAATAAAGGCCGCAAAATTTCGCGGAATATACGTTGTCCTTAGACCCAATGGCCGGATCATAAGTTCCATGGAAAAACTTTTACATAATAGAATTAATGAGTAAGACTGTAAGAGCTTTATTGTTAAATATATGAAGTGAAAATTTTACAGAAATTAACGGAAGTAAACAACGGGTAATTGGAGGAGTTGGAACCGGGTAGAATGTGAATTCAAGAACTACATACTACATATTTGTAGGTTTTTTTTTTTTTTAACTTTGGTTCCTTAATGAGTATTGATTCCATCTTTGGTCCTCTATTGAAATTTTTTGTAACTTTAGTCCCCTAATAGAAAAAGTGTTGCCTTAAAACAACAAACGAGAGGTGCGACTTCAGAATCGCAACTTCTTTCCATCATGAAAACAACTCTCATGTGAGCACATGCACAACACGTATTTTTTTTTTTGCCGAAATGGCAATTTCGGTGGAAAAAGGGATCAAGTATGAATTGTGAGACAAATTAGAGGACGAAAGTTGCAAAATGAAAATCAGTAGAGGACCAAAGATGGAGTCAGTACTCATTAAGAGACCAAAGTTGAAAAAAACCCTACTCGTAGACCACAAAAGGAAATTGAATTTAAATCTTAAAATTAATATATTAAAGTAATTTCGACAGAAAAAAACTGTGTAATGTTTAATATATTGGTGAAAAAAATACTTGTGTTATTTATAATAAGTAAAAAACCCTATGTAAAATATAAAATAATAATAAATAAAAATAATAAAAAAAGAAACAGAGAGGAGAAAACCTAAGTGAGCAAAAAATACGAGAAGACCTTTTTGCCTTTAAAAAAGAAAGTACACGTGAGATTTTGTCTCTTTTTTTCCTTGGCAGTACTGTCTATCAATCCGCAAGGAGATGCTTAACTTTGTAGAATTTTTGGAGATCAATCAAATGGACAAATATTTATAATTTAAGCGGATTTCTTTTTCCTTTTTAGCTGTACTTTTTTATGAACGTTTGCAGAGTACCTATTATACTCCTCTCTTTTGTCTTTAATAAATCCCTTTTCTGAACAAAAATAAAATAAAATAATCAATCTCTACTATCGGTTGAGTATAAAATTTCGAATAAATCCGTTTGAACAGACCATATTCACCCTAAATACTGCACGTGATTTCTTTAGTTTCTCTTATTGACTCAAAAGGCAGCTTAAAAGTCTTAAAAAATAGTTGTTGTTAATATACTTCTTTGCCTGTCCTTATAGAATACAAACCGTATACATCGTTAAAGTAATTTAATAAGAAGAAAACGAAGCATTTAGTGGTCATGTACACATTAAAGATAAGACATTTCATGTTACTAATAACTATTGGGCCACACACGGTTAAAAGATTTGGAGAACTTATGATAATTTTATATTACAGTTCTTTGTTCAAACTTGACTTAATGATTATGCTTCTCCTCTCTGATTAGTTTTCCCACTAATAATCCCTTGTTAGTGTAATCATACATTGTAAAAGAATTTAGAACCCCCTCAGATTACGTCTGAAAAGCTTTTTATTATAGGAGAAAGGGAGATTAGTGTAGTAGTATGACTCAATAATTCTTTGACGATGTTTGATAACTTTAATATGTCCTGAAGAGTAGTTCATAATGAGAATAAGATTCTAACACGAGAAGCTTATAGTTGACATGGGCATGGACTCTAATCGTATTAAAATTTAAGCCTTTTCAGATTTCTTCTAAAAGAACTTATTAAGAGGAGTAACGAAAATTATTAATATAGTGTGGCTTAGAATATTTTTCAAGCGAAGTGGAATAGATATCAATCCATTGTGCGCTAGTGATTCGTATAGATTATTAGATTGTTATAACTTATAATGCAATTCGAGAAAAAAGTATTTCTATTTTACTATATATTAGTCACTATTTAACACTCAATTCCATTTTTTTCTCCAGTTCAAACTATAATTGAAGTCTTATCTGCGGTAGTGGGTGATTTGAAGAGCAAATTTTCTATATTAGAGGGCCAACCTCCCACTAAATTTGATATCATTTAGTTTGACGACTTTTGTGTATTAATTCAAAAGGCTTAAATGTCATCATCTTAATATTGGTCCACGGGTACTACTGATTTAGCAGCAAGATATTCTAGGAGCTGCGGGTTGGGAGGGGGGGGATCGATTTGGAAAAAGAATAGAATGCTACGTTATGATACAATTTTTCTCAAGATAGATTAATAATATATTATGTGATCATGAGAGTACAACGCAACGTATAATACGGAATTAAGCTATTAGCTTTATAAAAACGGAAACTATAACAATCAGAATAATTACCATGTTGAATTCATCAAAACGAAAACAACAACAACAAGCAAGAATAATAGTAATAGTAAATAGTAAATAGTAAATAATAATAATAATAGTAATAATAATAATAATATTTATTATTATTATTATTGTTATTTTAAAGTTTATTATTAATATTATTATTATTATTATTATTATTATTATTATTATTATTATTATTATTATTATTATATAATGAATTGAGGTAAAAGAGAATAGACAAGCGAATTAAACTCTCATTACGGCTGAGATGTAAGAAGTTTTACATCGGTTCATTACAATCCTTCCGTAACTTTTTCTCGTCATTTAGAATTTATATTATCCACGTTATCTTCGAATCCGCAAAATTGTCCGTCGCTAATTACCTTTTTTAAATATCGGACAGTCCTTTATTCTCAACTTTAGTCCCAATCCACAAATTACTGAAAATTGTAATTTTCAAGATTATGTGCAATTTAGCTATCATGCTTGGCGACACACGAGAGTAGCAATCTGCACCTTGTGCATATAATCAATTAATAATCTACAAAAATTGTATCAAGCTACTGATTAGAGCAATTAATTTGAATGTGACGTTGTATCTCTTTTACTAATTGCATACGTACATGTGGACAAGAAATAAGAGAATAAAATAAGATTTGCGATATATAAAGTTAGGTTGGATATAAGTAACTTGATCAAGACTAAATATCTAGCGCTGGTCAAATAACGCGTTTGATCTCAATTCTATTGTCTCAATCGATCGAATAGCTTCTTGTTTCTAAAGGTTTTGCTGTGTTTTTGTTGTCAAAATTTTTTGCCGAGTAATTCATGGGAGTGGATTTCCACTCATCAGTTCCATATTGTCACACGGTTATGTGACGTATGCCATATTTAATTTATTAATATCAAGGACTAGTGTTGCCTAAAAATTAAGGTATATATAACATATATTAATTTATAAAGACATTTTTTCGAACACAACACTTTATCATCAGTGAAATTTAATCTATTTTATGAATTATAGCGTGGCTAGTTCGTTGAGAAAATGGGATTCTTCACTTTTCTATCGAGTAAAAATGTAAAGAATGGGAAAATTAAGTATTTATCGTCTCTTATTGACTCTATGTACACCTCTTCAGTCTTCACATACGTGATACGACCGTACAAGCTGTAATACTTGAAATGTAAACTCAAAACATCAAATTCTTCTCAATATATCAAACTAATTAAAATTCCCATTGAAGTGACAACTTATCTTCTAAGAAACTGACGATGCCGTTTTCGTAATCTTGGTTAAGTTTGGTATAAGATCTTGAAAAAATATAATGGGACGGAAAGTGAGACTTCTTCAACTCAAGTTTTATTTAGCTAATTAAAGAAAGTTCTTTACCATATCCAAATATTCCATAAATCTTGTTTTTCTGGTATTGTGTTACGCGGAATTGAATTAAACCTTGGGCGAGCAACAACTCTTTCCTCATTTTTTATATATATGTAAGTTTTAATATATAGTTTGGCCTGCCGTCCATTCATGTTCTCTTCCATGCACATACATTCTTCTTATAGTTTATAAATATTACGTACATACAGTTGTTATATTCAGCTATTATAGTATAATAGTCTTTCGAGCCAGCTATATTATTGAAATCTACCTCATATATTATAATATTGTTGAATACTTGAATTCACCTTGTTGAAGCTATACATGAAAACCGAAGAGTGAAGGCTGCTATATATATATATATATAAGTTTATTTCTGGTGTTTTATGGTAGACGTCAGAATTATATAATTCATTACTATGCTACAAATCAAGTTAAAATTATTTATGTTATAAGTTTAAGGCTTTTAATAGATTAAGAAAATGCTACATGAGAGTTACAACATGACGTAACTGAGGGGAAAGTGCATAAAGTATCTTTGTGGTTTCAAAGACATGCACGAAACCCCCTTTTGATTTGATAGTTGTCTAGAACTTATTTGTGGTTTCATAGATTTTGTATAAAATCTCTTGACATGCACAAAATCCCTTGTGTTTTCATAACACTTTTGCACAAAGCCCCCTTGTAGTTTCATGAAATATGGATTTTGTGCAGAGTTTATGAAATCACAGTAAGGTTTTAGACAATTAACGCGAGTCCTGTACAAATTTTTGAAATTACAAGAAATTTTTAGATTGATTTTCTGTAAACCGAAAATATGCAGTACAAGTTTGTTGCATAGGGAATATATATAGTTGAATCATCAAGGATAACTGATGTAATTTCCACTTATATAATCAGTCATGAATCATGATTACCCTATCTTAATGTCAATGAGTCACCCGATAAATAGTATACAACACTACATAAACACCCATCTTTGAGTTTCATGTGAATGAAACAATTTGAGTAAATTTTGTCACCAAAATACAGTGAAAAAGGTGCAGAACAGTTTATTGACTGCAACGATTTCTTGAAATAGAGTTGATTTATTTAGGAGGAAAACATTAGTGGATTCATAGAAGTGAACCCGAGAAAGTACGATTTCGAGACTTGTCATCTTATATCCATAAACCTTTCTTCTTCTTCTTTTTTGTGGTGGAAGTGTACAATTTGTTTTTTGGTTAAACGTGGAACTGTACAATGGGTGTGTTTATAAAGTAATATATATGTATATTAATGTAATTCACTAATTCTAAGTGGGCAATCCGCGCTATGAAAAATAATATCCAACACTAATCTCTACTACTTGTATAATATCTACCTTTGCAGGTTTAGTTAAACTGCGCGCATCTTATCCAAATTATATTAGCAGTATTATAATTTTTCTTAGTCCTTTTAACGTTAAGATGATCGCAAATATATATATATATATATATATATATATATATATAGTACTACTGTTTTTAAACTTGCAACTATAGATAGTCATTATCGATACAATAGTACTCCATAATTTTAGACTTTCAGTTCTTATTTCTTTTATATAACTCATAAAATTTAGTCCTTTATCATTAACTGTTAGCAGTTTACTTTCTCTTTTTCAATTTTAGTTTTTATTTTATTTTTATGAATTGATTTCAATCTTCAAGCAAGCAACAATCAAGTTTTTCATCTAACATTCTAACAAGTAAAACAATAATTCACCGCTTGAAATATGGAGAGGATATTCTTAACGAATTATTTGATGACCAAAAAACAATTCATAGAATCATAATTAAGGACCAAAATTTAAGAAAATGGATGTAAACTACTAGCAACTAAAATAAAGTACTATATTTGCAAGTAATAAAAGAAAAAAAAAGATTACGCAAAATTACTAAAACTACGGACTGAATAAAGATAGAAGACTAGATTCGCAAGTTATAAAAAGTAAAGACTGTTTTTTTCAATTTTCCTTAGGTTTACATTTTGCCCATTTTTTAAGCTACAAACCACAGCTTCATATATTTATTCAACATTAGAATCCGTTGAGCAATGCCTTTTCTTATCAACAGTACTCCTTTTATGATATATTCATTCAACTGAAATAGAAAGAAGAAGAGAAATTAAAATGGACAAGAAATAATGGTGCATGGTAGGTGAAAATTCACCAAGAATTAATATTCAACTCTGATGTTTTCACTTTTTAGGCGGCAAGCAAACGTGGCAATTGTCATGGTAAAATTTCAACCGGTCAATCAATGATGCATGCTCCAAAAACAAAGTAGATTTTTAAAAACACAACTTGTGACCTAAATTTCTTCGAAGCATCGCCTAGTATAAAGCATGATATATAATACACACGCACCAGTCAATTCAGAATCGATTTAACAAGAACAATAACAAACAAAGTCAGCGTTGACGAAGTTGTTCTTTTTGTATTTTGCTTTAAGCGGTCTTCTTTTTTTTTTTTTTTTCAAAGAATGTGAAGTATGAAAGCATATATAGACAAATCAATCATAAGTATAATATTACATATATGTTTTCATTTTTTTTTCTGGTTATTTGTTATAATTGAAAGATGAGTATCAACAAAATAGAGGGACCGGGTGGGGATAGTTGGGAAAAAAAGTTCAAACCGTTGCCTGATGTATCACATTTATTTTCCTTTCTTAATATATTCCCATCAGAGTACTCGAATTTTCGATTGGAAAAATTAATTAATCATCCGAAATAATATATTCCCAAATACCTGAAAGTCCAACCTATCTAGCTACAAAGAAGGTTGCGGGGAGATTTTTGAATGAATCCCTTATTCGATACTTCTTGTACTATAGCATACTCCGATCGATGTTTCTATATTTATTACTAGCCATTGTGTGCACGCGCGGACCGCGTGCAATGTGTTTTTAGGTATTAAAAATAGGCTTGTAATTAATAGATTAAGTAGGGTTGATTTACTCTATTGCCAAAAAAATTCATGGTAAAAGCTGTAAAAAGAGGTAGTTTGTGGAGAAAAAGGAAGAAGAAATAAGAAGATGAAGAAGTTTAAAATTTTGAATTTGTTTAATTAGGAAAGAGGTGGTGAACGTGATACTCTGATTGAATCAATCTCCCTAAATTTTAGGAGGTAGTTTTGGATGATGGTTACAAATATTTGGGTAGTTAAAAGATCGGTGTTGTGGTGTACTAAAATAATTACAATATTAGGCTCTTAGAAACTAAATTTAGATAATTAAATAACGGCAAATTTGGAAAACACTTTATTTGTACAACACAAAACCTGTTTGTTTATATTAATAATAGATGTTGAGCTAACCATTTTTAGACCATATTTAAGTTAATTGTGTTTTTAGAATTTAGTCTTTATAATTGCATTATGCATCAAGTTTTGATACACAATAGATTAAGTTTTTAAGTATTAAAGATTAAGTTATATATTTATATAAATATATGATATAAATATTATCGTTTAAATTATATTTGTGTTCACACTGACACACCATATCGTATTTGATTATTTTCATAAAGAAAAAGGTCTATGTCGTTGTACATAACAAAAGAGAAACAAAAAGTAGGAAATATTTTCTTGTTGGTTAAGTTTTTTCAATCTAAGACAAGTCTATTTAAAGTTTTGCATATTCCGTGATTATGCATGTTACTTGAAAAGTTATATAACGATGTCCTATCTTCACCATCTTAAAAGATCTCTTACTAAAAGACGACAAACTAAATTTTATTTTAGGTTTATATGGAATTAAGAGTCTGGATTTGAACTCATCAGAGGCTTACTACATTTGCTAAATTCATATGTTACAACTCACAGCTTACAACTTAAGACAGCCAAAGAGCGATCATGTCACATTTAATAGCATGAGCACGCCAAGATCTTGTTGTTTTCGATAGTACATGAAATTATCAAAATAAACAAACATGCACCCTCCTTAGCCATATAGTTGGTTGGCCATCCATGTGACGTTATTAGCTGGCCGTATCCTTAATTAATCTTAATCTGTTTGGTCCTAATACATCATAGATAATCCACTTGACTTAATTTAATCGAGCAAGTTATAAATTTCTACTTTGTTTTTTCTGCAATGCAATTTGGAATTAAGAATCCAAATTTCTGACAGTTTAGTTAATTATATAGCTATTTTATACTGTATTGGTTACGTCCAAAATTAAATAGTCTAACTAATACTCGTACTTTTATTAGCTACGTACGTGACATTTACCTGTTAATCAAATGAACACTCTATCCATCACTGATAGAAATTCCTTGACGAAGTACAGTCTAGAGACATATCAGATTTAGTTAATCGTAGCTATCAATTTAAATTTACTGTAAGCTACTAAGCTTATCAGTTACAGTATTGATAAAATGCATAAATTAAATTTTATTGATGAATTGAGAACTGACGATTACAAATTCAGTATCAACGATTACAGAGCAAATCGTGATACATAATCTTAAAAACATGAAAAGGAAAAGTGAAGAATGAAACAGGAGCAGGGGGTTTATATAGCCGCTCCCTTTCCTAACGGTAACAAATATAAACTAACAAAACTAATTTACAAAGGATAAAAACGTAATATGAAAATGCAACTTTAGCTATTTTGAATCTTCGCGCCTTTAGCTCATTTGAATCTGCAGTTTATATAGTTCAATAAGTATTTTTATAGATAAAGAAATTTAGGACGCATAGGCCCGACGTTAAATCTGCGAGACCAGTTTTCATAACACAAGGCGGAATTTTATGTGAAGTATTAAAAATTTAAAATTAGCCAACTAGGATATTAGACACCATTATTTTAAAGCAGCCTTACTCAATTTTGCAGAAGTTACCTAACAACTGATCCTAAAAAGAAAAAGAAAAAAAAATAGAAAAAATCCACTGTTGCAATCCCTTTTACCATAGAAAAATCTATAAAAAATCCTAGCAGAGTGGGACGGGCATGGTGACCTATTTTTCAGTTTTCCTTTTATATTTAACATATAATTATGAGAAAAAGTGCATTGAACTCTTTCCAAAATTTAAAAATCAAATTAAACGTATTTTTAAAATGCAAATCAATAACTAATATATTAATATGAAATGTTTAATTTTAAAGAATATTTTTTTATATTTTTTGTTTAAGTAAATCAATGTTTGGGAAATAGTTAAAGCTTTAAAACAATTATAGGTTTTACACAAGAACAAAAATGATATTTTCATTGAGTCAAAGCTAAAAATAGGTTTGGGTGTGCTCTGCAAATAAAATAACAAGAAATAAGAAACAGAAGGGTTTTGGCTAATTAAAATAGTATAGGAGATTTTTTGCCAATCGGAAATAAGACAAGAGTAATTTTGTTCCAATTAAAGATAACACTTGGATAGTTTTTGCATTTAACGCAATTTAGTTTCTATTGATTATTGAATGGACGTTTCTGGTTGCCAGAAGCCCAACTCAAAATAAGGGAACACCTATTGCCAAATAAAAAGATAAGCAAGTATTTCATGCACGAGGACTTGGAGCAATCACGCAATAGTTTTTTTTTTTATACTATATCCGATTGATAAAATTATGAGATATTTATCTCCGTATAAATTATAAGTATAACAGAAAATATTATGCAATTATTTATCTCCATGTTGAAGAGTGAACTATATTAAATAATAAATATATCTCTCTACAAACATAAACTTTTAGACGAATGATATCAAAGTTATGTTGAAAAAGATATTTTGTGTTCAAACTTTATCACCGTCTATTTATTTTGAAAACAAAAACTATCATGTGTCAGGTTTAAGAAAACATAAACTTTTAGATTAAATGATATGAAAGTCATGTTCAAAAGAGATTTCCGTTCAAATTTCATCACCATCTATTATTTGAAAGAAAGAAAAAAGCTACCATGGTCTAGTTTAAAAAAAAAAAAAAAAATACTACATGTACGTATGTTTGCGCGTTGAAGAATATATATACACACATATCAATTATATCATCTCAACTTTTAGATAAGTCAGTCAATTCAATATACAAAGAATCACATAATAAAAATAGCACCATAATTCCTACATATTACAAAATTGTAGTTTAAATTTTATTTTTAGTTTCAACTTTCTTGTAATTTAGATCACATAAACAAATGTGTAACTTAAAAAATGTAATTTTTCTCAAAGAAAATCATTTTCACTCTTTGACATGGGCGGGTGAAATACACCACATGCATATAAGAGATAATGTGTCACCTTTTACAATCACATGGAATAATTTGCTTGTTCCTTTTTCACCAATTTACCAAAATTAAGATAGCAAAGGTCAGGGGAAATAGCCATTTAGTCATCAACATTTTATTTTTTTTTTCCGTGTTTTTGGTTACAAGTACCTGTACGACGGTTTATAAGAAAGTAGTGCACCTTCTTGTAATAGGAAAAATTATTAGGTGCAGTGTCTGGATCAAAATAGGGTGTGTCTGGATCAAAATATCTTCAAACGCCTTGTCGTCCTTCGAAACTTCAAGAAGTATGAATTCAATCCCCATAGAATTGAGATGTTTCATTAACAATCATATCATGTCAACAACGGTTCATTCGATCTTAGGGGTATACAAGTGGTGTTCCCTTATTGAAATGATGAAATATATCATCTGACTCTATTCTTTTCAATATTTTTTAATTTTGCCCCAATATTTGAAATATTTCTATTTTATAACCATCAATTATTTTTGGAAATAGTCCAACAAGCTTCCTCATAAATAACTCAAGTATTATATTTAAATAATACTTTGTTTTGACCAAATTACTCTTGGGTACTCCACCAGTTTCTGTAATGCTTTCACTAACCCACGTTCGATATCAATGGTTCTTCTCCTACAACCGTAAACATCACATCACAACCCTGATTTAGTTTTCTATTCTAGGTGCAAAAAAATATTGGATATAAATAAAAGGAAAGATGCATGTTTAGGCAATTATTTTAATTATAAAGTAGAAACTTACTTATTACATAATAAGTAACCCTTCTGAGGATAATTACGTGTTTAGTTACCATGCTAGTTTTGTTTCCTGAACATAAAACTTAAAAGAAAAACAAAACAACTATTATAATATCTCCAAAATACTAATTAATAAAATTTATTGCGTAAGAAAATGAAGGAGAATGGTCGATGCCTTCTGCTTTCTTCAGTGAGTCTTTAGATAACTTCTTTCCAGATTTCGAATGCAAGCTTCAACACTTGTTTAGTGAAATCGTCATTGCGTATCACAACCTACTAAAGCTCATGGTTCCTTCGCCTTTTATATCTTTTGGACGAAGTGGATACTTGGTCCCTCCATATTGGAGTGTTCTATTGCTAGTGAAGGCATCAAGTATCCACTTCTTCCAAAAACAATATAGTGCAAAGGAACCACGAGCTTTAGTGGGTTGAGACATGTGCAATGATGTTTTAACCAAACAAGTAGAAGTTAAAATCCACATTTGAAATTCAGAAGAACTTCTATAGAAAGAATGGCTGAAGAAAGCAGAAGACATCGATCATTCCCCTCTGTTTTCTTACGCCATATATTTTATTCGTTTGTATTCTGAAAATGTTGTAATAGTTGTTCTGTTTTTAAGTTTTATGTGCTTAGAAAACAAAACTACCATGTGTAGCTAAACAGGTAACTCCTCTTAGAAGGAGTTATTTATTATGTAATAAATAGTTTCCACTTTATAAATGAAATACTAGCTTTTGTCTAAACACACATCCTTCCTATTATTCATATCCAATATTTAGTTAATATCTTTTACACCCAGAGTAGGAAGCAAACCATCGTCGTATTGTTTATGTTGAAGGAGTCATTTAGAATTATCGATTTCGATTGCATGGTTATTGAAAGCACAATAAAAACGGACGGAATACCCCAAGTAAGGTACTACTAAATAGGAAGTTTGACTTATTCATACGGAATACGTTGAACTATTTCTTAAAATATTGGTGGTTGAAAATGAAAAAAAAAATTCAAACTTCGGGGGCAAAATTGAAAAATGTTAAGATCCAAATGAACCATGGACCACCAACCATCAATCCACAAATCAATCATCAAAAAACAAAAAAGACCAAAAAAAAAAAGTAACAACCCTAAAATCAACTAAAGTACAATAGATCACCTTACTTCTTGGCCACCTAGTTCCAGTGACATCCCTTATGGCAGCCGCACACAGCGCAGGTCACGGCGGCGGAGTGTCGTTCGCCGCGCTTAATTTGGCCGTGAACTCCTGACATCCATCCACCGGAAAACTCATGCATTTTGTGAACTCCTGATCACATGCATGTTTTCGGTTCAGAATTATTGCTAATCTTTGTGGAGATATGTGCTGATTAAGTAATTGAGATTTGTAGGATTTTTAGTGTACGAAAAAGATAAAAAAAAAGCACCATTTTACTTTACTTTATTACATACACAGTATGCTTTAACTTGTGCTTTATGTAAAGTTAAAAATGTTGTTGAGCTGTTTTTCACTAAAGAATTTGTGTACGTTTATTTTTGCTTTTGTGTGTGTTGTCAAAAATCAAAATCCATTAAGTGTCATGCGCATAATTAGTTACCTTTTACTTTTTTTGTGAAACACATTTGTGTGGGAGAGTGCTTCCTTCAAGGCGTAGTCAGGATTTTTTCGTATCCTGGGCTATGTTAAAAATTAAGTAAATTAAAACAAAAAGATTTGAAAACTTAACTATAAAATATCTAAAGCATGGTGAAAACAATCTATTGTTCGACCGAGAATAATAATAGTAGAAAACTATATCCTATCAAACAAACAAATGACAATGTTAGTTAAAGTGCATAAAAACGTCTTTGTTCTTAAAAACTTACCCTCTTATAAAATTTGGGTGCATGTAGGCAATGGTCTTGTTCAAGATTTTTCATGATGGAGGGCGGTTGGTCCAAGTTTTTGGTAACATGAATGAGTTTGGTGCAATATTTTTTATAATAGGAGGTGATTTTGTGCAAGTTTGAGAAAATGCAAGGGAGTTTTGTGCATTTTTAATCAGGATATTATAATCAATTTAATAATTATACAAATTTAAAAGACGAAAATCCCTAATTAGCACAATTATAATAAACCGAGAGGGTGTTCTGCGTGGAGTTCTTTATATCATGATGTAGGTTTGAAAATTAATACCACGAGGGCTTTTGGTGCTAATTTTATAAAATATGGGGGAGTTTATGTATTTTTTCCAAACATATCACTGAAATTGAGTCATGTAGTTCTTTAGAAAATTTCAATTAATTGGAATGATATCTATAACGTTGCTAAAAGTCTTATTCTATCGTATTACTATACATAGTTTTAATAATGTTCATAGCTGCAAATGCGCTTTTTTTTTTTTTTTTTGGGTGGAGATACAAATAGTTTATACAATTGGAAATAATATATCACTTAAATTGTGTATTTAATGATGTAAATTAGTTATAGCCTTGTGGTTGAATTCATACTCAATTGTTGGTGAAATAAGTTTTTTGTTTGGTTCAAATTGAATTGTTAAAGTGCATTAAATTATTTACGTTCCTTTAGTATTCTTTTAATTAAATTTTGTTAGGCTAAACAAATATATATGTGTATATTAAGAAGAACTAGAAAAAAAATTACCCCGGGCCGTAGCCCACCCAAGGCTCCCTTCTAGGTCCCTGGCGTATCGGTAACATTTATAATTACATAAGGAGCTAATGTCAAATTCATACCGCAAATTGTAAGCGTTTTGCGGATTGCACCACAAATTGCAATCGCAAGCAAAATACACCATGAATTGTAACATTTTGCAAGTTGCACCGTAATGTGTGTCTGTGGGTGTTTTAAAGGGTAAATTAGACATTTTAATTATTACTAAATTAGGTTTTGCAATTTACCCCCTCAAATAAAAACGTCTTATAAAATTAATATTTTTTTGTTATTGATTTGACAGAATCAAGATGAAAGTTAGTTTGGATTTGTAATCAAATTTCCATACTGAAATAGCAAAATGGAAATAAAAGAATAAAGTTCAATTCAAAAGATGATGTTGCGCTATTATCCTCAAATCAAATTCAGAACGGAAAACCTAGGTTATTCATTCCTCGCGGTCAAGTTCAATATGCATAATGTTTTGGTTTTTTTTTTAAAAAAAAAACTATTTCTTTTAAAATGAATTTATTATTTTATTTTTAAAGTAAATTAAAACAAAAAAAAAAGAAAAAAATTTGAAAAAACGGAAGAAAGCTCCCATCATCTTCCAGTACCAGGCTACCTCTTTACAGACGCCACCTCACCGCCGGTGCTACCCAACCGCCACGACCGCCCTTTTCTTACCCGGAAATCCCTACGCCGCCACCAACACATTAAAAAGAAAAAAAAAAAAGCCATTTACGACATTTGTTCGATTTCTATAATCTAATCCTTGATAAGATGGGTCGATTTCGAGCGATTGTGAGGACTGAGGAGGACGAGAGAAACTGTTACAGGCTGTGGAGAGAGATAGAGCCCAATTTGTTTTTTTTTTTTTTAAATGTTATAAACGTATTTATTTTAGGGGTGCAAATTGCAAAATCTAATGTAGTAAAAATTAAATGTCTAAAATACCCCTTTAAACACCCAAAAAACACATTGCGGTGCAATCCGCAAAAAGCTTACAATTCACCGTATGAATTTGCCATTAGCTCATTACATAAGCTATATGACACCCTTAAGTTTCAACAATATTATTATTTTTATACGATATAAAAAATACACGTGTCGACAAAATTCACCTAATTTATATTATATAGGTAATGACTTTGTTTGACTATGGCTAGTAATATAGAATAAAGTAAGAACTCTAGAGAAATAACTTTTGCTTATTTTAATTACCTAATTTTTTCATAACATAAAGCACCCATGTATGTATCTGGAAGGACAATTAGGCTGCACCTTATGAGGTTGATATGTATTTTTATATCGAATTTTTGATGTATAATTAAATGTCGGATCATAATTATGTTTGTTATTCAGCTTATATCATGTTATTTTTAACTTTAAATTTGAATTTTTGGCCACTATATTGTAATTCTTTTCAAAAAAAGAAAACCAAAATCAGCTTAGACTAGACCAAACCGGGCAGCTCAAGTTAAACTGCTTGGCACACGGTTATGGGGAGAACTGAGTGCCCACGATATTATCGAAACTTTGGGAGGGGTTTGTAATATTATCTCTAATTTTTCAACCGCTATTTTATGGAGATTAAGAACCGTTTAATAAACCGATAATGATTACATTCAAACTATAATAGGTGGAGACTACAATATGTCATTTACTTGATAAGAAGAACATTTGGTAAACCCTGTTATAATATGATTTTGGTAAATTATATAATCCACCAAAGATGGGTGAATTACAATATGCCACAAAACACGCCCGTCCGAATTATATCCACTAAGCCTTTATTTGGATATAGTCATACCAAATGCCATAATAGTGCTTCGGTCTCAAGATAAAGCCCTTAATGTAGAGCTATTACAAGCTATCAAACAACTCCTCATGTTATTAGTATTTATTTGGGAAGGAGTTATAAGCCCATTACCAAAGTAAAAACAATAAATCTTGGATAATTATTTTGGGCCTTCTCCAGTTTCCGTGAGGCCCAACCCAACATAAAAAACAAGAACAGTGCACAGTTCATAAATGGAGGGAAAATTCAATCTCCATCTTCATTTTCATTCTCTCACTAATATTAATTCTCTCTCATTCAATTTTTTTTTCTCCCTCCAAAATTCATATGGAAGATTATTATCGATAACATGAATAATAATTCTTCATTTAATTTTCATAATAAAAGACACAAGCAATTCAATTTTTCTTCACATCCTCACAAAACCCCCCAAAAAAACACCATTAAAAAAGCAGTCTTGCACATCAAAACCCTAAATCTCCCTCTGATTTCACGATCGGACGGTCAGATTTGCGATTTGGTTTGCCTCGAGCCGTATAAAGCTTACTCAATCGGCCGCAAACATAAGTTATGTGATTTTGTTTTTGCTGACCGCAGGGTCAGTAAAGTACACTGCCAGTTACTGTTTGATTCTTTGAGTAATACGATTTATTTGTCTGATGGATTGTTTGTTGATTGTAGTGAATTTGTTGATTGTTTTTCTAGTGTTAGCGATAGGGTTTCGTCGAACGGGGTGTTTGTGAATGGGGTTAGAGTTAGTGGGGTTGTTGGGTTGTGCGTGGGGGACGTGGTTTGTCTCGTTGGTGGGAATGAAGGAGCGTGTGGTTCGTGTGCTAGTGTTGGGTTCTCGGTGGAAAAGATTGTTCTGGTTGAGGAGGTTGCTTGTAGAGGTTTGGTTCGGGTTAATTCGTGCAATGTGCGTCTGGAACGGAATAGGTTTTCGTTGGGAGTTTGCGGAGTTGTAGATAATACTAATGTGCTTCTAAGTCGGTGTAGAGATATATTATGTAGTGCTGACCCTGTATCTTATATTAAAAAATGTGTTGTTATTGATCAAAATAAGAAGCATTCTGCTTTGCAATTTGATTTTCGGAAGGGTATTGAGTCGTTACCTAGTAATGGCTTCAAGCTTTCGTTAGATAGTGGGCATCAAATTGAGTGCCGTAATAGGAAAAGGGTGTACTCCAGGGATGTTGAAGTTGTTGAATGTGATGGTAAATCCTCAAAAGAGATCATTGTGGTCTCTGATGAGAACAATGATCTCAAATATCCTCGTTTTACTTCTGATGCTAAGGCTGACACGGAAAAGCAGACAGATGGCGTTGCTGCTGGTATTGAGCATATTGATATTGCAAATAGTATCTGTGCGGGCTTATCTTCGGGGAAACAAGATTATGTTGAAGTTGTTGAATGTGATGGTAATTCTTCAAAACAGATCATTGTGGTGTCTGATGAGAACACTGATTTCAAATGTCCTATTGTTACTTCTTCTGCTCATGCTGACACGGTAAAGCAGACAGATGGTGTTGGTGCTGTTATTGAACATAATGATATTGCAAATGATATTTGTCCTGGCTTATCTTCGGACAAACAAGATTATCCTCAACTTAAAGAAGTGCTGGAGGATAAGAGTTCTAGTGGTTGTACTCTGCCACCAGGAAAGAAGTTTTATTTGAACTGCCTTCAGTTTAGAGATCAAGACATCAAGGAGCAAAATGATGTTGTTTCGTTGCCAGAGCTCTTTCATCCCGTTGAAAGCCTCAAGAAGGTTTTCGTTGCAACATTTACTAGCGATATATCGTGGTAAGCAAGCTAGAACGATATTATCGTCACTTAGTTTTGATGCATTGTTGTCACATACTGCAATATAAGTAGCTCTTTCTGTTTGGAGGAAGCGTTATATCTGTTTACTGTTTTAATTTTCTGTGAAATCCATTTCCGTATTCCTGTGCTTTGTGCTCCCGATGTGCATGGTTATTTTATGTTGGATCATGTTGCATGTAGGTTCCTTTCCTACTGCAAGATTCCTCCTCATCTACCTGTGACAATTGCTTGTCACAATACTCAAAGGTGTTGGAGTTCAGATCCTGATAGTAGAACATCACTGCCATTCTCAGATTTTCCAAACTTAACGGTGGTGTAAGTTATATACTTTACAGTTTTAGAAAAACTATATACCTAATTATAGTTTCATGAAGTTGCCGCATGAGATTCACCAAGAGTTCTATAATGCTATCTATCCATTATAATAGGTACCCTCTATTTCCTGAAGTTATAGCTTTTAATAAGGATAGAAAGAACTCAGGCATTGGTTGTCATCATCCAAAATTAATTGTGTTGCAACGAGAAGATAGCCTGCGTGTTGTCATCACATCTGCAAATCTGGTGGCAAAACAGGTTCTCATTTTTCTCTTTCTTACGCTTGTTCGTTAATTTATATGTGATTACTTGGGAAGATATACTCAATATGACACAAGGATTTGGGAACTGTCTAGCAACATGCCCATTAATCCAGGCACTTGCATTTTCTAGTCAATGTAAATTATAAAGGAAAGCAAAGAAAAGGTGTAGCTGCATGGTTTGTGGCATGCTTACGATGGCTACTCACTAATTGTAGGAATTTTACAAGGCTAACCTAGCATTTTTCCTGAAAAATACTCTGTAATGTTTAGGAATGGCTTCTTGCTTCTGTAACTTAACTTGTGTTGGTATAACGAGACTTAATTCTGTTTTGTCTTTGAATTTCTGCAGTGGCATAATGTAACCAACACGGTGTGGTGGCAGGACTTTCCACGATTAAGTACCCCCAATTGTTCCTCTCTTTTTACCCAATTGTCCGTTGAGGAAATTAGTAGAGATTCAAAATGTGATTTTGCTGCTCAGTTGGCTGGATTTATGGCATCGCTAGTAGCTGATGTACCTACCCAAGGTCACTGGATACTGGAGCTGATCAAATATGATTTTAAAGGAGCAGCCGGATATCTGGTTGCTTCTGTACCAGGAATTCATTCAATTCGAAATCCTTGTGTAGCTGAGTCAAGAAATTTCTTGGTGGTAAATATCTGCAATTGTCCCTTGATTGATGCACGCAAAAGTGTGGTTTATTCTTTCCAAAATAATGATGGATCTTGTCATCATGTATATTGATTTGAGTTAAAGCTCTTTCATCGCTGATCTTTTAGATTACAGTTTCAGTTATGCGGCTGAACTTTTTATTGTAAGAGGAGGTTGCACGCTGAATGAAGTTATGTGGCCTACATTACTGATGAAGTTTATCTGATTTTCAATCAATTGAGTCTCCTCCTTATCTCAGTGTAACAGGCAGAAACTAGAGTCTTCTGGTGCAAAATTAATGGCTTCTATTGAAGCATCTGTAGTTGGCTTGAGCCATATTTATCGCGCGTCAGCCGATTCTTGTGGTGCACAACTGAAGAAGCTTGCTTTCATTCTTGGAAAATGTCGTGAAAATACGGATGGGATGTCAGAGATTGTTTTGAGAAGAGACACGAATATACCAGCGGACAGGAATGCTGTGAGTGTACTTATTCCAAACACAGAAGACTTTTCTAAGGGAGGTAGAGATTACCATTCGTTAATAGTTAAGTTGCTTAGTATGTTTGCTATCAGTTTCACCCTCTCCAAAGGCCAGTTAGTGCATCATAAGATATTGGTCTTTGTGAAATCTGGTTCATTAGATTTTCTCAAATACATGATAAGCTGTAAGTGACGAGATACTTGCAAGATTGTATTTCCCAACCAGTACTATATTATCTTATATATTCTAGTCTTAAGATCCTTAATCCTCACTACCCTGGCAATCACACGTGATTTGGAAGTTTCAAGGGCAACTGGGCCCACATATTCTCTAGGCAAAGTGATTAATCCTATGTTTGTGTCTTTCGGACTAGTATATACATGGTACTCGCAGAGCTATTTATTAATACTGAACTTGGAATCAACTCAATCAAGGTGCTGGGTTGAACTATTGGTTGACCAGAGAACGAATTTTTCCATCTAATAAATCAAGTCACGTGGTGCACAAATTTTTTGTTTTTGCATTGTGGAATTGGAAGATTACTTAGTCATGTGCTTCTGAAAATTGTAATTGATGCAAGATATTCAAGAAAACCTATATTGTTCCTTGGATGGAGAATATCATACTTCCAATACAGTGTTGCTAGACAAATAGACCATATTGTCTGCTCATCTGAATCATTTGTTTCTTAATCGTGGAGGACTGACATTCGTCGTTGGATCTATCGTATCTTTAAAGCTAGAAGTTTCTCAGTTTTATAGTTTTACTGGTATATACTTTTTTTTGGAGAAATACATTCTGGTTTTCTTGAACTCATCTGACTTGGCAATGAAGGGAAAAACCAAGCTATGTCTTTTGGTTTTTGTGGGGACAATTTATATTGCAGTCCAAGTTGGTAAAATCCCATTTGGTCAAGTTCTCCAGGATTTGAGTTAAATCTATGTGGTTTTTTAGATATAGTGACTATGTCAACTAACTCCACTTTCTTCTTGCGTCAGATTATGTACAACTTGGATTTCTGCCGAGGGATGTCGCTAAATGGGTAGCTCCACTTTCAGATAATGGTTTTTTTTGCGTTTTCTGCGTATATATATCCTAAGGACGTCCTTGCAACTGCTTTAGAAGGAAACAACAACAAAGTAAAGCTTATGCTCTATGTTTATGCGGTATGGTTTATGGGTTCACATTTAACAATATTTTCTTTTTTCTTCTAAAAATGCTTGGGCTTTACATATTGATGCTGTGTATCAGGTAGTCTATGTGTCGTGACTGTGTTTTTGCTTTTCCAGGGGCCTTCTTTTTCTGATATTTCTGAAGTTACCCAACCTGAATATGTTTCTGCAGTATGCTCGCTTGTTGCATCAAGTCAGAGGTATGCAGGCCTCTGGCGCCTTAAGGAGGTAGGCCTGCTTAATGGTTAACAAAAATTATTACAGCAAAATTTTCACTTCCTTTATGTTTTGCTATATACTAATCATATCAATGTTAAATTTCAGTTAGCTTAAAGTTGGAGCAGTTATGCCCTCTGCTTTGTTGTACTATATAAAGACATCTTAGTAATTGTGTGAACTCCATTTACGGAATTCTGCTGTTCTAATTTTTTTGAGAATGCATGCGTCCTTGATCTGGATTCAGTGTGTGCAATAAAAGACACAGTATTCCAAATGTTTGTATGAGATTGCATAGGCATGTTGGTCTCAATAGATACTTTGGACTGTGAATGCGGGTGAGGCAAAATGATGCCAGATTATAGAACTCCATTTTAAAACTTGAAGAGCTAATCTCTACTTTTGTGGTGTGGAGCTTTATGTCTTTAGTAATCATTTCCAGACTTTCTCTGGATTGCATAATGCTTCTAACCGCAAAAATTTCTCGGTGACTAGTGTCACTTAGTGAGTGGAGGAATTGGCAATGGTGTCACAGAAGATTGGATATACATTAGCCTTTACAATGCTAGTACAATTCTTTGATTACAGCTACCCTGAGGTTTGACTGATATATTGGTATCATAGTAATTTTTTTCTGTTTCCAGGTCCTGGCTCAGTATAAGTGGCCTGAACATCTAGAAACTGAGTTCTTTTTTGGTGAGTGTATAATATACTTGAACTATGTTTTTTCTGGAGAATATTTACTTCCTAACCGTCGTTCCTGTTTCATGATTTTGCTTTTCTCAACGCGGTGAAGGTTCATCTTCTGTTGGATCTGTAAATGCACAATTTCTAGCTGCATTTTCAGCAGCTGCAGGAAAGCGAGCAGTGCCATTCTCTGATTCCGAGGAATCCGATCCAGATGTTAGTGTAATTTATAAGTAGTGCTTTAGCATTTTGCTGTTGTAATTACTAATTAGTGGTTTGTCCTTGCTTCTGTCAGTGGGGTTGTTGGAGTGCCAATCACGAGTTAAAAAATCCTTCTGTTGGTATTATTTTCCCCAGTATTGAGAGAGTGAAGAACAACAGAAGTGCAATTATGGCGTCAAGGAGAATGTTGTGCTTCTCACAGGTATAAAAACTTGTACCGGCTCAAACTCCTCGTATTGTGATCTGGGCAGGACCTGCTCCATTTTCTTTTAATACATCCTTTAAATAAAGTACCATTATTAATTGTCTAAGGTCTTAATCCATAATCTAATTGAGGATCTCTAGGAATATTAAAACGTATGTAATGTTTGCCAAGGGCCGTTAGAATACTGTAGCATTTTCAGTATCAAAATACTTTTCTCGTCAATATCAATGTTAATATAGGTGACAGAATGGTAAAAATTCCAAGCATGGTGTCTACTTTTCTGGTCGAATATGCTCCCTCTATTGTGGTCTTTTATGCTTTCAAAGGAGGGGTAAGTCCTGTATGATATCTGACTAGACGGATGTTCGTAATAGCCCTTCCCTCTTGTGAAGTCACCTTCCTCTTTAAAACCATATTGCATTTGTGATACCGAAAACACCTTCTGTTGAAGCTTGTCTTGAAGTGCACACGAACATCATCTACACTCAGGTTAGGTGTTAGCAAAACTCATATATCATAAGATAATAAAATAAGAGAACAAAAAGACCAGGCTTCAGATAGCTAACCAAATATTAGACTTCCAATTCCTGAGAAGGGAAATTTGAGGAATTAATCTTTATCCCTTTTGGGCTTTGTGTTCTATTTTGGTTTTTGCCTAATTGAATATAATTGTAATCTGTTCTATGCCTTACGTGGTAAATGTCAGTCATGCTCTCCAATAATTGTTTTACCTGGTGATTTATGTTAAAACAATTATCTCTTTTGTTTCTTACCTTGTAACAAATTAAAAAGAAAAACAAGTATATGTTTATTTTTCCTTCTCTATCATTACATTCTATAAATTTAGAATAAGATGAAAACCTGAAATGCTTAAGTGCTTCTCCCCATGCACTTTCACCTCATCTTGCATATTAACAGTTGACATTTTGCCTTGTAAAGAAATGAAGGAACAGGAGAATTCGATCTTTTGTAAATGTGACTGCTTTAATTGAGCATTGTGAACCTCTTTGGTGACCTTTATAATAAATCACATGCATGGACATGCACTTGATATAGTAAACAGAGAGTTCTCTTTTTTTTTTTCTTAATAAATTAGGTAGCCTGTGTCTACATCTGGACATGGATATTATCTTAACAGGCTTCTAAGTAAGAGTCCTTTCTTACTTTATTACATACACTTTATTGATTATTGACATAATTGGAGCAAGCAAGATTAATTGCCTTCTGTTTTTACAGAAAACATGGCTGAGGTTGAAAAATGCTCGTATACTCCATGATGCAATTCCTTATCCAAGTGACAGAGTTGGGTTCCCTATGCATGTGAAGGTATTGGTTTTGTTACGTACTAGTAGGTTAGGCATTACTTAGCACATGGCAATATCTTCATATCAAAAGCTGCTCATCGCCTGTCACTATGATGCCCCATAGCAATCTCTATGCAGAGCCAAGTCTGGCATAAAAAAATATATTTATGTTAGCTAATAGCAAAAACACTCTGTGTTATGTGAAAGAAACAAAAACTCCGCGGAAACAAAATAGGCAAAAAAACCTAGTGTTTTGCAAAAAAAGAAGAAAAAAAAACCTGTGAAAAGAAGAGGTAAACCCCCCTCTTTGTTTTGCTTAAATGACAACAAACCCTTGTTGTTTTCAAAAAGAAGCAAAAAAACCTCCCTCTTTACATAGGGGTTTTTATGCCTATTAATTGGTCACAAGAGGTTTTTCTTTTCACTTACACAAATCGGGGGGGTGGGGGGGTTCGTTCTCTCAATCTATCACATGTTTTTTTTATGGCCTCTTTCCCATAACGCAGGGTGGTGTTTTGCCGAAACCATGTTTATATTCATGAGTTGGGTTAAAAAATGTCCCCATCAACTTTTTTTGGTAGTTAGAAAGCGTGTGTCTCAATGATAACGGGTCACAGAGGTATGTAATACCGCTTATTGAGGATTCTTTTTCAGATATTTTATATTGCCACTCTATTTCTAAGGGCTTTCTTCATCAAATAAAAAATATTTAAGCTTGCTGAAATTTAAATTTCGTCCATCCTAGTTGCGAGGAAGGAAATGCTTATCTAAAAGCTTAATATCTTCATCATGAAACAAGAATTCTGAAAAGTGTGTGGATTCTACTGTTATGCATACATTTTTTGAAAAAGCTGATCAGCGCAAACTTCATGTTGTGATTAAGCCATGTTACCATTCATAAGAATCAATTGTGCATCAACACTTTCTTCTTCTTTCAGCAGAACAAAATCTTTACTCTTAAAAAGGTCTTGGATGTTCTTAAGACTAACATTATTCCAAATAAATGATTCTAAGATAAATGAATGGCAATGAACAGGTAGGGCGCAGACGGTTCAAGTCCAAGGATGGATCTACCTTTGGTTGGGTTTATTCCGGATCGCACAACTTCAGTGCTGCAGCTTGGGGGCGCCCTATTTCAGACAAACAGTCAAACTGGAACACGGGTAGTAATTCTGTGTTAGGATCAAGACTTCACATTTCTAACTACGAACTTGGTATTATTTTTATCGTCCCTCCACCAAGTTCAAATCCAGTATATTCTATCAGCCAAAATGTCGGAAATTTGGATGATATAGTTTTGCCGTTTGAGGTGCCTCCTCCGAAATATAAATGGGATGATAAGCCCGCCACTGCACAAGCAATGAGGGAAGCGATGAATGAGCTAATGGAGAGAGAAAGAGAAATAATTGAAGCCGAGTTGACGAGTGTTGATGAGTTGACGGAAGAGGAAATGCCAGAAGAAGAAGAGGAGGAGGAAGTTGTGGGAGCTGCTGAATTTGCTGCACAGGAGAAGGAAGATGAAAAAGCTTATGCTGATGTGCTATGGAGTCAAGTTGATTCTATGGAAAGTCATTGAGAATGTGGAAAAATTCTTTTTTAGATTGATTCTTGTAATTCTTGCTGTTAGAATAGATAGCCAGAATAACCAATATGTTATTTGTAAAGGCGGATATGTCATTGTAAATTTAATTAGCATTTAGCTCGTCAAACCTCATTTCTGTAATGAATTTTTAGTTGATTGATGATATTTATGAATTGTTAATATACTTTTATCCTGCCAAAATATCCAAAAATCGAAGCACAAATACTGTACTTCCATTTTATTGAGCTAAAGTAAACATATGTTCAAATTATCCGATGAAAACATACACACTTCCATTTTTGTGACTACTTGCTCTATAAAATTTTAATAGGCGTTATTCTTAATATGGAGCGACGTGGAATAATAAATAGATACCTTTTTCTATCGAATAACGCCTATTAAAATTTTATAGAGCAAGTAGTCACAAAAATTAAACAAAGATGTGCTTGTTACTATAATACTCGGGTCAGCGTAAACTTTGCAATATACTATAGTTTGTTATGACATGATTCAAATAAAGTCCTAGTGGATAGGATAACAGGAATAATTCGATGGGTTTAACGTTGATAGCTGACTAAATAGTAAATAGTAAATACTAATTTATTACTTCTAGATCAAGATTTTGTTTCTTTGTGCCGTTCTCTTTATTTGATTAGTCGTGATTAGCTTAAACTAATCAAGATACCATAACATCAATAATTCATGAATGGAAAATGGACATGTAGGGTAGTCTTTCTGAATATTTTCAGTAGTATGAGTTACCATTGAAGTTTTTATAATCCGTATGTTCTACACTTCTACTTCGGCATTTTTTCATATTCTTCTTAAGCATTTAATCAATAGTAATAATAATTAAGTAAAGGACAACCACAACAAGAATGATAATCAAATTCTATTTGATTACGTCCTATGGTCATCGTCACAAAATGCCCCCACAAAGGATCATCACAGCAGCCTAATTCATGTCGCTCGTAAATCTCAAATTGAATTAGAATCTCGTACTTTTCTAATCAAAAGGTATTTGATAATAACATTAACGTTGTTCTTTACTTTTATTCACTTACTTTTGAAATTTTATTATTTTTCACTAAAAGTCATTCCTTTCTTTCGTCTCTGTCTCATCAATGGCGTGCACTACATGGGATCTTGCTACCTCTTTCCAAATTATGGACGACAAAATTATTTATAAACATATAAATGTATATTTTATGTGTTTTTATCCGAATACCCCAATATACATGTTTTTTGCAACTTGAAGCTGTATAATTAGCTATAAACTCTTATCTCTATTATCAACATTAAAAATAAAAAACAACTACGAGAAACTCCAATATCGAAGTAGTAGCTACATGGCGTGCTTTGAGCCAATTCCATTGTACACACATATACATATTATTATATTCTATAAAAATGAAAAATACTTTTCAAAATATATAAATAATCGCTTGTCAGTGAATAATAATAATAATATCTTTGACATGCAGAGATAAATCTGCCGGTAAAAGCCTCTCTCATTTGACCAACCAAGCAAACAAACAATAATTTCTACTCAATTTCTCATTTTAACGACTAACATTTGCCGTGTACAGTACTGTTCCTCCATTTTCTTCTCCAGATTCTTCATTTTAATTCCATCAAATTACACCTTGTAAATTATTAACCTCTAAATTCACATACTCTCTTCTCATTTTCAATCTCAAAAAACTCATTAACAAAATTGAAAAAAAAAATGGAATTATCGTGTTCATCATCATCGCCGCCGATCTCCGTCACCGCCGCCGCCTCCTACCGCCGCCAAAACGCCGTCGTTTACTCCCCTAACTGTAATCGCTATTCTTCATCCGTCAAAACTCCGGTCAAATCCTGCTCTACATCCTCATCCTCATCGACGTCATCGTACTTCGGAATCTCATTCGCTCACCGCCGCCACGTGTACGGTGCTAATTCGCTCGCTCGTAGAAAACCTAAACCTTCGTTTTTCGTAGTTTGTGGCGTATTCGAGAGGTTCACCGAACGAGCGATCAAAGCCGTGATGTTCTCGCAGCGAGAGGCGAAGGTTTTAGGTCAAGAGACTGTGTCTACGCAGCATCTCCTGCTAGGCCTCGTCGCGGAGGATCGTGCTCCCGGAGGTTTTTTAGGTTCAGGTATCACCATTGATGATGCTCGGGAAGCTGTTAGAGATTTGTGGCGTGGTGATGGAGCAGGGGAGAGTGTGTCGAGTGAGAGTTCGGCCACGGATATGCCGTTTTCTTCAACCACGAAGCGCGTTTTCGAGGAGGCGGTCGAGTATTCGAGGACTATGGGGTATAATTTTATTGCTCCCGAGCATATTGCGATGGGATTGTTTATAGCTGATGATGGCAATGCTAACCGCCTCCTCAAGAGGTAATTATTGTTTGCTTAGCTGGAGAAATGCAAATTGTGTTTGTGTGTATTTGATCGATTGATTTGGTAGCAACGATGTGTTGTTTCTTGAACTGAACTGAAATGATTTCAGATTAGGGGTGAATGCGAATCATTTGGCAGCTGTGGCAGTCTCGAGACTTCAAGGGGAGCTTGCTAAAGAGGGAAGAGAACCAGCTACCGCAGCTTTCAAAAGATCGCGCGAGAAGATCTTGCCTGAGAAAGTTACTCAAACGAGATCTCCTGAAAAGTCGAGAGGTAAGAATCAGTGCTTCTTATTGTCCGTCCTTGAGGTTATTCTAGTTAACTTAAGTTTGTTTTACTTGTAACAGAGAAAAAAGCTCTTGACAAATTTTGTGTGGATCTGACTGCCCGTGCTAGCAACGGACTCATTGATCCTGTAATTGGTCGCAACAATGAGGTGCAAAGAGTCATTCAGATTCTTTGCCGAAGAACCAAGAGTAATCCCATTCTCCTTGGTGAAGCTGGGGTTGGAAAGACTGCAATTGCAGAAGGGCTGGCAATTAGTATCGCTGATGGAGATGTTCCTTTCTTTCTTATGGTAGGTTGCCTCTTTAGAGATGAAGTTTCTTATTTATGTGCATCTTGTTAGGATCCTAGGAGCTAGATGTATAGTTTTGTACTTGAGCATTTACGTGATGTAGGCCTATTTAATCATACTGTTTTCTTTTGGACAGAACAAGCGTATACTTTCCTTAGATGTAGGCCTACTAATAGCTGGTGCAAAGGAGAGGGGAGAGTTGGAGGGTCGTGTTACTGCAATAATTAGGGAAATCAGGAAGTTGGGTGAGCATCTGTTTGTCTTATTTGTAGGATAAAAAAAATTTAGGTCATGGCTTATGTTAATTTGACCACTTTTCAGGCAATATAATTCTCTTCATTGATGAGGTCCACACGCTTATTGGTTCCGGTACAGTTGGACGAGGAAATAAGGGATCTGGTTTGGACATAGCTAATCTGTTGAAGCCCGCCCTTGGACGGGGTGAAATGCATGTAACCATTTATACCTGCTTCTCCATTATGTACTTTTACTTCATCTCAGTTTATTCTTCGTCGGATATGAACTCTTCTCTGCATTATTTCAAGGATGAGAATTTCTGTGTCTTTACTTGCAAGCGGCACATAAAGCATGATTTCCATACTTGTCCCATAACTCTTTTAATCTTTACTGCAAATAGCTGAAGCTCTTTTCTAGCATCTTGTTGCAAGAGTGATATTGTGTTTAAAGTATATGCTTCAACGACCACCTTCCCCCTTCCATCCAACCAAATAAAAAGTGAGGTGAATTAATGGAATGATATAAACAGAAAATTGTTTCTAACTTGTATTTTGTCTCAACACTAATATATTCTTTGGAGTAGATTATAAACATATTGGGCAAACCTATGATTCATTTGCACTTCCTTTTGTGATTTGGCAGTGTATTGCATCTACAACTATGGATGAATTCAGATTGCATTTTGAGAAGGATAAAGCACTGGCTCGAAGATTTCAACCCGTTTTGATCAATGAACCAAACCAGGTAGTGATTGTATATTTATCGCCATAGGGTACTTCCTCATATTACGGAGTTTTTTATCTCATGCAGGCTTACTTTTTCGGAACCATTTCTTCCAAATTTTGTAGGAAGATGCAGTTGAGATTCTACTGGGACTGCGTGAAAAGTATGAGTCGTATCACAAATGCAGATACACTTTGGAGGCGATAAATGCTGCAGTACATCTTTCAGCTAGATATATTCCTGATAGATATCTTCCTGATAAAGCTATTGATCTATTAGATGAAGCAGGAAGTAGAGCTCGTATGGAAGCATCTAAGAGGAGAAAGCAAATGCAAACTTCGATACTTTCAAAGTCACCAAGTGATTACTGGGAAGAAATTAGAGTTGTGCAGGCAATGCAAGATGCGGTATGTAATTCTTCGTGTACCTCCGAACAAATTCTACATGCTCTAGTAGTTTAATTCATTTTACAATCATCTGATGCCTCATGTTTGGCATTTGAAGGCCTCAAAACTCGGTGATATTGATAACAGTTTGCAAATAGAAGAGGATGAAAAACTCATTCCAGATCCTTCTCTGCCTCTTTTGTTATCAAATGATGAGTATGTATCCTGCCTATCCTTTGCCTATCCTTCTCAGATGATTTATTGACTTTTGAATTAACTGGAAGTTAAATTTTTGACTCATCTAGAACCACAGTGGTCGGGCCTGAAGATATAGCGGCTGTTGCTTCATTCTGGTCAGGAATTCCAGTTAAAAAACTTACAGCTGATGAAAGAATGCTTTTGGTGGGTCTTAACGAACAACTTAAGAAACGGGTCATTGGTCAAGATGAGGCTGTTGTTTCCATTTGTCGCGCTGTGAAGCGATCACGGGTCGGCTTGAAGGACCCAGATAGACCAATCGCTGCAATGCTCTTTTGTGGCCCTACTGGTGTTGGGAAAACTGAACTCACCAAAGCTTTGGCAGCAAACTATTTTGGCTCTGTAAGAAATCATGCACTGGCACACTATCTTTCCTTTAATTCCACTTTGACAAACGTCATTGATATCTTTGTCTGTTTTCTGATGTCACTAATGCAAGAATGGATGAGTCAGCCTCTTTTCTCATGACCTACTCCCCCATTTCGTTAATGTTTTTTATGCTAGAAGGTTTATCTCTCCATTTAGTGAGAATTGTAACTTCAGATTGCTATTAGAACATGTGGTTTCTGGAAACAATCTATTAAGATAAAATATTTTCTACTATATTGCGTAATAAAAAAGTTGTTTATAACAATTTTTATGGGTTACTTGAGATTTTGGTGACGATTTACAGACTTATCCAATATTTTGCAGAAACTGTAATTGGTTGAACCATAGTAATGTACTTTTTTCTTATCTTTGTCGTACGCTCTAAAGTATTAGGTCAGAAGGCCAATCACCTAATAGAGAATTTCATTCAATGTGATTTCTTTGTAAAGCCAACTTGCTGAGACAGTACTACTACTTTTTTGTAGGAGGAGGCCATGCTACGATTGGACATGAGTGAATATATGGAGCGGCATACTGTGAGCAAGTTAATTGGATCTCCCCCAGGCTATGTAGGCTATGGAGAAGGAGGTACTCTTACAGAAGCTATCAGAAAACGACCCTTTACCGTTGTACTGTTGGATGAGATTGAAAAAGCCCACCCAGATATATTCAACATTCTCTTGCAGTTGTTTGAAGACGGTCACCTAACAGATTCTCAGGTTTGGCTGCTTTAGTTTCTCCTTTGCAAATGGGTACCGCTGTAAAAAGGTTGTTACTTTCTGGGATAATTGCAGCAACACTCATCAAGTTTTATCTAATCAAAGAAACTTCCGCTATTGTTTGCATTATTACAAAAACAGCCTTAAAAAAAGAAATAAAAGAAGCACCACTGATAAGCTACGCCTCCTGAGGTTTGAGTTTTCACAGACACCCGTAGAAGTTTGAATAACAATACAGAGAAACCATCTATTTCTGTATGTACTTAAAGCTTCAGGGGTGTCAGTGTATTTATTCAAACCTTAAGGGATGGTTCTGTAATCAAATTAAACCTCAGTGAGTGTAGATGTAATTATCCCTTACTTTTCTTACATCCATAATGATGATTAGAACTGTTAATTTTTTTGTTAAAACAGGGTCGAAGAGTATCGTTTAAGAATGCTTTGATAGTAATGACTTCCAATATTGGATCTGCTGCCATTGCAAAGGGCAGAGGAAACTCCTTTGGATTCTTTCACGCCGAAGATGAATCAACTTCGTATGCTGGAATGAAAGCCCTGGTTCTGGAAGAGCTCAAGTCTTACTTCCGCCCTGAATTACTCAATAGGATAGACGAAGTAGTCGTGTTCCGTCCCCTCGAGAAACCTCAGGTTTGCCTCCTTCAAAACTTATTTGTTGCATTTACATGTGGTGCTATGATGTGCTTCCTTAATTGAAATACAATTAAATTAGGGTTAAATACATTTACTTAGGTCTTGTCTAAATAGAGAAATTTCGCTTCTGTGGGAATAATCATAGAAACACCCAGTAAAGTTGAAAAAGATATATAGTAGAGATCGGCTCTTCTGAAGTTTGGATAATTACGGAGACATCCTCGAAGTATGAATAGAAAAATATTACAGATAGGTCCATAGTGCTTTAATGCTTCAGATCACTGTCTTTATTCAAATCTTTTGGGGTATAGATGCAATTATGCCACTAAAGTAACATCTTTTCTTGATTCACTACACTGAACATCGTTAATAGACTGGGACTGATTTAAACAACACCTGTTAAAATGATTCTGAACTAGCAACTAGGTAGTGACTTTATTCCTTTTTGTTTGTCTGATGAGTTCACTTTCCTCTACTTCAGATGCTTGAAATATTGAATATAATGCTTCATGAAGTGAAAGAACGACTTACCTCCCTCGGAATCGGGTTGGAGGTATCTCAACCAATCATGGACCTAATATGTCAACAAGGGTACGATCGGAGTTACGGGGCACGACCTCTTCGAAGAGCAGTCACAGTTATTATTGAAGATCTATTGAGTGAATCTCTACTTTTGGGGGGTTATAAGCCTGGAGATGTTGCCTTAATTCATTTGGACGATTCTGGAAATCCAGTTGTTACGAACCGTACCAACCAGACAATCCAATTATCTGATACAAGTTCCATAGTATAGGATCTCAATTCAATCTAACATCACAAAATTAGGAGTCCATGTTTCGAGTTATGTATTCATTTTAAGTAAATATTGTATATATCGTCACGTAAATAATCGATTCATGTATAATCAGGGGCGTTTATAGAAACCGTGTGTTATTCTTTTGGAGAATAAGCAGTAAATGTATGCTAACTCAGTGATTTATTTTCGCATACTATTGTTGGCTTGGGTTTAACTTCTTCATGAAAGAAGCGTAGTCATAGCTGAGGGCCGGGTAATTTCAGGTACATTTGCGTTGGTTTGTGCAAGTTTCAAATGAGATGGTGCTCTGTGTAAATAAATCATACTTTAAAGGCGTTTATGTAGCTACGTCATATGCGGTATCGTGAAAATAGTATAATATTCATTTATATATTGTATAGTTTATGTAATTGTGTAACATTTTTATTAAGGTTTTGGCAGGATTCATTCTTGAATAATCTTTCGGTTGAAGTCCATTGATGATATTCAAGTTTTAAGTTGCTTTTCGTGGAACGAGTCTTCTAGCTATAATTCCACCTCAGTCTCAGAAGTTTATCCTTTAAACTATAATTATATAGCTGTGTCAGTTGTTTAATTGAAATATAAATAGTAAAAGCATCAAAGGGTCATTATCATCGCAAAAATAGCAAACCAAGGAACCATGGTCGATGAAACTTGGTATTTATCTTTAGTATGTAGAAGTATCGGTTTTTCCTTTGTTTAGTATCATTTGTACATAACACGCGACTTATTAGTATGTCGTTGATAATGTTATGGTATTCTTTTTTTGGTGTATACATGTTATTGATAAATATGCTTCACGCCCGCAGTGAAACTGAATGAATCATATATGGATCTATTAAATCACTTATGTAACACTAGCTGGGATCAAATCTCATATTAGAACTTGCCTTCTATGTGCACTTCTATGCAAATTTTAGACACTCCACCAAGATAGATTTATGAATAGAATCTAAAGTACTTTGCTCTATACAATAAAGTAAATAATTCATCGAATTTATTTACTCTTTTTTTTCATCAAAAAAATCAAATTAATGTTCCCAGGCCCCAGCTGCGATAAATATGCTCAACGTAGATTTTTGATTACCCTAATATCTGTAGGCTCTGTTGAAATGACTCCATTCCTTCAGCTTTATCCAATCTGTATCTATTTACTTCATTCTTCACTTCAGCAAGATCAACAAAATCCTATGATAAGTTCCACAATTCTTATTAAATGATCAAATAATGCTTAGCAGGGGAAATATCAAAAGAGCAATATAAAACAGATCCACCATAAAACTTCATAAAATAGACATGAGTATTCTTGGACTCTCAATGATCAGAAAATCGAACAGAGATGCAAGGAAGATAAGCCACGCGTCACAAATATAAGGCACATGTGCAATATTTATCATCCTTCTCGTGATATATGACAGAGGCTATCAGGTTGCAGATTCTATAAACTTTTTAATAAACACTCAAAGATTTACTGGACAATAATGAAGTGGTTCCTTTTCACATTTTCACTTCAACAATGCAATCTTATTTCTATCAAAGCTCTATAGGCATATATTTAGGCAATTGTTTTGCCTTTGGTGGCACTCTTATCACAATAATAATATCTTCCAGAATTTGGGGCCTCTAGCTTACAAATTCATCTATTCCTGTGTCAACCTGTGAAAATAGCATGGGCGAGGCAAATGTAAATACATGACTTTTTTGTTTTGTCCAGAGAGTTAGAAAATAGATTCAACTTTAAACCCTTTTTTGCTAGAATGATGGACATACTGATGAGAATCCAGCGGCGTTATGCTCCTCAAGAGTACTCGCCAACTAGTGCAACCCCTCGTACAAACCATCTCCTTTAAGAGCACAAGTACCATGAATATGCCATTTATCTATAAGATCATATGACCCAGGCGATCTCAAACTTCCATTGGTGTCATGGCTCCTCTCTGAACAGAGAATGAAGAATTATCACAAATAAGAGAACAAACTTTTAACAACGTATTATACTACTGCATATTGAACCAAAAAACAGCTGCACGCGTGAATTTCGGGGACGGTAGTTACATAGGACCAGTGAATACGAATGACAACATGAAATTATTACATAGGTTAAGTCTATGTAGACCTTGTGGTCACATGCTTCAATACATTTCTTCTATATATAAATATCACAACTTACTGACGATGTGACAAACTTATAACCACAAAGTTGTCAAGTGTCCTCTTATTTTTGTTTATCAGTATAGCGTATTTACCAAAAGGGAGTACGCAAAGCGCCTAGCAGGATGATTTGGAATAAAGAAAGGTGAAACAAAGTACACCAGTGAGTTTAAAATATTGAATCTCTACCGTCGCTATGTAGTGAATTGTTTTTTAAGTCTGAACTCTATATATTAATTGCAGAAGTGTTGCCATCCATAAGATTTGTACCCTAAAAAAATATTTCTTACTCAGTCAAATTCCAAACATATCTAATGGTGTAGGGGAATGCTTAGAGCAATACTTCAGCTCCAACAATAACACAGTTGCTCATTCAACGTTTATAGGCATACAACCAGACAGGTTAAAGGGCACTGCCAGTGTGGATTGTAGAAAATAATGGAAAATTAAACTCTTCATATTCGAGAAAAAAAAAAAAAAAACTTATTTTATAGTAAGTAGCCACTAACTAGTACACTGCATGAAATGAAAGTAATGACTGCCTATTAAGATTGGAGATTATCACATCATAGCAATTGTTCAGCACTTGAAAATATCCAAAAGAAAAAGGTAGAACATGGGATCCATGTATTTTCAGAACTCCATTTACTTTCTATGGATGCCATCGTATAAGTTCATGTCGTAGGGAAAAAGAAAAGGAACATGTATTAAAAGATTAAAAAAACATAGATTAAGGGAGAACAATGCAAGAGACATGTTTGCATATGTATTAGGTCGTAACATATATATATATGATAAATGAAGCCACTTCAAAACCAGAGAGAATATATTGAGAATCCGGAAGTAGACGAGAGAAATGTGAATTGCGTAATACTCAGTTTTTCAACTGTTCTTGCAGCAAAAATCTCTGGACTAATTCATAACTAAAAGTTGGATCCTCCTAATCCGATTCACTAAGTGAACTCTCGTATGAAAAATGAACATAAAGTTACACACGCTACAGACCAACAAAAATCCACAACATAGAGCGTCCACAATGAACATTTTCTGAAATCAGATGCATCCGATGAGCATTGCCACTAGCATATACCAGCCTATTCCTGGAACGAATAAGAGAAGCAGACGGCAAAAGGATGTTAAATGCCTATCTCAATAAGTAGAAAACACAGAAGGAAAGGTCGATAAGCAGTATCTATTTCATAACTATAAGATCAGAATACAAAATTATCATGCTCGATGAAGGTAGTAGCAAAATGAGTAGAATTACAGAGAACCTTCTGCTAAGATAACAATGGTTAGTTATGAGATAAATGTCGGTAGTTTCACTTTCTCATCCAAGAATGATCATTCAGAATTGTGTTGGAAAGGCAACAAGAAGGTCGTGTTACCGAAGAAACTAAAAATTGAATACAACTGGCAAGGAATTCCTCGTTGCCCTGTTATTACATAAGTGCATTTTCATACCCTTTAGTTTCATATATGCACGGAAACTGATCAAGGAAACCACAGCTCTGGTTGGTCGTATATTTAAGGGCACACCAGTTTTGGGAAGAACCTAGGTTTTCGTTTGATGGAAGGCTCACGCAACTTATTTCAATTCCTATTGGGTCAATTACGTTAAACGACGTAACCTATGTGCTCCGTTGCAATGTCCCTAACCTATTAAAATGTGAGACTTGCCCCCTAACGTAAGCTAAAGTGTATTTTGATAGCCTGTCTCTGTAACTCGAAAGTAATTGCCCCTGATGCCAAATCTAACGGACAAAAATATAGACACGTGTCTACAATGAACGGTTGATCAAGGACTCGAGGGGCAATTTGCACAGTTTTCAAAAGGTTTGGGGGCCATTGGCACATTTTAATAGGTTAGGGAGCACTTTGCCAAAGCCACCATATGTTAGGGGGTTTAACGCAATTGACCAATTCCTATAAATACACACTTCCGGTAATAGATTATGGTGCAGAGTAGATAACCATACACATCAGCCGATGAAGGGAGAAATGAACACATTAACTACCAAAGACTAAAGTATTAAACATGGAGAGATATTACATATATAAGGGGAAGCGACTAATGCCAAATTCCAGCAAGTAACCTGCCTGTCATGAGCACCACCGGGTTAATTCACATGAGAGGGTTAAAAAGGCTCAGTTTGTGCATGATGCGCGAGCCGTTTCAGTTGAACCATTTCGTAATGCTTTATTTGGGATTATATGTAACAATCTTAATGCTTTTGAGATCCTAAGAAGATATCGAGCGGCAAATGAAGGACGTCCAAAGTAGCCACACAATTTGGATTAACCAATCAAAGTCATATTTTCTGGAAGAGCAACAACGTGTTTTGAATAGCATTTTTTCAACAACAGTTATAACAAAATGATGCAGCTTCCAATGAAACTGATCGCTCTTATATGATTTACAGCAGATAATCAATGAAAACATGATTTAGCAAATCACATATCTATTGGCTGTTGCAATAACAGAAATGCAACTTGATAAAAAGATGGAATCCTCAGTACAACAAAATACACAAGTAAGTAATTATGTACCTCATCCATTTTTGCAGGTCCATCAGTTTCTGGTTCGGGTTCAGCGTCCTTGGTTTGGTCATTTGCTTCTTTTTCATCCGTAATCATATTGTCTTGTGGAGCATCTTCACTTTTAGGACCACCGTCACTGTCATTGATATTGAAATCAGCCGGAAGCTGGCCTGATTTAAGTGCCTGGATATATATAACAACAAACTGTAAAATTAGTTTAAAAAGGACTTTTAACTAATAAGATACCCACAGAACAAAGGATCGAACAGGAACTTATTGGGGAGAATGAATTATGATGCATCCTATATAGCAGGAGAGAACTGTTCCAAGACATAATAATACTACAATGCCTATCGGGATAGTGAGAGAGATCACCTGTTCAAGCCTTGCCACCTCTTCAAGAGTTTGTGAATTCACAATTGCAGCCTGCACATATGTATCATTTAGGAGGCAAAACAGTACATCATAAAAGGGACAGAGAAAACAGACGTATCGATATAAGCTATAAGGGACAATGTCTTTCCTTCCCTCATCCCCAAAACACATATAACAGAACCTTCGATCCAGATTTCCATATTTTCACTCGGCATATACACTGCTTCCTTTAGCCTAAAGTATTGTCCCACGTTGCCTTCTTATTTCTCTTATATTAATAGGCAATGAACAACTATTCCCACCTCTGTTCAATTTTTTTAGTTTCAGTTTTCTCAATAAACTAATCTGATACTGCAGGAGACTAATAGTAGAACTCACCAATTGTTAAAATCAGCAGTTTAACAAAAATAAATATTACGAAATAACACAAGGCTTTTCTGGTTATTATAACATGGTAAAAGAAAATTTGGACAAAGCACCTTAATAGCTAAAATTTGATCCGGAGTAGCAGATTTTTTAATAAACAGTCAAAGATTTACTGGACAATCATGAAGTGGTTCCTTTTCACATTTTCACTTCAACAATGCAATCTTATTTCTATCAAAGCTCTATAGGCATATATTTAGGTAATTGTTTTGCCTTTGGTTGCACTCTTATCACAATAATAATATCTTCCAGAATTTGGGGCCTCTAGCTTACAAATTCATCTATTCCTGTGTCAACCTGTGAAAACAGCATGGGCGAGGCAAATGTAAATACATGACTTTTTTGTTTTGTCCAGAGAGTTAGAAAATAGATTCAACTTTAAACCCTTTTTTGCTAGAATGATGGACATACTGATGAGAATCCAGCAGCGTTATGCTCCTAAAGAGTACTCGCCAACCAGTACAACCCCTCGTACAAACCATCTCCTTTAAGAGCACAAGTACCATGAATATGCCAATTATTTATAAGATCATATGACCCAGGCCTTCTCAGACTTCCATTGGTGTCATGGCTCCTCTCTGAACAGAGAATGAAGAATAATCACAAATAAGAGAACTAACTTTTAACAACGTATTATACTACTGCACATTGAACCAAAAAACAGCTGCACACGTGAATTTCGGGGACGGTAGTTACATAGGACCAGTGAATACGAAGGACAACATGAAATTATTACATAGGTTAAGTGTATGTAGACCTTGTGGTCACATTCTTCAATATATAAATAACACAACTTACTGACGATGTGACAAACTTATAACCACAAAGTTGTCAAGTGTCATCTTATTTTTGTTCATCAGTATAGCGTATTTACCAAAAGGGAGTACGCAAAGCAGCTTGCAGGATGATTTGGAATAAAGAAAGGTGAAACAAAGTACACCAGTGAGTTCAAAATATTGAATCTCTGCCGTCGCTATGTAGTGAATTGCTTTTTAAGTCTGAACTCTATATATTAATTGCAGAAGTGTTGCCATCCATAATATTTGTACCCTCAAACAATATTTCTTACTCAGTCAAATTCCAAACATATCAAATGGTGTAGGGGAATGCTTAGAGCAATACTTCAGCTCCAACAATAACACAGTTGCTCATTCAACGTTTATAGGCATACAACCAGACAGGTTAAAGGGCACTGCCAGTGTGGATGTCTATGAACTACTTGAACAAACAGAATGTTTTTATGAGTATGGTTTCCTGCTCATATACATGACTTTCTTTTACCAGAATACAGCCAACTGGTCCAGCAGCTACATTCTTTTTCTCTTTTGAAGATGCATGTTACAAGTCACCATGTTCCAGTGAGTAACTATGCTATTTAGCTCTTTCTGACTCATGATTGACCTAATAGAATTTGAAGTTAGGGCCTGGTAATTCAAAGATCCATAGAGCCATTAGTGGAAGAATGTTTTTCCTCATTTGGAACAGATGATTTCATCATTAGGAATGCATAACAGTTTCCATCATTTTAATATGATTGGGGTTGGGATTATTCTTCATCAGAGTAACTCGATTGCTGGGATCTTCGGGTTTTCCTTTATATTGTAATAAAATATTAGCATTTCAATAAGCGTGCACTAGTTTTTTCTAGTTAACTTTTTTTTAAAACCAAACCAGACTGAATTAGCACGCAAATTAACACACTAGTTTATATTTATGAAATGTTGTGGATCTGAGTCCTGATTCTTGCATAACACTTCACACTTAAATCTCAAGTTTGCTTTAGAAGATCAGCAAAAGATGCATACCATGTCTTGTTTGTTTGCGAAGACCAATATAACAGCACTAAGCATGAATGGGTCCTTGATGATGCCTGAGCAGAAAAAGAAGCAAGTGAAACCTACGCGAAAAATGCAGATTTCGGTGCGCACAAATATATTAATCAATCATGCACAAACCTGAAACCCTGCCTTTGCATTCACGATTCTCTCTCGATATAGAGAGTCCACAACATTGATCTACACCAGAAAACCCAAGCATCAACGACCATATCAAGATGAACAAAGAAGGTGGACTTTCTCCAGATACCAATCATGTTTCTATTCTTGCAGTCATTCATTCCACAAGCATATCAAGATGAAGGAATCTTCATGCATGGATATGTCCCATTCACGTGGAGGTCTTCCCAGCCTAATTACAGTGTTTTCTGGGACATCAAAAAATTTGTGGTGTCATTGTTTGGATATTATGTTAACCGCGTCAGTTTTTCAGGTGGGATCAAGTGTTTAGATAATTATTCACCAGTGATGTTGCTTTCCTAGAGGAGCATTAGACTTCTGCATCTTGGTAGAGTTATGCTACAACATATTTGGTGAAGCTTAACAGCAAAACCTTACCAGCCCATCGGTATTATTAAATTAATGCCTTACAAGGGTCTTAATTTCTCCTGTTCAATAACATCGCACACTGTGAACATCACGTGTTTATACAAAAGCTTCTCCACATTGATACAGACCGAGCAAATCATCAAGGAAGCCAATAAGTTACTATTTCTATTATCTAGATTAAGATTTAGACAAAAAGCAGACTCTCCTTGCTATGGGACAAAACTGCAATCGCTAATCCTGAAGTTTTTCAGAAAACTTTTGAGGGTTTTCACAATTCTTGTGTTTTCAGTAGTATTTTCATCTACTATAAACCATTTACATATTTTGAACAATGGGCGATTAACATCACCATTAGACGTATCGGCATCCAGATTTCTTTTAGCAACTGTGTTGCCTTTGTTTGCACTCTATCACAATAGTAAACTTAATGATCAGTAGCCTTACTACTAGGAATCACAAGATGTGACCCGCAGTCTACTACTAGGAACCATTCTCTATTTTTCCTTTAACCTTTTTAAACCCATGGTCAGTAGCCTTTTCATCTACTAGGAACCATTTAGATATTCTAAACGACGAGGATTAACATCACCATTAAGGCAATTGTTTTGCCTTTGTTTGCGCTCTATCACAATAGTAAACTTAATGATCAGTTCAGTAGCCTTACTACTAGGAATCACAAGATGTGACCAGTAGTCTACTACTAGGAACACATTCTCTATTGTTCCTTTAACCTTTTTAAAGCCATGGTCAGTAGCGTTTCATCTACTAGGAACCATTTAGATATTCTAAATGACGAGGATTAACATCACCATTAAGGCAATTGTTTTGCCTTGTTTGCACTCTATCACAATAGTACACTTAATGATCAGTAGCCTTACTACTAGGAATCACAAGATGTGACCCGCAGTCTACTACTAGGAACCATTCTCTATTTTTCCTTTAACCTTTTTAAACCCATGGTCAGTAGCCTTTTCATCTACTAGGAACCATTTAGATATTCTAAACGACGAGGATTAACATCACCATTAAGGCAATTGTTTTGCCTTTGTTTGCGCTCTATCACAATAGTAAACTTAATGATCAGTTCAGTAGCCTTACTACTAGGAATCACAAGATGTGACCAGTAGTCTACTACTAGGAACACATTCTCTATTGTTCTTTAACCTTTTTAAAGCCATGGTCAGTAGCGTTTCATCTACTAGGAACCATTTAGATATTCTAAATGACGAGGATTAACATCACCATTAAGGCAATTGTTTTGCCTTGTTTGCACTCTATCACAATAGTACACTTAATGATCAGTAGCCTTACTACTAGGAATCACAAGAAGCGACCAGTAGTCTACTAGTAGGAACCATTCCCTGTTTTTCCTTCAACCATTTCAAACCCATGGTCAGTAGCCTTTTCATCTACTAGGAACCATTTAGATATTCCAAACGACGAGGATTAACATCACCATTAAGGTAAGTAATTGTTTTGCCTTTGTTTGCACTCTGTTAGAATAATAAATTGAACGATGAGTGGCCTTACTACTAGGAATCACAAACTGTGACCAGTAGTCTACTTACTACTAGGAACCATTCTCTATTTTCCGTTAAACCTTCTTTAGTCCATCGTCTGTAGCCTTTCCATCTACTAGGAACAAGGACTAACATCACCATTCTCTATTTGCAATTCAACTTTTTAATAACTATGCTCAGTAATCATCTACTGAAAACCATACGTATAATTTGATGACATAGAGTACTATTCTTTACACTTAGTAAGAGTCATTTATAACAGAACATACATCACCACGATAGCATCATAAAGTACTCAGCTTACTTATACTCATGGAAAACATTCAGATTTACCCATAGGAAGGGACATGATAATTCATAATGGTCAGATTTAGTTATACACAAGTTTTTTGCTGCAGAAGTCAAAGGACAAAACTAGAAAATAAGCAGCCAAATTTGCAGACATTTAAACAAACCTCGGCAGATCACTGTCAATAGATAGCGCAACATCACATGTACCATTTCACGTAATCTCCATGTAGGAAACAGGAGCCAAAAGTCTTCTATCTCAGACCCGCACTTACAGATATCAAATTCTAATTTTCAGTGATTTAACTTTAAGTTCACACATATAATTACCAGAAGAGAATCAGTTCATGACCTAAACTTCATATACGGTAACACTAATATACCGAATGTACCAGCAATTGGTCACTATAGAGATTCTTGGAACGAATAGTATGTTCATAAGTTCTGAATTCGATCCGAACAGTGATTAATCCAACAAATTCCTTATCTACCATTAAAACCCTAAAGTGATTAATCCAACAAATTCTTCAACCACAAAATCAAACCCTATTAAATTGATTAATCCAACAAGTTCTTCAACCATTTCAAACCCTAAATTGACTATTTTTCAGAACCAACAGAACCAACATACATACACTTCCACTCATTAAATCTTGACTAATTGATGCGATATTCAAGAACCATTGCGATCGAATTGAAAAAGAAACAACATACTTACATCGAAATAACACTCCCACACAAACCCTAGCCGCAAGATTATCCAAGATTCCCCTTTTAGCGATTGATTTTTCTCAGACTTGAAGAATAGATATATTCATCCTCTATTTACGATCTCATAGGATGATATTTATACTATTGTTGATATATAATAACTATCAACGGCTATATTTTTATAAACAAAAACGCGTTTTTGTTATTGAACGCGTTTATGTTTTATATGCGCCCACTTGGGCTTTAATAAGAGTCGGTTATTAACACTTTTGGGCTTATATTTATACTTACGGCCCAATATATTTATATTCTCTAACTTGTACCTACTTAGTTGTGTGCATAGAATTATTTATATGCTAGAGTTAAATAGACTTATTCTGGTATTAGTTAAAAAAAAAAAAAAAATCTTTAGATTTTATCTAGGGTTTAAGCTAATATTGTTGAAAATTTGTATAAGATTACATGTTCACCCCCTGAAACTTAATAAACCTATCAAGTACACCCCTTGTTATACAACATTATTCATACCTTCTACTGTTCCTATTAGTTTCAGATGAAGTCGGTGTAATTTTTTAAAACTTAAATTTATATAATTACATCAGACCTCATGGGGCGTAACTATAACTATCCATGTTTATTATTCATGGAAGTGTCACCGAGTATTATGAGATTTAGTTTTAGAAAATGATAACGCGGATGTTATAAGAAAAGGTCAATTAAATTACTGAATACGGTGCTATTCAGTTTTAAAGATGTCAATAGGCTTTATCATATACTTTATATGATAAGATTTGATATTTTTTTTATCAACTGTGATAATATATATTTGATTGCTTCTGTAATTTTATACAGTCATATCACCTATGATGAATTATTGAGAATATTTATGGTACAAATACAATAGTTGAATGTTGACAAGCACATGCTATAGCTGAAAGTAATCATGACTTCAAATCACGCCAAGTAACATTTTATTTTTACAACTAGTAAATTCCAATTTTTACCCAATATCTTTCTAATCATTCAGAGTGCTACAAACTTTCTCAAGCCATCACAGCGTATACTTATCAAAAAGAAAAAGTTCAAACGTATTGGCAACATGGGAAAGTTTTCAACAACAGTTTATTGGCAACATAAGAAAGTTCACTGATCTCATTGTGGTAAGCAAATTAAACTCTTCATATTCGAGAAAAAAAAAAAAAAACTTATTTTATAGTAAGTAGCCACTAACTAGTACACTGCATGAAATGAAAGTAATGACTGCCTATTAAGATTGGAGATTATCACATCATAGCAATTGTTCAGCACTTGAAAATATCCAAAAGAAAAAGGTAGAACATGGGATCCATGTATTTTCAGAACTCCATTTACTTTCTATGGATGCCATCGTATAAGTTCATGTCGTAGGGAAAAAGAAAAGGAAAATGTATTAAAAGATAAAAAAAACATAGATTAAGGGAGAACAATGCAAGAGACATGTTTGCATATGTATTAGGTCGTAACATATATATATATGATAAATGAAGCCACTTCAAAACCAGAGAGAATATATTGAGAATCCGGAAGTAGACGAGAGAAATGTGAATTGCGTAATACTCAGTTTTTCAACTGTTCTTGCAGCAAAAATCTCTGGACTAATTCATAACTAAAAGTTGGATCCTCCTAATCCGATTCACTAAGTGAACTCTCGTATGAAAAATGAACATAAAGTTACACACGCTACAGACCAACAAAAACCCACAACATAGAGCGTCCACAATGAACATTTTCTGAAATCAGATGCATCCGATGAGCATTGCCACTAGCATATACCAGCCTATTCCTGGAACGAATAAGAGAAGCAGACGGCAAAAGGATGTTAAATGCCTATCTCAATAAGTAGAAAACACAGAAGGAAAGGTCGATAAGCAGTATCTATTTCACAACTATAAGATCAGAATACAAAATTATCAAGCTCGATGAAGGTAGTAGCAAAATGAGTAGAATTACAGAGAACCTTCTGCTAAGATAACAATGGTTAGTTATGAGATAAATGTCGGTAGTTTCACTTTCTCATCCAAGATGATCATTCAGAATTGTGTTGGAAAGGCAACAAGAAGGTCGTGTTACCGAAGAAACTAAAAATTGAATACAACTGGCAAGGAATTCCTCGTTGCCCTGTTATTACATAAGTGCATTTTCATACCCTTTAGTTTCATATATGCACGGAAACTGATCAAGGAAACCACAGCTCTGGTTGGTCGTATATTTAAGGGCACACCAGTTTTGGGAAGAACCTAGGTTTTCGTTTGATGGAAGGCTCACGCAACTTATTTCAATTCCTATTGGGTCAATTACGTTAAACGACGTAAACTATGTGCTCCGTTGCAATGTCCCTAACCTATTAAAATGTGAGACTTGCCCCCTAACGTAAGCTAAAGTGTACGAATTGCCCCTGATGCCAAATCTAACGGACAAAAATATAGACACGTGTCGACAATGAATGGTTGATCAAGGACTCGAGGGGCAATTCGCACAGTTTTCAAAAGGTTTGGGGGCCATTGACACATTTTAATAGGTTAGGGAGCACTTTGCTAAAGCCACCATATGTTAGGGGGTTTAACGCAATTGACCCATTCCTATAAATACACACTTCCAGTAATAGATTATGGTGCAGAGTAGATAACCATACACATCAGCCGATGAAGGGAGAAATGAACACATTAACTACCAAAGACTAAAGTATTAAACATGGAGAAATATTACATATATAAGGGGAAGCGACTAATGTCAAAATTCCAGTAATGTAACCTGCCTGTCATGAGCACCACCAGGTTAATTCACATGAGAGGGTTGAAAAGGCTCAGTTTGTGCATGATGCACGAGCCGTTTCAGTTGAACCATTTCAGTTCATGAAATAAACTCTTACATAGTCATAGGTCAGCAAGTTGATAGTGAAGGAGTCCTTTATTTGGGATTATATGTAACAATCTTAATGCTTTTGAGATCCTAAGAAGATATCAAGCGGCAAATGAAGGACGTCCAAAATAGCCACACAATTTGGATTAACCAATCAAAGCCATATTTTTCGGAAGAGCAAACAACGTGTTTTGAATAGCATTTTTTCAACAACAGTTATAACAAAATGATGCAGCTTCTAATGAAACTGATCGCTCTTATATGATTTACAGCAGATAATCAATGAAAACATGATTTAGCAAATCACATATCTATTGGCTGTTGCAATAACAGAAATGCAACTTGATAAAAAGATGGCATCCTCAGTACAACAAAATACATAAGTAAGTAGTTATGTACCTCATCCATTTTTGCAGGTCCATCAGTTTCTGGTTCGGGTTCAGCGTCCTTGGTTTGGTCATTTGCTTCTTTTTCATCCGTAATCATATTGTCTTGTGGAGCATCTTCACTTTTAGGACCACTGTCACTGTCATTGATATTGAAATCAGCCGGAAGCTGGCCTGATTTAAGTGCCTGGATATATAACAACAAACTGTAAAATTAGTTTAAAAAGGACGTTTAACTAATAAGATACCCACAGAACAAAGGATCGAACAGGAACTAATTGGGGAGAATGAATTATGATGCATCATATATAAAGCTGGAGAGAACTGTTCTAAGACATAATAATACTACAATGCCTATCGGGATAGTGAGAGAAATCACCTGTTCAAGCCTTGCCACCTCTTCAAGTGTTTGTGAATTCACAATTGCAGCCTGCACATATGTATCATTTAGGAGGCAAAACAGTACATCATAAAAGGGACAGAGAAAACAGACGTATCGATATAAGCTATAAGGGACAATGTCTTTCCTTCCCTCATCCCTAAAACACATATAACAGAACCTTCGATCCAGATTTCCATATTTTCACTCGGCATAGACACTGCTTCCTTTAGCCTAAAGTATTGTCCCACGTTGCCTTCTTATTTCTCTTATATTAATAGGCAATGAACAACTATTCCCACCTCTGTTCAATTTTTTTAATTTCAGTTTTCTCAATAAACTAATCAGGTACTGCGGGAGACTGATAGTAGAACTCACCAATTGTTAAAATCAGCAGTTTAACAAAAATAAATATTACGAAATAACACAAGGCTTTTCTGGTTTATATAACATGGTAAAAGAAAATTTGAACAAAGCACCTTAATAGCTAAAATTTGCTCCGGAGTAGGAGCAGTAGGTTTAGGTGTCTCTTCTTCCTTCCTGACATCTTTGGGAACCTCAGCAGGTATAATTGTCTTTGCAGATTCTCTTTTAGCCTCTTCTTCAGCTTCTTTGGATGCAAATAATTTATTGGCTTCAGCTCGTTCCTATTGCCACAAGGAAACGGCATTTCACTTGGTTAGACTAAACAATTGCGTTGTTATGTTATGTTATCCTTCCTAGATTAATAAAAAATGCATCAATAACTAAAATTAACTCAAAAAGATAACCGAAAACCAATCGGAGCATAAAATGTAGACCAGAAAACAAGATTTTTTTTTTTTGTGCGTGTGTGTGTAATATTACGTGTCAAAAAGTCGTTTTTGGGGACTAAACTCCCACTTTTACTTTTAAAAATTTCGCACATTACTCACACTTACAAGGAACTAATTTCGCAGATAACTATTAAGTTTGAGGTTACCAAATACCATTGCCAATACTAATTGAAAGAATTCCCAACAACTCATATCATTCATCTAAACAAAACGCTCAACGAAGAAACTTTCACCACTGACCTTTAGCTTGACTTTCCTGAAATCCAGCACGCGCAGAGACTTCAACTTGTGTATAACATACAAACGGTAATTCGGCTTCTTCGTAATATTGTTGTCGAGCAGACTAAGGAACCGCAGCTTCGGAAGCGACGCGAGAGGATCGATCTCGACTAGGTTAGCCAACCTATTGTTAGTCAGAATCAACGTATGCAGTTTGGGCAAATACTCTGCAATTATTCCAACACAACAACCACAAATCGTTAAAACTCATACACTAAATTCAATAACTTCACTAAGTACCAAACATTCATACCTCCTAGATTAGGGCTAATACGAGTAATTCTGTTGTTGTTCAACAACAAAGTGCCGAGTCGATTTAAATATGCCAAATTCTCGAGCTTCACAATCTCGTTGTCAGATAGATCAATGGTGTCGAATTGGTCCTCAGTAGCACCAATGTTCTCAACTACAGCTATCTTATTCCCTGTTTCAAATCAAAACCCTAAATAAACTCGCAATTTTTTTGGGCAAATTAGGGTTTACAAGCACAAATTAGAGGCGGGGATTTTTACCTCGGAGATCTAGCTCACGCTCGCGAATGGCGTTGAAGAAGTGAGGGCTTTTCCATATCAAATCTGCGGTTAATCTCACCATTTTTGACCTATTGTTTCGTTGTTTTTTGTTTCTCTGCAAAACCTCAAAGCGATGGAGGAGAGGTTTTTCAGTGAACTGTGAGAGCGTTCGTATAATATATTTACTTTTGTGTGATATTAAATTATCGTACCAAAAGTTTCTAAATATTACACATGTGCCCCAATTCTGCTTTTATTCAAAATTCTTCTTAATTTACAATGTTTTATTTTTGTTTATATATATGTGGGAGTGCTTCAAAGTAACTTCTAAAAAGTAAAAACCACTTCCCAATGCTTTAAGTGAATAGATTTTATAATAGTTTAGAGTTTTAACATGCATAACCCCTTTTCTTTTATAAGATTAAAATAGTTAAATTCAAAAGAATGTCCAGTCTACTTATGATTCTCGAACAACATTTTCACTCGTAAAAACAAAATAAATATTGAAATTTGAAAGAGATCTTCTGTAGCAGTTCGTGTACAATTTTATTTACTACAGATCTAGAATAAAATAATATATGAAGTGATATATTTATTATCTTTGCCAATGGCTACCACTTTATTTTGAGAAGAGAGTACTCAAGAAATAACATGATAATGTAAACGGGACACAGTAGAATAACATTACTTTCACTTTGCCAAGAAGCAATGAGATGTGCACCTGAACAATTTCTCATCAAAATAACATCAATATGTAACTGCACCCTAAATAGAGATAAGACAGCTAACCCCATAAAAACACGAAACTTGGTACAAATACGACAAGTGATGCCAAGGGGGCAAACTAGTTGGAATAGCCCCAATACCGGGCGGACCACCACTTGGGAAGGACTCTCTATCTCGAACGGTAACCGCCAACCAACAAAGATCAGAACCATAATTTCGACTTCAAACACCAACCGTCGACATATTTGTCAGCCCCGCAAACTGTTGTGCTGTATAGCCGGCCCTCTGCACAAACTACCAAGACCCATAGATGACTGACCAGCATACTTTTCTATCAAATGCCACATCACCTTGCCATGAATATTTCTCAGCCCCACGGTTTATAACTTGACCAGCTGCATCAACGAGTACTCCCTCATGTGCCCCAAGATATGAACTTGTTGAACGAGCATCTCCTCGGCTTGATGGAAGTGGGATCATACTTTCTGGTAGTAAGCCGGCGTCAGGTCCACAGTAAACTACAGAATGAGAAGTGGAAATTCCGGGTTCAAACATATTTCTGCGGTTATCTTGGCTAGTGTAACGGGAGCGTTTAGGTTCTTGAATTTTCGACTTCTTTGAAGTCTCGGGTTCGCGTGCTTTTCTTTTCTGTGCTGATTTATCATCTGATTTCCTGAGATAAAATTCATCAATCTCTTTTTCTAAAGTCGAAATCTTTTCGCTGATTTGCCATCCGGGAAGAAGATCTGAGGGATCAATACTGTGTTTTTTCAAGCACTTGGTGATGGATTTCAGACAAGCTAATTGCTTCTTATTTGCTTCAGTCTGCATGAAGGGAAAAGCATGTCCACGTGAAATGCAGACGTTGAATAATTAGAAAGAATAGAAACAAACTGCAGAAAACAAAAGATCCTCAACTTGTTTTCAGACGTAAGTCACTTACCAGTGCAGGCGCTGATCCATATTATATGTCCAGGTACCAACACTGAGTGTTCGTTGGTAACTCTTGAATCATTTAACTACCAAGTTTACACTCGATACACTCTGTTTCGGTTCAACGTGATGAATATTATGCTTTCAAACACAAATTGAACAAGACTAACAAAGTCAAACAACTATGCGGCAAGCATAGCTGTGAAGTTGGAGAGCAAAGATTGAGGGATGAGAAAGCGTAGGAAAAAGGAAGGACTCCACGTCTCCAATAAATAGCAGGATAACCTCCTTAGACATTTAATGTAGAGAAAGGAATGTACTATATGCTCATGGACAGTTTACCAGTACAGCAACACCTAAGAAACTAATAACTGGTACAAAACTCCAAAGTAGAAAGCATTTTTCATATTTCTCCGTCACATCAAATTTTAAGATGACTAAACCCACTGGATTGCATTGAGCTTTTATAGATTGATCACCTAACAGAGGAAGACTAGTGTCCAAGACAATCGTTGAGTGGTTATGAAGTTCCGCATTCCATCTCAGTAAGAGCGCATAAAAGAAGAGCTGAAGGCAAGTACAAATAGGGGAAGCAAAAGTGAGCAATCTCAGGGAGCAAGAAAATATGAGTCAATTAGACTACCAGAAATAACAAATAGGTAGAGACTTTAACTCTGTAGAGACTATTTCTGTAGAACCCCAGTTCTTGTTGTATAACTTTTTTCCTGAAGCTTGAGTATTAGTGGAACTCAATTTGATTTAAACATTTGGTATCTACAGTCGGAGATTGAAATTTAATAGGTAAGTAAACTAATCAATATGAGTTTCTACAAGGGTGTTTGTCTGCTATAAAGTTTCCAGTTTTTGGCACTGAAAGTTCGAAAGAGTTTGTTATTGGTATGTCCTAATAGGTAGCTTAGTTAACCTTTTCGTTTTTCTCTGATCGTGGTACTGATGTCTGGTGAGTATTCCAACCTTAAAGTACACAATTTTCAAAACTGGAAGATTATATATAAGTATACACTCGACTGGATTTCTTATGTAGGACATTGTTTTTGATGAAACATGAAAGAAAATAATTATATGGGAAATGTTATTTAGACGAGTTAGTTCACTTATGATGATCACTTGGTATTATGTTTGATTCGTTGAATGATTGATTCGTTCAGTATATTCAACTTAGCTTGGATGTCCAAGTGGTGTCAACAGACAGCAAAGGCCTTGTCGGTTTATCATCATGCCCCATAGCCTTTCTTTCTCAGGCACAACATGAGGTTCTGTTGTGTCTGTGAGGGGTCATTAGTTTTGAACGTACCATGACATGCACATTATTTGCAAAGTGACTTCTTGCACAGAGTGATAAAGATTGATCGTCTTGGATTATAAGATTATCTGACATGAGCAAGTCACATCAAGTGACAGTAAAATGTGATCTTCAAAATGTGATCATCAAAATTGACTCAGTACTTAGATAAAACTTTCAAATGAACTTCTATTTCGCATCAATATCATGTCATTCATAACTTTTGTATTATTTATTGTTTAGAATTTTCTATTATTATTGATAAATGATTATAAATGTTTTCAACTTCTGAGACGAAAAGAAAGTAATTTTACTCTAAACTCGCTAAGATTTTTATCCTTATAGTATTTTGTTGTCGTTATTTCCCTTCCTTCTAGACTTAGGTAGCTATCGAGAGAAGACCTTAGAGACTTTTGATGTGAAAGAGTTTACATCTTTAATTTCTATCTAGATACTTTCCTCTTTTCGTGCTTTAGTAGTTAGATGTTTGACTTGATTTTATTTAGTTTCACGTCCATTACTTGTTTTGGCTTGAATCTTTAGGGTGTACATTTCCTTTCTATCATTTACCTACTAAGCAAAATAGGTCAACTGAAAACCCTAAAGTGAATAAAGTATATGTGCCATAATATTGACCTTTGGCTGGATAATATCATTTTTCATATTATAACTTGACACAATTTTCATTTTATACCTTAATTTGGGACTTATCAATTAGCATATCGTAAGTTGGACGTTTTCTTCGAATGGGTAATCCAGTGCCAAAAAGGTACACGATGGTATCCCTGGACTCTAAATTTGGGATTTTGACCAATTTTATGGATTCCAACCTTACACCTCAATAGTTAGAGTAATTGAGGGTAATTTTGAGATTTTATGAAAATTCTGACAATTAGAAATGCTGACTTTGAAAATTGCTCAAAATCCACAAATTTAGGGTTAAAGGATTTCAATGTGTACTTTTCTGGCACCGGTGTACCTAATATGAAGAAAGTGTCAAACTTATGGTTTGCAAATTGATGAGTGTTAAATTAAGGTATGAAAATGAAAATCGTGCCAAGTTATGGTATGAAAAGTGATTTTATCCCACATTTGGCTGATGAAAGTTTATTCCCATTTCTAGTTATACCAACTAGGAGAGTGAATCTCAACTACTTGGAATAAGGATCGAATCTAAGTTGCAATGTTTTGGAGAACATTCTTTCGGTATGATCATGTCATTTCAACGAACAGGAACTTCAAATAATAAAATTTGAGAATAAAGTTTCATCGAATCAACACCAAACCTAACACAACTTAAATCAATGACTAAATCTATCACATATAAGAGAACATAAAAATGAATCAATGGTTGATAAGAACTATACAAACCATAAAGTAAAACTATGGTCTAATTGGAAGCTTGAACGTGCAAAAATGGCTAAGAAGACCACCATCTTTGTATAGAGAACCAAATAGATGATGTAACACAACCTAATCTTTTACATTTACAACAACCTAAAACTATTCACTAAACTCATAGAGCATCTACATTAGTATTATGAGAAAGTTATAGGAAAAAGTTTATAAACCACTCGAACGATCTAAACATTTCTTTCTATACTTGGAGCCTTGAATTCCTCGGGAAGTCGCCCCATCTCATCGGCGCGTACATCTAGGAAAGATAAGTCAAAATCCAAGGGAAGTCTTTGACTATTGAAAATTTGTTGACGACATACGTCAAATCCTTTAGCATAGAATATTGCAGCTTTTCTAGTCAGCTCATCTTGATATTCTTCCGAATCCCTAAAAATTGTAAGATATTTCTCTCTGGCCTCCTCTATAACCTTCTTCCATTCCACTGAATTGAGGAATTCGTTGAGGCACTCATGTCTTGCATGTTCCACATCATTGATATGTTTTTCGAGTAGTTCATCACGTCTTTCAATCAAGCTCTCGATCTTGATCCCCAATTTCATATTTTCCTTCTTAGAGCCCTGCAACTGACTCTTAAGATGAATCACCTCCTCTGCTAGTTCCTTCTTCCTAACCAACTCATCGTGAAATTTAGTATTCTCCTTCTTAGAGTCCTCCAACTGAGTCTTAAGACGAACCACCTCATCTTCTAGTTCTTTCTTCCTGACAAACTCGTCTTGAAGCATATGAAGCTTGATCCTTTCATCATCAAGTTTCCACTGTAACATGTTTGAACCTCGATCCAAGCTCTTTCCGAGCATGTATTCAATCAAATTTAGTAAATAAAAGTCCACAAAGTCCGAATCTTTCTCTAAAATTGTTTCCTCAAGCAACGATCGCCTAAGAGAAAGATCTTTCTTGAAAAGATAATCATCTTCACAAGGCAAGGAAGGGTCTTGTTCGGGTGTTGGTCCTCTTTCTTTTTTAGAAGATAAAGTTGAGGAAGGACTATCAATCCGTGCATGCTTACACACAGGTTGATCATGTTCATTGCCTAGTAGACACATGTTCAAGCTTTTAACGCTAGTTGGAGCTTGATATGCATGAGGTGGAGACTTTCTTTTTTTGGTTGTTGTTGTTGTATATCTCTCCGGTCTATGGCCTAAGGGCTTCTCTTGCTGTATCGATTTATCAGTTTCCGAGATCCCTTCGGTTTGCGTCTTCTCAAGAGGAAAATCTAGCCTTTCATGATTTATACCAACTTGTGACTCAACAAGGTTAATTATATCAACTGCACATCAAAAGGTGGCTTATATCATCAAACTAGAAAACATGATAACTTTTGATAAATGATCGGCTGGGTTAGGCTCCACCTAGTGGATGCTTAAAATAACTAGTATCATAGAAATATGTTACAAGCACAAGTTTCCATGGCTATAACACCAAAATAAAGAGCTTGCTTCCATGAAGAAAGTAAGTGAAGCACACACAAATACCTAAGTATATTCCAATTTTGCCATGGAAAATAACAATTTTGTGTATCAAGTACAATAATCAACAAACTTAAAGGATAAAAATATGTTAATTTCAGGAGTTTAGGAAAGTAAATGAATGTTTCAAGTTATTAACAAGATTCACAAAATTCTTGTACAAATGGGCTAGTAAATGAAAATTTTGGCAACCTATAGCACATTTTTTATCAAGAAAAGGATGAAGTGAAACTTTAGGCACCAATATTGGTTTGCCATAACATCGTACCATGAGCTACAAATTTTTCTAACACCTAACTGAAATAAAAATAAATAAATAAATAAATAAATAAAGACAAATCAGCTAGCTTTGGAGTACTTTCAGTTGACTATCCTTTTGCAATTAAAACCACAACGGTTTAAGATTAAGCACCATCATAATATGTGAGGTATGGTGACTGGCTGCTGCATAACTTCACACGCGTATAATGTTTTTACTACATGAAATCAACACATCTTTCTACAAATAAATGAAATGATAATAGACATGTTGGCATAAAACCACTTTCCTAAAAGTCCAAGTGAGTAATCCTACTCCATATATAGTGTGGAATGGAAACGCTTGTGTGGTGAGAACCCACATGTGTGAGACCAAGAATGGCTAAAATATTTTGTTGAGGATTACCAAAACGTAAGTTTGTTAACACTAATCGACTCAAATTTTGGGTTCTCTTTCTATAAAGTGACTATTGGGTATTTGTTGGCCCAACTCAAAAGCCCAAACTAATAATTATTCTTTAGCCCATTCTTTTTGTCTTAGCCCAAGCCCACTTTAGACCGATATTAAAATCTGATTTTGGGAGTGTGGGTGCAGAAAATTGGGAGGGAAAAACAAGGCAAAAGAAAAGAGAGATAGAATAGAAGAGAGAGTCCAAGAACTTCGTGTGGAAGGAGACTTTCTTGGCTTTGTGTATTCTTCCTTTCATCTTGTTTTCAAGACACTTAGTGTGTTGAATCCCTAGTGGGTGTGGGTTTTCTTTAGGGCAAACCTTTGTGGTTCTTGGTGGTGTACGAAAAGGAGTGGACGATCCCTGAAGCGAGGCGACCGTATCAACACCCAACAGTGACCGCCACCATTCCACTCTACATAGGGTCATTGGTTTTACATCCCAAATGTCAAAATACACAACCAAGTAGACAACTTATAAAGCATTACCTCATAATAAGATGTAGGTGAAATAGCACAAATTTTGGGAGCAACTCTAAAAGACTTTTACATGATTACCATAGGCAAACAAACAACCTTTATGAATGTGTTTCTAATTTCCATATGCTGCAAAGATTTTCCTGCCTCTATTTCTGCATTAGATTCAAAAACTAGTTCATATAGCATAGAACAACACACAAAAGCTTCAACTATATCACATTAGTCTCAGTAAAAGAGTACCAACTTCATCATCAAGAACAGATGCAACACTCCAATGACAAATACAGTATGGATAATATAAAGCTGCAGCGCAAGAAAACGAACCCGGAATTTTATTCATCAGCTCACGAGAATTCCGCAGTACACCCGCAATCTCCTTAGCGTTGGCACTCTCCACTAAATCCCGAATCTCCTCCTTCCTGAACGAAGCCGGGATCCCAAAACACGCAACGAACAACAAAAGCCCCCGTGCATCGACCTTACTAGCTTTACGCACACCCCCTTCCGCCACCATCCTCTTCCTCCACGCCAACGCCCCAGCCTCCGCCTCCTCCCTCACGGACTTCTCAACCACCAACAACACCTCACTATCCTCTCCACTCAACCCCATCATCAACAAATAACACTCCAACACCAAAATCGACACCTCACGAGCCCGCACCATCGTGGAATCCTTGGCAGCAAACGCCCTACTCCCCTGCAAATAGAACTTGCCACAACAATCCAAAACAAGCCTAGCAGGATTAGGCGCCAACCTCAACGCCCTCGGCACTTCTTCGCGGAGTCTCGAGAGGTGCGTCAACATGTATTTTCGCAAACCGCGACCGCACATTGTCCTGCACAGGCTCTCGAGTACTGAATCGAACGTACTCTGCTCCTGTATCGATTTCGACAACACTGAAACCGTCGAATCGTCGGGGTTTTCGGGTATAGAAGTAGTATTTTGAGTTTCCGGGGGCAGTTTGGACACAATGGCGTCTCTGACCGAGTCAATGTGGCTGTGGAGATCGTCGTAGCAGTTGTAGAAGTTTGATACTGCGTCGTCCAGTTCTCGATGATGAGCGATCGAATCATGAAAGAAGGCGGCGGCGGCTTTAACGGTTGTTGAACGGCGGCGTATCGGTTGATCTCCGCCGTTAACGGCACATGGATCGTCATGAATTGAATCGGTGAATTTGTGTGTTGTTATGATGAGAAGAGTTGTTGTTGCTGGGTTTAAATAAGAGAATTTGGGGATTTTACGCGCCCTAGGAGTATGAGCCAGAATAGGAAAGTGACAATCAAATAATCAATAATTATTATTTTTGCAGTAAATTACATGTGGCTAGCTAGTCTCACCGTGCAACCTAAACAATTGACATCCCGATTAGGAACTTAGCCACCAAAGCACACGCATAACCACGTGTAAAATTTTTAAAGTATACATAATATTTTTTTTTATTATTTTTTTCATATTTAAAAATCGACACACACATAGGACTTATGTAAAATTTGCTCTAGATTAAAGAACTAATAAGAGTTACCTTAGAAGAGAGAGAAGTGCAGTTACAATATTAGTGAGAAAGTGGATTAGTGGGTTTGTACTAAAAAAGACAATTACTTTTCCATCTTTTTTGAATTGTTAGAAATTAATGAAGTTAGGGTTATTTTTCGAAAACTAATAATTTGATTCAACAACTGCTAAAATATGTGTAGGTGGGGGTTTGCTTTTAATGTAATAATAAATTAGATTTTTATGCGATTTATGGAAGTTATGTGAGTTGAAGTCCGACGTCTCAATATGGAAATAATATGTTGAATGTGTTTGCCTATTAGTTCATGTTATTTTGAACTGTTTATGATGCATCACAAGTTAGCGTTCCACCAGTGGTAGGTAATTTAAGATAACATATTATTAGTTTATTTGATTAGTTATTGTAGTACCGGGTCGACATAATTCATGTTGGTCAACACAATACTACATATGTCATAGAAATCCATCTCTCTCGGGTGAATTAGTCTACGAGGCATAAAGATTATAGGAAAACATAATTGTGTTACCATCAAAATATGACCAAAAAAAAAAAAAATGCAATCGTAGAAATATAATTTTTTTTTAATCTCAAGGTATTTTAGTCCACATATAATCCTTTCTTTCTTGAACATCAACCAGTCCCTTAGTATTTTATGTATATTAAAAATAATAAAATTTGTTGTAACAATTGCTTTAGATGACCTTTCATATAATAAATCATTAGAGAATTTAATATTAATGTTCTTTTAAATTTCAAGAGATGAAATGAAAATTAACCAATGGACTCAAATTTAGAAAAATTATTATTTGATAAGTAATTTGAAATTTTGAAACCAACTAAAAAACTTCATAGATGCCCATAGAAGCCCCGTGGGTGGCCTCTAGAGTTGTTCATTCTTTCTCCTTCTTCTTGTATTATAATTCAAACCTATCTTAAATGTATAAATGCGTGGAGTATATGCATAATAAGAATGGTTAAAGTTCATTCACCTAGGATTGGAGCGGTGAATTATGTTACGAAAAGAGTGCGGTTTAAATAAGGGAATTTTGGGAATTGCAGCGATTTGCTAGTTAGAGATTGAGCCAGAATAGGTAAGTGACAACCCATTGGTTGGTCCTTTTACTCATTGGAGTTATTATTCTAAATCATATAAAAAGTTGTGTAATTCTAATTTTTGAATTTCTAAAAGTAATTACAAATAAGGATTTTTATTTAATATAGTACTAAATAAGATAAAATAGAAAACAAAAAAGAAATTTACACTTCCTTTTACAAACAACAAATTATTAGATGCAACCAACATGATGACATGGTGTAGTCAACATTTTAAGATTATAAATATTTCGAGCATTAACTTCTCATCATCACATCTCAATCATGCATTTACACCAATAATCGGCTGCACCACTTCATCGTGCAACCCATTACACCTAATAATCTCCCATTCATCCTCCCCTACATCACCAGCTACAAAATTTGACCACAAACATAACAACCTTTGGGTGCGAATCTAAATTTAAATTGACATTTGAATATCTAATCGGTAAAACATAACGTGACTTAGAGTACCAAAATAAGGCAAATGAAAAGCATCTACATATGACTCTAGTTTAGAATTCGAAATGAGTCATCCCCGGGAAATCAAAGTGTTAAACTTCTTGTACCTCATAATTTTCTAAGACATCAAAGTCTTTGAGCTACTCGTCCTCGTAAATTTCTAAGTGTAGAAAGAAAGGTGAAAGGAAATAACAACAAAATATAATGAAAAATCACAGTGAGCACTGAGCATAATTCACTCGTTGTATGTGCAACTGATAAATAATATATTCCATAAGGAGAGTCACCGTTCGTTTATACTTATAGCGAGTAAAGATATAAACAAGTAGAGATGTCTTATTTTACTTAGTCATATAATTTGTTTGTGTTTATAATTTTACCATATACATTTGATATTTAGGTTTTAAACTTTAAAGTTAAAAATTTAAATAATTACTCCTATCCTATCCTAAACATATCAGAGATGGAATTAAGTATGGAAGTTGTATCGAAGCCGTTGCAAGTTACTTTTATTGTTTTTTAAATTACGGATACAAATTGGAGCCCTATTGATACTATATCCGCATATCAGAGTGTCGGATATGTGTACGAGACAATTTCTCATATGAACCGTCTTTGTCTGTTTATGAATAATAAACATTATGAAAATATAACTACAATAATAAAATTTGGCCTGACAATAGCATCAACCTATAATGCACATGCCAAAAACGTTCTCCGCGATACACAACACAACAAAAATTTGACTTCAGTAGTTAAGTAGACGCAACGCAAGCTTCTAGCATTTATGGGCACAAAAAGATCCAAACAAACTGAATTTATATTAGTTTCATATCACTTTCTATATTATTATGCGACTGTAAATTGGATAATTACCCCCAAACTCTTTTGAATCAACAGAAACATTGCGAATAATAATTATATAATAGTATCAATACAACTCATAATACAAAATATCGAACAAAAAGTACACTAATTTTCAACCAAAAGCATCACTATTATTACACAAGGAATATTCGAACTACGTGATAAATACTCATAAAAGACCGTTAGATTTAAAATAAACTATTAAAAGAAAAAGAAAAAAAAGACACAGCCAGATTTTTATTTGAGTCCGAGCTTTTAATTATTACAACAAAAACGAAAACAAAAGAGGCCCCACAAATTATTAATCAGTTTTTCCCAACAAATTAGGTGAGAATATAAATATCACAAAGACAGCACACCATAAAGATTATTAATTGTTGAACCAAAGTACATTTTCACAGCTAATTTTTCTCAAAGTTGTAATCTTTTTTTCTGTATCCTCTTATTATTTACATGATACCCCACTCTTTAAATTTTCCATCTTTTTTCAAGTTGTTCTTCTATTATTAGTGCTTAATCAAGAACCCATTTTTATTGAAAGATTTTGTACAAGTTTTTGGGTTCTTCAAATTTTTATTTAAAGTTAAGAGTTTTTGTAAAAATGGCTGTGGCTGCTATGACTTCCATTGGTAGCAGTTTTGGGATCTACACTAGCTTGAAAGTTGAGAAGCAGCAGAGTTTAAAGACAGCTCCTTTTGTATGCTCTTATGGTGTGGATCCAGTTCAATCACCATGCTTTGTTTTTAAGAAGAGGTAATTAATATTTAACTGAATGGATTTTGTGGGTGTTTGCTAGTTTTGCTTGTGATTGATGTTGTTTATCACTTCATTTTGATTATATGAGATTTAGGACCCCTTTTATAAGATTGAATGTACTAGTCCTATAGTGATTGTTATTTGATTATATGAGCTTGATCTTGTTATTCTATATGGATTTGTGGGTTTATATCCAGTTATTGAGTTGGATCTGATATTTAAAACAGCTGTTTGTATTGGTGGTGGAATAATTTTGACAATTTTGCTATATCTAAAGAAAGAAAAAGATAATTACTAATTGCTTTTCAGTGTAAAATCATATTTTTCAAATTCTGTCAGAATGAGTGTTTCTATTACTCATGGACTGCTGCCTTTGCTTGAACATAGTTTCTTTCCAAAAGAAAATATATGGTTAATTTCACTAAAGAATAGAGTCGTTTTTGCGAGGTGCAAATCAAACTTTTATTAATTTGTTCAAAAAGATTCGACCATAGATAATTGGATAATATATTATGGCTTATCCGAATGCCGATGCTTGATTCTTGATATAGTAGTACCCAGATGGAAAGTTACATATGGTTTGGTTAATTTATCGTCGTTCGTCCATAGTAAATTTGGTTGTATGGTCCTTTTGCAGAAGTAGTAGTTTTGCCAGATTTTATTTTGTGTAGAAAAATGAAGTGTGTTATTGATATGGTTATATAGTTCGAGTGTGTTTGCTCGGTGCGGTCATTTTATGTCATACTATTCTTAATATTGTGTCAGAGTATCATCATCCACTAGTTCATTCATACCAAAAGCTTCAACCGGTATGGCTGTGGAGGTATTTGATGTCAAACTATTTCATTTCAGTTTGTATCGATTAGTTACCTCTAAATTATTTAACATCATTGTTTTATGGTTGGAATTGGCGAAAAAAGCAGGGTGGAAGTCCTTGGGTGACTGATGATATTCCGAGGCCCACTGTTGTAATTGATCAAGATTCTGATGCTGATGCCACCGTTGTTGAAATCACCTTCGGGGATCGCCTTGGGGCTCTCCTCGATACTGTATGATACCATTCTCATTCTAGATTCATATTTCATTTTCTTGGGGTTAGGAGAGATTGAAGTTGTTGATTACCTGCATTTAATGCGGCAAAGAAAATCCGTGACCGTTAATTTTTGGTTTTTTTGTTTGGGGTCATTGTATTGCAGATGAATGCCCTGAAAAACCTTGGTCTCAATGTTGTCAAGGCAAATGTCCACCTCGACTCATCTGGCAAACATACCAAGTTTGCTATCACTAAAGCGTAAGTTAGTGCTGATAATTTTTACATTTTTGGCGATTCTGCTTGATTTGTTGCTAATACTAATTTTGTAAAGATCTTTCTTTAGTAACACGTACATTCAGACTCATTGCTGAGTCTCTATATTATGAATTTAGGCAGTTACAGACCTAGGTTCATTTTACTTAACTGGGGAATCAACAAAGTAATTTTGTTGAATACATGAATTTGGGGGCATAAGTATACATGCAGGAAAGTTACTTTTGGGAAACCTTCATAAGTTGGATCTTGTGTTTAACTCTTTTCACCGTTTTAAAAAAGTTTTAGTGATTACAAAGCTTAAGTGCATTTATGTCGTTCTTTATTTCTCTCTTTAATCTTTTGCTTGTCTTAACTCGATCATTAGCATAAGTATCGATATTTATGTTAATGATAGAGCAGAATACTTCATGATTTAGAAAACTCAGCACTGTTCATTTTGAGGCCATGGAGAAACTCTTACGTGATTTCTGCTTATTCTAGTTTGAAATAGATCTCCACTCTAAAATATTAGCCTTTTCATATGAAGCTGATTCTGTGGTTATTTTGGTTACTGCGTGATTGGTTTCCAGTTCAACTGGGAGAAAAGTTGATGAACCGGAGTTGCTTGAGGCTATTCGTTTGACAATTATCAACAATATGCTTGAATACCATCCGGTATTGTTCTTATCTTAGTTTCCCTTACTCGTGATCTCCGATACAGTACCTCTTTCAGAGACTTTTATTCTGTTTCATGAAGCTGTTGAGTTAAATTTTTCAGGAGTCAAGTGCCCATTTAGCTCTGGGGGCTGCATTTGGCATTATACCGAGTGAAGAGGTGACAAATCTCTTTTCTAGCTTCTCTACACAGGCAAAATTTTAGTTTCCATGTATGCTAGTTTAGATATAGTACACCAGTGGAATTTTTACAGGTGCAAGAGTGAATGACAGACCAAAGATTAGTTTCTCTCTATGTTGCACTCAATTAATGAGCAATATTTTCTAACATTGATCAGTCTGAAGAATTAAGATAAATTTGTTAACTAAGTTAATTTTGTAATCTTAAATTTCATGCATGTCTTAATGCAGGTTGACGTGGATATAGCAACTCATATCCATGTTTATGATGACGGTCCTGATCAAAGGTAAAGCACATTGTTATTTAACATGCTTGATTTTTCGGATAAAATGGCTGGGTAAAGGGCTGACGGGTAACTTTACAATGCTGCAGCTTGCTCTACGTAGAGGCGGCTGATCGTCCAGGATTATTGGTTGATCTTGTCAAGATCGTTACCGACATAAATATTTCTGTTAAATCTGGAGCATTCGATACTGAGGTAAAGATCTATTACACAGATACTATTGCACCATCAAAGCTTCACTTTTTTACATTGAAATTTTACTTCGTGTGCATAGGGATTGTTGGCCAAGGCAAAGTTTCATGTAAGCTACAAAGGTAAAGCTGTCATCAAGCCTCTTCAACAGGTATGCCAGCATTTAAGATATACATTACGAGTCGTTAACTAATATCGAGTTTCTTGTAACTCAAACTTTGAAAAGCTTTTAAAATTTAAGTTTGTAACTAAAATTGCAGGTTCTTTCCAATAGTTTGCGTTATTTCTTGAGGAGACCAACCACAGAGGATGCAAGCTTTTGAGTTTCTGATAATATGTCATAACTAGAACTAGTTTAAGATGCATATTTAGAATCATATCATCCATAAATATTCACTAAAGAAATCGTATTCATCGAGGTAAATGATGCTTTTGACGTTTTTGTGTTATTGGCATTTTCGCTGTAAAAGTATATCTTTAAACAGCGATTTAATTCCATTGTGGTCATGCTCTATTTCTCATGGTAAATGAAGGAACGATTTTTTCAGAATTGTGTGAGGTGACATTATCTTCATTGTTGTAGTCCTTGTGGTTTGGCCAATTTTTTTTTACTAAGGGCACTTCTCACTAGTCAAATTGAAACATTAATGTTTGGTAGTATTTATGTAATTTGACTAAATGATGGGGAGGTATTGTATTTATCCATTAATTAATATTTGCCCCCAGTTACAGTTTAAAGAGAATTACTATTCACATGGCATGAGGAGAATAAAGAAATTTATGATGGATCCCAGCGCAAATTGCAATTTATTTCCTATTAAACTTTTGACAAAATGCCATATTTTCGATTCAGTTTTGCAATTTGTGATTTTTATGGCTTTTCTAAGATACGTAGAAGCAAAAATTAATTATGCAAACATTACTGAAAATGATACTGTCAGTCCAAATATCAATAAAATTCTTTTCGTACTCGTTTGCAAATGCCACAATAACACAGTTTTCAGCTGGAATAATGTAAAATCGTACCTTGCTCAATCATTGCTTGCTAACTTACGTTATGTGGGTTAATTAGATGCTCGGACACGGCAAATAATACCAACCTTAAACAAGAAATTTATTGTAATACGTCTCTTATCCTTTTCCTCTTCTCTGTCCTTATAACTTATAAGTTATAAATAGCAAACATGATAAGACAGTAAATGGACAAGTGGCTTAACTATTCTTGGTTTCTCATGAGAGTATTATTAGCATATATATGCTAATGCTAAATAAAAATAATTGAGTTTCTCATATGAAACTGACTGGAGTAAGAAGCTGTTAAAATTATTCTAAAAAATAATGGTGCAATAGATAAAATCAAGAGAGCTATTTCACATTGTTAAGATGTGAATTATTGAATTGCAGATGAAGAAGTGAATATTATTTTTCGTAGAGAGTATACATCACTAACTAACGAATAATAGAATATGCTCAAGCAAGTATAAACATCTTATAGGACAAACAGTTTGTATTTTTATGGGTCAAATAAATTTAGGTAACTTAAATGTCTCAACATTTTATTTATTGTTTTTGACAAAGTCTCAATATTTTAAATTTGAATGTATGTATGTGAATTTTTTGTTGTACTTATGCCTTTTAGCTGTAAGAGTGGAGGCATAACAAAGACATCCAAAAGTTCTAAGCAGAGAATAATCAGGAGCTTTGTGAAATAGAATCTCATAAGGACATTTATCTCCCAATACATGAGAAGGCAACCTGTTAATCAGAAAAGCAGCGGTGCTAACACAATTACTCCAAAACTCCAGAGGAAGATTGGATTGAAATCTCAATGACCTTGCCACCTGCAATAAGTGTTGGTGCTTGCGCTCCACCAGACCATTTTGCTGTGGAGTCTCCACACAACTGGTCTGGTGTATAATACCTAGCTCAGTGTAAAAGTTATGCAGAAAAAATTCACTACCATTGTCAGTCCGAATGGTTTTAATTTTAGTAGAAAACTGGTTAAAAACCAGATTATAGAAATGTAACAGATGAGTTTTGACATCAGATTTCAGTTTCAGCAAATAAATCCATGTACACCTAGTATAATCATCAACAATGGTAAGAAAGAACCTGTATCCATCATGAGAAACCACTGAAAATGGTCCCCAAACATCACAATGAATCAATTCAAAAGCAAAAGTAGATGAAGTGGTGCTCATAGTATAAGGAAGCTTCCTTTGCTTTGCAAAATGACAAGTATCACAAGGTATACTTTTATTACAAAAAGGAACAGAAATGTCTTTTATTGCAGCAAGCTTTCCAACAGATGGATGGCCTAATCTATAGTGCCAAATGCTATGACTTGAACCAACAGAATTACAAACAACAGAATTAGAAGCAACAGAATCAAGAAAATTACAAGATCTCTGTAAAACATATAAGTTGTCCTGTAATCTAGCAAAACCAATCATCTTCTTGGTGAGAAGATCCTGCAATGCACATGAGGAGTATATAAACACAAGAGCAACAGAGATGGATTTAGTAAGCTTGGATACAGACAAAAGATTGTGAGAAAATTCTGGAACATACAAAACATGGTGTAGAATGACAGTATCAGTAAGCTTAACATCTCCCATGAAAGTAGCTAAAGTAGTGGACTTATTAGGCATATTAACAGTAATGGAAACAGGAATAGGTTCAGAAATAAACCAAGAATACTGACATATCATATGATCAGTTGCTGATGTGTCAATGATCCAAATATCCTTATAAGAACCAGTACAATTAGACTTAGTATGTAAAGCTAAAGGAGTAGAAATACCAGTCACTGCAGTTGCAGCATAATGAGGAGCAGAGTCAGTTGAAACAACAGTAGGAGTAGAGTGAGATTGAGCATTCTTGAAAGCCATAAACTGCTCAAAAAACTGCTTTTGTATATCAGCTTCAGACTTAACCTGAGGATCATGTAAAGAAGAATTATCAGAAGTAACTACTGAGTTTGCAGCATGAGAATTCTGGCGTTTGCCAGTAGGACCTGGCCATCCAGGGGGATAGCCAATGAGTTGAAAACATTTGTCAATGGTATGTCCATTGAAACCACAGTGAGTACAACGCAGCTTCTTTTTGTCCTTTGCATTAGGTCCCTTAGAAAACTTGTTGTTTGCTCCTTGAAAATTATTGTTCTGAGGTTCTTGACCAGCCTTGTTTCTTGCAAACATAGCTAAAGTGTCACTAGTATTGGCATTGAAATTAGTAAGATCTCTCTGATTTTCTTCCTGGAGTAACATAGAATACACCCTTGAAAGGCTAGGAAGAGGAGTAACCAACAAGATTTGGCTTCTAACTGCAGAGAAATAGTCATTCAAGCCAATGAGAAAGGCAAGAACACAGTCACTTTGTTGTAGTTCAACCATATGTTTGTTGACATTGCATGTACACAAACCACAAGAACAAGCAACAATGGGCCTTTGATTCACAAATTCATCCCACAATGAGCGAAAGTTATTGTAATACTCAGTAATGGACAGTGATCCTTGGGAAATAGTGCTCAAAGATTTCTGCAACTGATAAACACGTGAGCCGTCATTGCGATCATAACGCGTTTTCAACTCATTCCACAAATCAATAGCATTTTCAAAATACAACAAACTCTGTCGAAGTTCTTTTGAAACAGAATTGATCAACCACGACAACACCAATGTGTTAGCACGATTCCAGCAAGTCAGAGTAATAGCATCAGAATCAGAAGGTTTAGGCAAAGATCCATCAATAAACCTAATCTTATTTTTGATTTTCAACGCCATTTTTATGCCTTTACTCCATGAGATGTAATTTTTACCAGTAAAGATGTCACTGACAATCGAAACACCGGTGTAATCATGTGATCCGAGATAATACACAGACATCGAGTCTTCGCTAGGGTTTTTCACTGGAACAGAGGAAGACGAATTAGCAGGAGAAGTCATTCTTAGAACAGAACAATCGTAATCAATTACGCAGAGAAATCACAATCGCAAGATCGCGCAGAACAAAAAAATACAGATCGGCGATAAAATCGGCGATCAGAATCAAAAATTCGTCGGAGAATTGACGAATTAACCGATTGAAATAGCAGCGGAAGAACTTTGATCGGTCAATTCCTGGTCGATGATACCATATTGAGATCGATAAAACGAATGAGAATCGAATGTAATTGAAACTGACGATTGAAAATTACATGAAGAATTGATGATTAACATCAATCTGAAAAAGAAGAAATATGAATTGAAAAAGTGAGAAGTGAGTGCGAGTGAGGTTATATTTATAGTTTTCACTCACTGCACAAAACCGCACCTAAACTAACTTAACTAAAAACTAATTTTACTAATTAAGGAAACTAATTACAACGGTAACTAACAGATTTATGAAAACTTTCCAGAAAAGGAAAGTGATTACAAAGTGTGATTTAAGAGTTTAAGCAATGAAAGTGCAAAATGCGTCTGGAGCCTGAGCATGTAGGTAACTAAATTTTGGTTGGGAATACGTTCACTTTAAGATCCAACTTGTCAATATTTAGTTTCTTAGGAAAAAAAAGAAAAGAAAAAGTGAGCTGGAGTGGATGGGTTCGAACAGGTGAGGGTTACGGGTTCAATATTTGTTGGACTTAGGTCTTAGTCCTTCATTATTAAATTTGGATTTGAATCTAAACCCGTTTGAAGATTTATTGGGTCTCGATCCTCAATAGATGAATGGGCCGAGTGGTGGGGTTTGGTCCTCAAAAACCCTATTGTTGGATAACTACATAAACAGCCATGAAATATGAAAAAAGATTACAAACAGACCCTTCCGAGGTTTAGATTATAAAGTTCGAAAATATCACACATAGATCCCATATTTTTACACGTTTCTGAAACTTCCGGGGATGGCTGTACCTGTTCAAAACAGCAAGAGAGTTTTCTATAGTTAGATCAAACATACTTTAAAGAAAAAAAAAACATTAGATCAAACGTCATTGGTTGATTGTAGTTACTCTAATTATTTAATTTGCATTAATGGCAATAATGTAAATAGTACTAATAATAAAACTGGAATGTTTGATTTAAACACGGATGCCTGCACCAATCTAAACACACACATATATATGGATTAATAGTAGTAAATTCTCAAGCTATGGGGGTCAGTTGCACTTTACCATATCCTATGAAAATGTGCGATTTGTCCTCTTGAGTTAGACCAACTGTTTATTTTGAGTTGATACCACACTAAACCGCCATGTGGTTTTGAATACCTATACCAAACTCATATGTGGTTTGTTAATTTCCAAGAACTCCTATGTGGTTTTATATATTAATTCTACGAAATTCTCTTTTTTATGAAACCACAAAGACATTTTAGACAATTAACAAATTACATGGGTATTTCGTGCAGGTTTTCTAAACGAGGTTTTAGGTTGAGATCCTCCAAAAGTGAACGGTTTACCAATATTCATGGAGCAAATCGCACAAAAAAATTAAAGGAAGACATTTTCATAGGCTAGGGGTGTAAAGTACAACTGACCCCAAAGCTAGGTTAGGGGTTTTGGTGCAATTAGCCATATATATATTTTTTAAGGGCATGTCCTATCTAGACTTGGTTAGGTTAAATTTGTAATTAGTTAAAATGACAATAACAAAACAGTTCATTCAAGAGGTAGATTGGGGCAATCAATTAGTTAAATCAAGGTTTTAATTAATTAGATTAGTTGCTGAATTAGAAACCAATGACCTATATCTTGCTAATGTTTTTTCAGTTCTCTACATGTGGGTAACATTGTTGACTAATTATTGAATTTCTTTGCCCTATTTATAATATTGTTTTTTTCAATTTAACTCTATTCATAATATATATATATATATTAGCAATAATAATATCTAAATTCGTTCATGGTAATATTTGGAGTACTCGACCTATAATTAATTTATAACACGTCTACAGCTTGATTAGATTGACTTGGTTTATTATTTTTATTAGCATATCAAACTAGTTGGAGATATCAGCCTTTTTTTAACTAATTAGTTAACTAATTCATCCCTTCAGTGTTTCTAGATTCCAATTCAGTAACGTGGGGTTTATATTGGTCAAACCTTCAATGCTGGAAATTATATGTTAATCTATGTTTGATTAACTGCTCTTGAAATGTATAAGAAAAGAGCAAGTCAAAGCGTGTAATTAGATAGATTAAAAAATCCTGTATTTTTGTGTGGAATCTATTTATTTTCATTAGGTTCGTAACCCAGAAAAGTACTTAGATACAAAGCTAAAATTGTATTATAATTTTGCAATGCTAAGAAGTTATTAATTATACTGTAATTGAAAAGATAGAAATAACAATAGATTTCATAACAACTTACACCATCCGCAACTAGATCTTATAATAGTGAACAAATCAATATTTATCGTTTCTTCTTTAATATGCTGATTTGTCGTCCATCATATGAAATACACATGACACATGGAATGGTTCGAAAATGGCACCGTGATTTGAAAAACGCGCATATTAAGTCAAATAATGCACATGCGAATTAATTCAATATTTGACTGCTAGTAAGCAATTATATGCACGGGCGTATCTAGGAATTTAGTTTGCGCGGGGCTAGTATCATAAAAATTAGCTTTTAAATATATAGAAGGCTATGAAACTAAACTGTGTGCTTAACAAAAAATTATGTTGAAATGCATACTAACTATATAAAAAGTATTTTTTTTAAAACAAGTAACACATAATAATATAAAAGTAATTATACAACACATGAAAATTACATTAAAATATGATAAGAAGTTAAAAACACTACATGGTGAATATGATAATACCGCTAACAAAACAAGATTTCTTTTTTAAAAGATAGGTTATACAGATAAAAAGAATTATAGATTGTGCACATCTTTGTATCTACATTATTAGAACTTTAAACACACAAAATTTTATCTCCTTAATAATCTATTTACTGTATGCCGATGTAATCAAAAGAGAAGATGTTTTCTAATTAATTTGATTTTGGGTGTTTTATAAGACAAAGGGTTTTTCATAGATTAGATTCTTTCAGAGCAGAAATGATAGAACTGTTGTAATGAGTTCTTATCAATTTTGGTTCCTTTTCTGAATCCCAATTTGTTCTTTTTTTATTCATATATGTGCAATATATAATTAAAAAATTTGCTGAAATATATGGGGGGGCTACAGCCCTCCCCAACCTCCATGTATGCATCATGCAAGTAGGTCCGAAGATGAAGTTGGTATTAAAATTTTAATTTTAACGAGTACCTTTAACTATTTTAGTTAACACATACTGATGTCCACACACACACATGTATATGTATGTATGTGTGTATATGTGTGTATGTATGTATGTATGTATGTATGTATAGTGATGTCATGTCATGTCGTTTAAAATGTGCTATCTATATATACTAATATATAAAGGAAGAGGTATTTGTAACACGAAACTTTTGATTTCCAAGTTTAACCTTATAATTTATGTTTCACTATAGCATCTTATTATTAGTTTTCCAATTTAACCCTAAAATTTAAGTTAGATAAATAAAATCAATTACACATTTTAGTTAGAATGATGGTTTAGTTTCCTATTAATTCATATTCTTTTAATAAAAATTAATTTTCTTTCCATTCTATTTCAATTATGTTGATTCACTCTCCCATTAATTCAAACTATTTCCATCTAAGCAAATCTTTTTTCTTGCATTTTTTTTTTCGAGGTCTTTTTTCACACTTAATATAATCATCTAATACTTTACAATATAAAAAATTAATTTGCGCGGGGCTCCGCGTGGCCGAGTTTCTAGTAGTTTATAACGTGACACTTGACTTCCAATATATAGTACGCGAGGCACTTTTGTTAGATTAGCTAGATCACCAATCTTATGTTCAAATTAAGCTTTTAAATTAGTTATTTTACTACAGTTTGAATTTTTCGATTGGTGTTGATGATTCGGATTTAATTTATATCTCTATAAGTAGATAACAACTATTTTATAGTTAGTTGATGTTGGTAGAGCGAATATTGTTTGTGTCAGAGCAATTTTTTATCCCATCTCTAATTTATCCATCTTAATTGAAGTTATAGAAAGTAAACTTTTAGAATTTCCAAAAATATTTGTTATCAATTAACCACTTCTAAAATGTAGCAACTTAAATTATGCAACTTTTGATCTATTAAAAGTAATATCTAATCTCTTGCAAAAAAAAAAAAATTTCCTTTTGAGATTTCTCATTCAATAATTTGTACAATATTATCTTTCCATATGTACCGTGGAAAGAAAATTGACAAAAATGTGTAAACAATTGCTGATATTTTAGAAATAGGAAAATTAAATGCGGCCGATTGCCGATAATATCATGAAACTGTTATGATTATATTGAAATTAGGGTGAGTGATCATGTAACAAAATGGCATCTGGGCATCAAAAGAAAAGTCAAATTAATACACGAGTGAAAATTTTATTATTTTTATTAATGAATTGTATCATATTACAAATGTTTCATATATACGTAATAAAATGACTTATAAATTGACAAATTAAGAAACTTTCGTTAGAAGTTCATCAAACAGAACAATTAGATTTTAGCACTTTCAAAATTTAATAAGATCCAAGTATCACACATTATTATATAGTGATATTGATGCTTTGGTCGCTTTGATGTTGTGAATTTGTGATTCAAATTTACTCTTTTGTGAAATTCTCACCACGGAAGAGAAACTGAAAGAAAAATTGAAAGAGAAAAAGAACGAGAAACGAGAAAATACCAATTACCAAAAAACAATTAAGGCAAAAGACTTCACTTACGAGAATATTTTAATTGCTATAATTAAGGAGTAGTGACTTACTGACTTATGACAACAAATTAAAAGAATTGTGAATTTATGAGAAACGCAACATTTCACCTTCTATTGACTTTGACTAAAAGAAGTAAAACAAAGGAGCGCAAAAGTAGCTAAGTCAATATAACCATGTACGAAAAGTTTTTTTTTTCTTTTTTTCTCGAGAAAGTAACAACACATTTCTATTTTTGACTCTATAGAAATAGAATATATCCGTATTTTTTACATATACCGCAACACCAATTTGTACCAAATTTTAAAAATATATTGATAAGATTTCGAAACATTTAAAAAATTTCTATAATTTAACTCACCAAAACTTACATGAAATTATACTTTGATCAATGCATGTAACTAACCTTTAATTATATTTTTATTAAACTTGAAAGTAAGAAGAATATATTATAATATCTGTCCGATGGATGTTGGGAAAATTACGTGGCTTGATTTTCTTCTCTTGCTGGTTAGCGATTATACATACTGAAATACTAAAACGAAATATGTGCTCAGGATCTAAGTTAGCATTTAACTTTTTCTCTCGAACTTGTATCTCATTGGGCAAGATACATTTAATATAAATTTAATATGTCTCGTTTTTGTATTCCCCCTAGCTAGTTATATAATATGAACACCTGTTTTACTCATTTTGACATAGCATAAATATAATAACACTAATTTGATATTTCATTGGTAAGACTAAAACCTTTCTTTTAAAAGACAGATGATATATGCCAAACAAATTTAACAATTACTAAGAAGTATTTCGTGTCCTTTAATGCTTCATCATTTTCAAACCTGTAAATTAATATATTTTTATTTTAAATTCTTTCATTATATATATATATAACCAACAAAAAAAAATTAAATATCCTCTTATAATGCATGAATCCAAAAGTCACAATTATATCAGAATTATTATACCGATCAAGTTAAATTTTTTTATTAATATTGTGAATGTTGGTTTTGTTGTTTGCTGCAATTTCCTTTTTTTTTTTTGGTTTTTGTAGACAAAATTAATACTTCAAGTTTCGTGCATTAATTTAATTCCGAGTAAAATTTCAGAATCTCGGTCTACATTGGTGCGCCCCTACTGTACATAACACCAACTCTTATTATGACCGAATAAACACTTATAGTAATCTTTTTATCGCACAAATAATGATATCTTCCAAAGGCAACAACATTGCCAGAATTTACAAGAAAATACTAGTGAAGCATATAAGAAAATGTATATATATCTATATATGTTCAAGGGGGCGAAGCCAATGCAGGAGCGCTTGCCCTCCCAAGTCCCAACCCCTACCAATTATAATAATAATAATAATAATAATAAAAATAATAATAATAATAATAATAATAATAATAATAATAATAATAATATATTGTTATATCTAATTATGTAAGATTATATTATGTGTAAACACATATAACTTAAGTTTTAATTAATTTATCTTTATAATTATTTTCTACTGATGATTTTTAGCTATGACGCTTCCCCTAGTTTAAAATAATTTATGCGACTTGTCATACTACATTTTAGAAAGTCTCTTGAGTTTTACATGTAATAAATAACACAAAAGATTACAACCTTTAACAATATTTGCGTCTATATAATAAGACTATTGACTTTATTGTTTTAAAATCTTTTTAACATTCTAGTGTGTATTTTTGGATATCTATATTAGTGTAGACAAAATTCTATGCTAATACTGAAGATGATCTCTTACATTTTGCATCAGTGAGATACAATTAACAACAAGAACATATAAAATTTATTATTAGTTTAGTATTTTCAAATGAGCTTGTTAAATAATTAGTGTTTAAGTAAGAGATATCGTCAATAAACCTCCGTGATATACGCAATAGGGAAAAAAAACAACAACATATGTATAGAACTAGAGGAAAACCCCATGACCATGAAAGAGAATTAAAGCAAAATAGAAAAGACCATTCTATCGGGGGTAGGGGGCGTCTTGCTTTATGTGGAAAAATATTTTGGGAGCTCTGTGTTATTTTTAAGGTAACTATATATTTTCAAGATGAAATATAAACTATGAAATAATTAAAATAGAGTAACTATAAAAGAGCATACGTGTTAATGAAAATAATTCTTCGACATATTATTTTAGTCCGCATACTAAAAGAACATGCATGTTTTGCATCAGAGCGGCGAGTTGGAATAAATAAACTGCATACTCCCAGTTTTCTTAGCTTGTATATTTCTACTGTCTGATTATTTTCCTTATCTAATTCCATTCCATTTATGAATGTAGAAGAATGTCCAACCAAGTTTTTAAGAATTCTGTTAATTATTGGTCTGAAAAAGGATACAATGGATAATTAATATAAAAAGTGTAAGATGAATGAATTGTCAAAACAACACTTCCATGTTTTTTTTTTCTTGAAATTTAACTCTTGAAAAATAATTTCCATTCGAATGTTTTTCCCTAGTCAAATAATTGGTACTTAGAGATGTTACTTCTTTTTTCTACGCAATATACATGTACCAAAATAACAAAAAGCAATCATGTTAACCTAAGTTATATTGTCAGTTTTGTGTTTATGCTAATGTTTTTCGAGTTATAAGTTTCAGTACAACAAATTATAGTTCATGCCTATATACAAACATTTTGTTGTGTGTGTGTGTATATATATATATATATATATGTGTGTGTGTGTGTTATACACATAATCTGCTGCAAAAATATACAACTATTTTGCTGTAACTATATATTTCTAAAACTTTTGTGAAGTTTATATTTCTAAATTTGTTATAAACATGCATTTCAAGGTTTGACGTAAAATATCTCCAAAGTTGCTGTAGGTACGTATATACCTCCACAATTTGCTATAAACATATATTTCTAAATTTGCTGCATAATTATACATATTCCTAAACTTGCAGGAAACATAAATTTCAACATTCCCTATATAAATATATACTTCTAAAATTGTCTCCAAACACACGTTTCCAAATTTGCTGTAAAATACAAATTTCTAAAATTTCCTATAAACACACATTTCTAAATTCTATCTACACCATCCTAAGCATTGTACCATATTGGAACATTGACGTAACAATCTTTATACATATAATATTTCCCCAATATTATTTAACGTGTTATCGTCGTTTCTTACTAAATCCAACACACCAAACGCCTGATCCTCGCCACGCCTACGAATTAGTCCCATTACGCTAACGCACCACAAAACGACGCCGTCGCCAGTAGTAGTAGGTGACGAAGAACCATCGCCGTCGATCATGTCCCTCACCAAAAAAATCCTACGTGGAATTAGTCAACAAAATCACCACTAAAGTCAACCACAAAACCCCCCTCACATTTAGTCCTTAATCAACATCATCACCTACCCCAATAGGACCCCCCCACCCCACCCCCCCCACTCCCTTTCTCACCAACCACACCACAACTCACCCAAAATTACAAATTTACCCCCCTCAATTTCACCAACTCTCACCAACAAATCCCCATATTTATACTCCAAAACATTTCAACCTTCATCCTCAGGTTCAACTCAAAAAATCAAAACCAAAACAAAAGTTGAAACCAAATTTTAATTTTATCAACTCAAAACCAAAATAACAAAAAAAAATGGAGACGGTTACAAAAAACGATGACGTCATATTCCGATCAAAACTCCCCGATATCTACATACCAAAACACCTCCCGCTCCACTCCTACTGCTTCGAGAACATCTCCAAATTCAGCGACCGCCCCTGCCTCATCAACGGCGCCACCAACGAGGTCTTCACCTACGAGCAGGTCGAGCTCACCGCCCGCCGGACCGCCGCCGGACTATCGAAACTCGGCGTCGGAAAAGGCGACACGATCATGCTCCTCCTCCCGAACTCGCCGGAGTTCGTCTACGCCTTCATCGGCGCGTCGTACATCGGCGCCGTCTCGACGATGGCGAATCCGTTCTTCACCTCATCGGAGGTCATCAAACAGGCGAAAGCCTCAAACGCAAAATTGATCATCACGCAATCGTGCTACGTCGACAAAGTCCGCGATTACGCGATCGAGAACAAAATCAAGCTGATCTCGATCGATCCTCCGCCGTCCGATTGCCTGCATTTCTCCGAACTCGCCTCGTCGGACGAGCGAGATCTGCCGGCGGTGAAGATCCACTCCGACGACGTCGTGGCGCTGCCGTACTCCTCCGGCACGACGGGGCTCCCCAAGGGCGTGATGCTCACGCACAAGGGCCTGGTGACGTCGGTGGCGCAGCAGGTCGACGGCGAAAACCCTAATTTGTACATTCACAGTGAGGATGTGATGCTGTGCGTTTTGCCCCTTTTTCACATCTATTCGCTGAATTCGGTTTTATTGTGCGGGTTGCGGGTCGGGGCGGCTATTTTGATCATGCAGAAGTTTGATATAGTGCCGTTTTTGGAGCTCATTCAGAGGTATAAAGTTACGATTGGGCCCTTTGTGCCCCCGATTGTTTTGAATATTGTAAAGAGCCCGGTCGTGGGCAAATACGACCTTTCGTCTGTGAGGACGGTTATGTCTGGGGCGGCCCCACTGGGTAAGGAGCTGGAGGATGCTGTTAGGATTAAGTTCCCTAATGCTAAACTTGGGCAGGTAATATTTTTTTATTTAAAAATATTATGGTTGAATTTTAGATAAATTGGTAATTTTACACGACGAAGAACGTTATATAATTTAATAAAATAAAATGCTATGGTTGAAATTGAGATGAATTGTTAATTTTATACGACAAAGAACGTTATTAATGAATTATTATATATGGTTGAATTTTGGATGGATTTTTAATGTTACACTCAAAGAACGCTATTTATTTTTTAACATATGGTTGAGTTTTTGGTAAATTGTTAATGGTACACGTAAAAGAGCGTTATTTTTAGAAAAAAATTATGGTTGAAGATTAGATAAGTTGAATTTCGGACCGCGACGTGAGAGTTAGGACTTAGGACTTGGTTTCTTTAATATTTGCTATTCAAAGGTGACAATTGCACGTTGGATTTTAATATAATTGGGACGGTGTTAGTTGTGGTATATTTAATGAAATGTGACAGTACCCGTACATATATAGTGAAAGAATTAGCAATTATAATTCACGGAATCAAGGGGAAAATCGCAATCATCGTAGTTGACTTTAATCATAATTGTTAATAACCATGTTACTTACAAAAGTTGTCAGATGACCGTTTCTTCTTCTTTATTAAGTAAAATGTGAAATGTTTTTGTCCCATCCGGAGAATATATGGAAGTTTAATTAATGAAATTAAAGAACAATCACCAATATTACCTAATTACCGAAAATGTTCGTTACTTCAAGTTTTACAAATCGGCTTAATAATTATCTGAAGTTTGAATAACACGCGTCTAAAGTATTATACATATGCGTCATGTTTTTTAATTTTTATTTGGCATTAATCACACAGTAAAGTTAATTGTGTAGTTTTTATTTTTTGATAAGTTAATAGTTAAATGGAATTACAATTAATTTTGTGAAATGAAACGTGCAGGGCTACGGAATGACGGAAGCGGGTCCGGTGCTGGCAATGTGTTTAGCATTTGCTAAAGAGCCGTTTGAGATAAAATCGGGTGCATGCGGGACCGTGGTAAGAAATGCTGAGATGAAAATTGTTGACATTGAGAGTGGTGCTTCTTTGGGCCGTAATCAAGCTGGTGAAATTTGTATTAGAGGTGACCAGATCATGAAAGGTAAATATATATATGCACTCTATTTTCTCCTTAAATTCAATCATCATAAATTTAAATCTAACAAGTTTCGGTGTCCTTTAATGCATTGAATACTTCAATAGTAGTTTAAGTCGTACGTTATTGATAAAGATAGATTATTCAAGTTCACATAATAAGGCAATGTTTTTATTTTTATTTTTAATTCAACACGAGTGGTAGACAAGGCGAGGGAGTGTTGCACAATTACATATCGCGCACTCATGTCACCCACCTTTTCTTTAACTATTTTTTTTAAAGTAGGGTGAGATTTTCTAAAAAAAAAATTATTAATTTGCAAACTAATAACAAGTAACTGTTCAGAATTTTGGTGCGCATACAAAAACAAATTATTACATCATCGTCAATTGTGTCCACTAGAAAAAAAAAACCATAAGATATGTCCAAATGAACGCGTGTGGACTTAAGTCATGTCTTATTGTCTTAGAGTGAGTGAGTGACATATTGTAGTATGTCATATGTTGGTTTACCAACTCCACTCTGCTTACTTTTTCTCTTTAGTGGGCTGCTTTTATATGCACTCTTTTTAGATATTGGTTTTACAAAAAAAGTAGTTTTTCTGATTAAATAAAATGTAGTTCTAATGGTAGGCTCATAATTAGACTTTTGTTAAAAGTATGAAAAGATAAAACATTCGTCGAAAATGATTTATGCAAGCGATAGAGAATTTGCATTTAAATTAACGAGCACATTGCACGTACTAAACACACACACACACACACACACACACACACACACACACACACACACACATATATATATATATATATATATAAAGTTGAAAGAAAATTGCATATGGCATAGAACTATCTGCAGAATATTAATTAGTAAAAGCGTGGATCAGGAAGGAGTATTATTTGATTATAGAGTCTACTCACGAAAATGCCTTCTCAAGTTTCAACTAATTACATCTCTTTCAATTGTTTTCATAATTTAGACTAATGTGTAAATCTGAAGCAAAGATACGAGAAAGAAATGTGGGGTCGGGGGTTTTCCATTTATAAGAAATTAGGTAACGTGATTTGGCTAGCTAGGTTTTCCACACGGACCAATTATATAATAATTGAGTATACAACTGCACATTGAGCGTAAGATTTTCATAGTAATATTATTATATTACGTTGCAATCTCAAAATATCATTTGATAAGGATCTTTTGATAATTACTTCGATCCTTGTCATTACCTTTAACTTCTGCATTACGATTTGCTTTAATATATGTCATGAAAGTTGAATATAGATAATTATAACATTAGATTAAACTTATGAATTAAAACTATAATTCTTCGTAGCATTTTAAAACAAACAGTAGTAATAAAAACCATGCATGACACAGTTATGATAAGTTTCATAAAAAATTCCTGTCCGGACAACAACTCCTGGTAAATCTGAAGTAATTTTAGGTGTTTAGAAAACTTAACATGAAAAATCATGATTAAAATGATATGTAAAAATTGAGGCTGATGACTATATTCGATGCAGGATATCTGAATGATCCAGAATCGACGGAGAGGACGATCGACAAAGAAGGATGGTTACACACCGGTGACATAGGGTTCATCGATGCTGACGACGAGCTCTTCATCGTTGATCGTTTGAAGGAAATAATCAAGTACAAAGGGTTTCAGGTCGCTCCGGCTGAAATCGAAGCCCTCCTCCTCAACCACCCCCACATCTCAGATGCCGCTGTTGTCCCGTAAGTTTCTTCAAAAGAAATCTTATGATTATGATTATGATTATTATTATTATTATTGTTATAATTATTGTTGTTGTTATGGTTTATTTATTTGAATTGTTTAGGTTTTGAATTTTTTTTGAAAGGTTTAGATGTTAAGACATGTCAAATATGTTATTTTTGCAGATTGATTGATGAACAAGCAGGTGAAGTTCCAGTTGCTTTTGTGGTAAGATCAAATGGAACTACTATAACTGAAGATGAAATCAAGCAATTTGTTTCAAAACAGGTAACTCAATTTCTTATAATAACCAATAAATTAATGGAAAAAAATGAAATGTGTAGTGGTTGAATTATTCCAAAAGGAGAAAGTAGACTAAACGCCTAATAGTGTTTTTAGCTTAGTAAAGTTAGAAATTGACAAAGACGTGTCCTTATTTTAGGTTAGCTACAAAATGCCACAAGTAGTAACTAATTATTACAGTAAATTGACAAATATATGGTCGTGTTTTTGGGCAGGTGGTGTTCTACAAGAGAATAAATCGTGTGTTTTTCATTGATGCAATTCCCAAGTCTCCATCGGGCAAGATATTGAGAAAGGATTTGAGAGCAATATTAGCTGCTGGTGTTCCAAAGTAATTACCACATTTGGAACCCTAATTGCCGTCAAACATTTATTGTATTATTTGGGATGAAGTACAAGTGCTTGTAAATTGATTATATGTATGTATTTGATATTCTCGAAAAAGATTGGAGAAATGTCGTCTGAGCATGCGGCCCTCATGTGCTATGATTAATGGGCCACACATATATATAATTTCTTTTATGCCTTCTGCTTCTTTGTATCCTAAATTTTATTATTTTATGTACAATGGAAGACCAAGTATTTCATTATTAATTTTTATTATTATTGTGTACACAATACTTTTTGCTGTTTCAAAATGGTGGCTACGCCCCCCCCCCCCCCCCCCCCATTTGTTTCGTAGGAGGAATCAAAAATATATGAGCTGTGCAACAAAATGTACACCTTCTATTATCTTTAATTTACTGTTCTAACTAAGCAAAAGTCATTAAAGTCAAACAAATATTAGAGATAATAGAAAGTTCCAACGATTTTTTGCTTTGACAATATCGCCAACTATTATATTCACACACTCAGAATCCAACAATAATTAGTGAAATCCAAAAACATAAAAGAAATCCAAAATTGAATTTTAAAACAGAATATATACTTTTTTCTATATAGCGGGTTTTAAAGCAATTTAAAAAATAGTGCAGTACCCACAATATGATTACCTTCAATATTTCTCTTTTCGGTTAACCTGCTTAATTTCTTACCTAAACTTTTGAAACATTTTTAAGTTGTTGTACCTAATATTAATCTTTCGGTACTCCAAGGATTTGTTCACCAATAACTTATGATCGTTTTCCACTTTTTTACCTTCTCTTTTGGAACAAATTGTTGTTACTTGTTCCACCCAAAGTGCCACTTGAAGCCAGTTAATTGTATCTGTTGACAAATGATATTGTCCCCGTACTTCTCATTAGCAATACACATTTTGGATAGAAGTATAGACCGATCCAAACTTGTGGTAGTAATTGTGGTCTTTACACTAAATATTAAAACTTTAAAATATTAAAATCATAGTTTGTCTTTTATCTAAAATTATCATAAAACAAATTAGTAAACATTACGCAAACACATAAGAAACAATAAAAAAAAAAATGCCCTAAGCCGAAAGAGGCGAGAGACATAGTTGCCGCGCGTGGGTGCAAACCGAGCTGGAGCATAGTGCTGATGTCATATTGACGATACATTTTATTCGCTTCTTATAATCTTTGATAGATTAGACTTATTTATATAGTATAAATGTATAACATAATTTGATTTTTTTTTTTAAAGAGGCTAATCAAGCTATTTTATTCCGTAGAGATGTACCAATAATCGTACAGATGGATTTAATTTGCATGAGATGAATGACTAATTTATGTGGTTAGTTCATCGAATTAGGTTAATGTTATTGTGTAATAAATGAATTTACCATTAGAACTTAGAAGTTTGACGCGATTAGATTTAGACTAAAACAGTTTAATTCCACTGTAACTTTGGCTGTAAATATATTAGGAAAATCCATATCTTTTATATCTATAATCTAATACAATTTCGCAGGGTATAAACTCAAAATAATTGTTTCAATTAATATTTTTTTATTTTTTATTAGTAAACAACAACAAGTACAGACATAAACAATTTTTGTTATTTTTATGATTTGAAAAACAGACATAAACAATCATTACTTCTAAATACACGTTAATATATACAAGATAATTTCGATTTAAATTGAAGATGGCCCATAAACAAATCAACCAAGCCCGCACACTCACTTTAAACCTACTTCAGTCCAATAGTCTGTATACTATTACTTACTCTAATCGTTGGTCCAAATCTTCGTTATTCATTAATACTTGATACCATCTTAAACTAAAGTTTTATCCGTATGTAGGACTGCCCCAAAAGTATTTTTTAATTATAAAGCTATTTTGTAATTCTACAACAAAAATTTGATTAGTCATAACACTCTGATCCCAATTTAAAAATACTTCTTTTATAATTTGGTAACCGAACAGTTTACTCTAAAAATTAAGTACTTTTTTAAGAGAATTTTTTTAAACATATTATAGTAGACCATCAATACATTATTCTAGTAGACAAATTTTTCTTTTGGTACTACACTATATCTGTACGTACGTAACGTAACAGACGTTTATACTTAAAGTATTAGAATTTTTGCAATGTTCTTAGAATTTGAGTGATCTATTTAATTATTAGACTTTTCTATTAAACTACATCCGCCTTATTTATCCAAAAACCTTTAAGGAAGAAATTATTATGAGAGAGGCTGCACGAGGTAGTATAATTAATTTGGTTATTAGTATAAATGTATGGTTGGAAAAAAATGTAGGTCTAGAAAATACTATTCATATCGGCAACTATTGCGTGTAATTATATTTCTTTAAGAGGATGGTTTAGTGGCCTTTCACGTTCATCAACTAGATTAAGTTGATATCATTAAGGTGCAAATTATGAGTAGTGTTAGGTAAACGATCACACCGAATGCTTAGTTATGGTTATGGGGCATTTTGGGTATGTATCTAACCAGAAATAGGCATTTAATGATGCACGATAATGAAAATTATTGATAACGATTAACGAAACATCAACGAGAAATAGTCTTACTTGACACACACACACACACACACACACACACATATATATATATATTCCCAATTTTTTAAATAAGATGTGCATTCTACCAAAATTAATCCTACGTGATGCCAAAAGAAAAATTACTACGTTTGCTAAAAAAATTATGAGTAGTGTTAGGTAAACTTTTCCCATCTGGCTGCCCTAACTCCTCGCGTAAATACTTCCACCTTTAACTGGTCATTAATTTATTAATTGCCATGGTGTCACTAACCTTACGAGAGAGTAGAGTAATTTATTTTATTATTATCATGAATTAAAACTTCTAAATGTTTCTTAAGAACGTACCTTGACTTTATTATGTTTGGCTTGTAGAAACGAGGCATTAAAGTAAATTCTATATCTATTGTAACAGTATTTTTTAATTAGCGGATTTCTCTCAAGATTTAGATTTGTTTTTTTTTGTAATTTCTGTTACAAATTTCTCGACACATATCAAAATTGAAAATCTCAAAATATTGAGAAAAGTTTTGGTATTTAGCAGATTAAAATATAATCCAAAACCTAAACTTTTATTCACAAAAATAATACTATGGTGTACCGATCTTCTAAAGAATTGATAATTAAATTTACGAATCTTATAAGTTAATTTGATTCGTTCTTTAGATAACCTAGAAACCTGTTTATTATTGTAGTTAAATAAATCAAGAAAATATAATTAGCCGATTAGAATATAATTTTAATAAAGAGTTCGGTGGACACTCGAAAACTATAATGACGATGGAGGATTTGCATCAATATTAGGTGCAAAGAGGTTTCGAGACTCAAAAAGTAAATAAACAAAGATGACTCGGCTCGCATTAAACCCTTAAAATGCTGCTAGTTGAACATGACGAGACAATGACGAAAGCATCAAATTTTAGAGATAATTCATATCTACATTAATTCTTTGAAGTTGGTCTAATTACATAAATATACCTTTTTATTTATATAATCACAAAACACTCCCTAAACTTCAACAATTATGTAAAATCAGGGGGTCTATTTATACTAAAGTTTTAAATTTAGCAGTATCACAATTTAAAACCTCAAATGGGTCTATTTAGAACGTTTCTTTTGTACAAAATAATATGGTGATTATGTAATTATTCAAATATTATGAAATATTTACGAATAGACATAGCTCAGAGGTGTTGATGTAATTCTCTCTAAATTAGATACCCCATTTCCCGAGAATTCAGTGACCCCATCAAACTCTTTTAGAAGTTTCATCAATGTCCGATTTTACATGTCCTACAAAATTAGTTTCTTGATATTATTAGATGTACTTTTTAGAAAGTATTGGCCCAGGATCTTTAATTAGTAATATCAAAAGAAATGCTAGAGTTTGATAGTATTAGGGGCGTGGCGCAACGCCAAATAAGGTGAAATTATTTGAACCAACAAATTCAGCCTTAATGATTGAGAGAGTTATCTGGATTAGATTACGATTGTAAAATTTTTTAAAAGGGCTAATTGCAGTGAGATCCCCCATTTATGGGTCTTCTGCACTTCGCCCCTAATGTATGAAAATGTTCAATATGCTTTTAATCTATTGATTTAGCCCTCTGATACCCATCCAACCAATAAAAATGCAAGCACTTGTCCTAGAATGAACACTCAATCAATAGTTCACGGGGCAAATAGCATAAAATCAATAGATTGGTGGCATATCGCAATTCACATATATATGAACCAATAGGGGATTAAGTGCAAAAAATCATATAAATTAGAAGGTTTGATGCAATGAAAACTTTTAAAAATTACAGCGATGCACCCAAATCTTTAGAAATATATAAATAAGGATCTCTTTGTATGGTTTTAAACTTCATGCAACGTGTCTATTACGCTATTATTATTTTAGACTATCGGGTGAGTGTATATGCAATTTTTTTAATTTTTATGTATCCCTTTATATTTATCCAAATAATAAAAAGTACTTTTATAATTATATCAAACCTCAAAGGGTTGCAAAAGCTGATAATATTCCTAACTATTTAGGGAGTCCAGTTAAAAATTGTGTATTTAATTAGTTTAAAGTGTTGGGGTTTTCTTTTTCTGTACTAGGTGGTGTTTAGCAACATACATCTCTTTGATTACAAATGGCAGTTGCTTTAATTGGATCTTTTGTCATGTTTTATTTGGATTAAAAATTACTCCAATTAGCACGTGGTATAGCACCCGAGATCCAAAATTCTACGATTAAAAGTTCTCTATCTAACATCAGTTTTGAAGAAATTATTCTAGATTTAAAATCAAAATAAAGTTTTTAAAAGTAAAATATGTAGCATCGCGATGACCCCTTCCTGTTAGGACTTTTCAATTTTATTTTTCATAATTTTCTTCTAATATGCATTTCATTTTCTTATGTAGATTTTTCATGGTTTGGTCCGAGTAACCTGTGCATTTCCATTCCTCCCCAGTCCCTTTGGGCTGATTAGACTAAAAACATGTAAAGTTACAAGTAAGTCAAAAGAATTCGGTAAGGTTATAAGGAAGTGATTTATTTTCAGTATAATGTAATTGATGTTCAATGTTATAACATAATAAGTTGATAAAAAAATATAAAACCATACTTGTTACAAGACATTATTACTTTTTTTTTTTATCAAATATAATGAAATTACTTTATCTTAATAAAATGTTTAAATCTAGTAAGTTGTTCGTTTTCAATTTCTCTTTCATTGGTGAGTACTATCACTAATAAATGACATATATAAGGAACTTCTATTCATAATCGTATTCAATACCCAAATATAGTATAATCTAATAAAACTGTACATGTAATGTTAGCAAAAGAACTTAATAGAGTTGTCTTAGATTATCTAATAAATTAGAAACGATTTCCGAATTACACCATAATTTATTCTCTATATATATATATATATATATATATATATATATATATATATATATATATATATATATATATATTCTATATATTGGATTTAATAAACATTCTTTTTCACAATTAAAGTTTATGTTTCGGGGATTTACCGTTTCCCAAAAAATAAACGCAGGGGCAATGTTCACTACATAATTATTGTGGTGAAACGACGTCTTTAAGTACCATGAAAAGTCTGAAAGATGCTTGAGTACATACAAAAGGATATGTATCCTAGCTAATATATAATTCCCAAGTATCAAGTATGATATCCATGAAAATAAAGTTCTTATAACCTAATTACGTGGCGATCATGATGTGAGAAAAACGGTAGATCTTGCACATATGATAAGGAAGTAGAGGTATACGTAGTTCAAACTCCTAAAATTGCTTAAATGCTATATTTCAATCAGAAATAGGATGAATTATAATGGAAGAGAATAGATGAAACTAAATTATAATAACTTGAGAAATTATATAGCATGATACAATATAAACATAGAGGATAAATGTTAAATTTATATATAACTTTTTGTAGTGGTTTCTCTCCACTCGTATCGATAATTCTCAGCTAACACGGGAAGAAAATGGATTAATCAAAATGAATAAATTGCCCTACTACATAACCCCTTTGAATATAAAGCTGGTATGGCCAAATTTGATAGGTGAAATTGTTCCAATATCTAAAAGTTTATCAAGTTATTTGCTCCTCAACATCTAATGCAAATATATCATTTAAATACCGGCGAAAAATAGTGTCACTTTAATATTTCTTTCCACCGTGTAATAACGTTAGTCAATGAGTCTATTTCACGGTGTCAACTCTAATATCTAGGAGTTGATTAGACTAAGCAACAGATTGCGACCGTCTGCACATAGCATGCGCATGCTTCAATATATATAACGTAACGCATGTTTTCAATAAAGTTGTACAATTTAGGATCCCTTTTTAAATTCTTTTATTTTATTTTATTATTGTCAATTTGAAATATAATGCTTGCAAGTTTGAAGTATGTTGATATACGTATAAAAGCAATAAAGTACAATACATAGTTTTCTATGTATATATAATACATATTCAAGTACATGAAATATATATGTATTGTAATTGTTGGTCATTCTAAATAAACTTAAATTCTATCAGTCGTCCAACAAACCACTGCAATTGCTGGTCACGGCATGACAATTTATACAAGAAAGTCCATCCATATTATATGAAAATTAGACTCCCCGTCTGAAATAATGAAATATTGTATCCTTCAAAAAAAGGAATAATTTTTAATAACTTTTGGGCGTCCTTTTGTGATAATCTTACGGAATAATTCCCTTACCACAAAAATTATATAAGACAAGAAGGGGAAAAAAATGAAAACAAGTTACTCTTTTCCAGTCGAAAGACTGTGTTAACCTTTAACTTTTTCAACTGTCTTCATGTGATTGGCCTAACTACCTGGGCAAGTCTATTTCATCTGTAGGTTGAAATCACGTGGACCATGCACCTGCCGACATGCCCTATCAGCTTGCAAATGGTCTTTATAAAAGAGGGATTATCAACAAAACCCCCAAGATTTAGTTAAATATCACTTACATCTCTTAAATTTTTTTACATTATTAATAACATTTCCTAAAGTTTTCAGTAATATATAAAGTAGATCTTTTTTTTCTTTTCTTCGTTGTTAACTTTGACAATCACTTTGACCAACTTGCTTAGTGATCCAAAATATTCCTTTTGCTATTTAAATATGAGAGAGGTGTCATCGACGTTCTTTAATTATTTGAAGGTGTTGTTAACATATACATTAACAACTTTTAGAATTGTCTATATATAATAATATTTTATGATAAAAATAAATAAAAAAACGAGATTACATTTTTATGCTAATGACTTTCTAAACAAGTTTATAATACTTGTTTGCCTTATGGTGTTGTTTACGATTTTAATTTTTTAAGTTTATTTATGTTATTCTCTAACACTGATGTTGCTATGACTATGAAATAAAGTATCTAGTTCAATTATTTTATGAAAAACAGTGAAATTTATTTAAGATTATGTTTTCTAAACAAGCTTATGACACTGTTATTTTCTTTATTGTTGTTTTGATGTTTTACGTTTTAGTTTGCTTATATATGTTAATTCTGTATATAGATATTTCTACAGTTACAAAAGAATGCAATTTATTGTATTATTTTTCAAAATTTTGTAAAAATAATGGTATGTTAACTTTATTACTTTTTATTTTTTGAACCATAACAATATAACACGATTAAAGTATTTCAGAATATTATGAAGACATCTTCTTCAACATACAATGCATATCAGACACACTCCATTTTTCCTAGAGAAAAAGTATGAAAAAGAATGTAAAGGCATTTTTGTCTAAACATATCTTTCATGTACTACCATATGTTTGACAATTTTTAAAGTCATTCATATAAGCGACTTCCTCTCTCATAACTTGAATAGTAAAAGACTATTTTGGTCTTAACAAGATCGTCAAAGTTAGGATTGAAATTGGCGAATTGGGCAAAAAGTGAACTGTGGACCTATTTGGTTACTCTAAACTCAAGGGGAAATTGTTGATACTATTGGGATGTCAGTGGGTGCAAGTGATATTGGATAAAAACCTCATGGATGTGCTCATATAACATTTAAAAAAGGGAAAATAGCAAACCATATGATTCGCTGACATTGACAAGATCTCTCCAATTATGATTTGACATTCTTGTATTTTTCTTAATTTTGTATAGAAAATCGAAAGACTTCTCAAAAATCAGTGTCGGTTTTGTAATTTTAAATTCAATAAAATGCTGAATTTAGGTATCCTTTTTTTCTTTGATTTCATTTGAATCACAACTCCAGAGAACATCATCATGGACACAATACTTTACATATTAATTACATTGCATATAATTGGATTACAACTTTAAAAAAACGTAGATTAATTACCAATAAATTCTCGGTCTCCCTAGGCCCTAGCAAAAGCAAAGCGAGAAAAAAAAGACACCAAGGTCTACTAACGCATTTTTATCGTTTTTTTTTCCTATGCATATCATGAACGCATTTTTATCTCTTCTTGTTTAGATATTTTTCTTAATGTTTAAGTTTTGTTTTAGTAATTAGAATATTCACCATGTTTATGTCTTTGCCCACGCATATTTACTATTAGTTTTGTCGAATAAACAATATGGTAGGAAGAAAACAATACTTGTGGGAACATAATTCTAGATTAATTTATAGATATATCGTTCTAGAACAACAAAACATTTTCAATTTGAACTTACTGGGAACAAACTTAAGATTTTGATATTTGTTTTGCATATTTTATTAATAACATTTACCTTTTTAATATTTTTAAAACATTTTAAAAAAGTGATATATTTTGTTTTAAAGTTTTACACGTGATAACACACATTGGAAAAGAAATATTAATTTACCTCAATAAATTTTGTATTTTAAGTTAAAAATGGTTACTAACTTTTAAAGAACTTGTTCTTTTCTCGATTTAGAACTTTGTTATTTCATTTTCATCTCATCTCAAATACATTGTTGGCTAATTTTCAAGACCGATTGATAACCATGGTATATTCTATTTTGACTAATTTTCATGACAGATTAGTAAACTTAGTATATATTTTATACGTATATATACTACACACGCATATTATAAATTTATAACATTTCAAAATACATATGTTTTATTTTATTTATTCCTTTTGCAAAAAAAAAAAAAAAAAAAAGAGAGGTTAGAATAACAACTATAATTATTCAAATGATTAAACCAACATACATTTCCGAAATAAAAATGTATGTTGAAAATGTATGTTGGTTTAATCATTTGAATAATTAAACCAACATACATTTCTTGATTAACATCATATAGTTTTTCCCAATTGGTTACACAGTTCTTGATTACTACTAGGTTTGCGCTCTCTTGTCTATTAAATACTTTCATTACACTTATAAAGTACACAAGTTATTTAAAATTCAAAACCAATCCGAGCACTTATTGTTTCCACAAAAACCGATAACAATTTTCAAACATTCTTTAATTCAAAATACTCAAAACAAAACCGAAATAAATTCAAGCAAACCCTTCTAATCTCGAAGACTCATCAACACACATATCACATTCTATTTAAATAATCCACCGTCACCCAAAATAAGAAGAATGTCACCGTAAATTAACAAAAAAAAGGAGAGAGTCCCCGTAAAAATTCAAACGTTCACGCGGCCAAAAGTCATAACATTTTTATCTGAATTCACTCACCACCCACTTGATATATGACACGCTTTAATAATATTCAACCTAAGTCAAATTTCAGTGAAAAGAAATCTCAACAAACAATAAAACCCCATAAGGCCAATATTAGCAAATACTATTTCATGCGTAAAAGTTTCATTGTTCCATTCTAAGTTCCTTAGTTAGAGATCAACCACTTTTGAAATTGTACATAAATACTTCATAATTTAATCTCATTTTATTATCAAATTGATTGAACCATATTAGCCTAACTCGAACCATCAAAAACTATTTTACCAAAAGTAGACCAAACCCCACATGCAGCACGTGTCCTAATCCATCTCCTTTTATATTTATTAAAATCACGAAAATCAGCCACCGCTGTGTCACGTGTCGGCGAACGTCTCTACCTTAAAATAGAAAAAGAAAAAAGGGGGAATTACACTAAACATCCCCTGAGATATGAACTAACTATCAAGACACATCCTCATGTTTCAGAATTACACAAATACCCCTAAAATATGTACCTCACGACAGAAACACCCTTTATGGTGTATCTACCAAATAATCTTTACGACATTAAATCCGAATAAAAAATCATTTTGTAGAAAATACCTTTCATCACTAAAACTTTTAAATTTACCCTATGTTTAGCTTCTTATACTTATAAATTGTATTGGACCCAGAAATGATACATTGGACGAATCAGTTGGGTCTTCTAATATCAATACGTTGATTGTTTGCTCCTGTATCTTCTGAAATGAAAAAAGATCTCTAAGAGTTGTTTCCTGAATTTGAAAGAGAGTACGTAGTTGGGCACTGTCAAAAACTAAAAAGTGTATTCAGATCGAATGAAACTTGATTTACTTTTTATTTTTCGCAGTTCTTGTCTATTTTTGATTTATTGTACACTAATTGTGCAGAAATTATTTTGTGCAACCGTTGCATGATGAGGTGATCCAACAAGTCAGTTATTGGTGTAAATACATGGTTGAGATGAGATTGTGGGATAGTTAGTACCTACATTTTAGGAAAATATAATGATCTTGACAGTTGGTTGCACTACGTAAGCAATGCAATGGTTGCATAAAATAATTTTTCCTAATTGAGGGACCACGTAAATGTACTTAATTGGACAACATATAACCTATTTTTAAACAGAAGTTAACCACACAGATAGTTTGTATAATTATTGCAAACACAAAGAGCGTCTTTTTCAATTACTCCATACATTAGGGGTTTGTTTGTGTAATTCTCCCAAATAAAAAAAAAAATAATAATTTAGTTGATCAAGTGGCGTAACGGCTAAAAGTAACGCTTTAACTCAAAGCCAAGAAAATACAGTACTCTTCATTCACAACTCTCTCTCTCTCTCTCTCTCTCTCTCTCTGCATGTAAATATAGTTTTGTCTTTTTTCTGTTGTGCTCAGCTTAAAAACTTGAAGAGGTGGCGGTGTGGATAAGTTTATAAGGAGGATCATATATACTATATATATCTATATATATATATATATTATAAATAATAATAATAATTCTGGCAGGATTAAAAGTGGTGGTGAGTACTCGGCGGAGGAAGGTGAAGATTAAAGTGATGGAGTGGTGGCACAAAATGGTCTTTCCAGTTAGAAGAGTTTGGTGCGCTTTTTCATCCCGTGTTAAGGCCCGAAAAAATGGTTAGTTAGTTACCTTTAATATTATCTTTTTAAGTTAATTAAGTTACTTTAATTCTTTAATAATTGCATGATGAATTTTCTCTTGGACAAATTGGGAACCTTTTTTTTTTTATCGAAATGGAAATTACTTGGTTATTTTTTACTTATTTACTGTTCAATGTTTACTAGTTAAGTAAGTTTTTATTTATTTTAAATTATTTAGTTTTTTCATTTTGAGAAGCAAATGAAGAAAGTGTAGTTCATTTATTTTTAGTTGAATTGTTGTTGGTTTTAATGGGCATGGTATGCAATTTTTGATTTGTTGTTGATAGATGGTGAAATTATTGGAGGAAGTTACTAGAGAATAAAGCTACTTGAGTTATTTCTCAAGTTGAAGCAAAGAACTTTCTTAGGATTCTTAATTATTGGAAATAGTGATGATTAAATAACTAATTAATCCATGTCGATTTATGCGAAAAGATAGTTAAATATTGTTAAGTACAGAGTAAAGGAGGTTCTTTTATTCTTTTTGACTTTCCCCTTTTGATGCATCAGCCGAAAGTCTGTTTCAGAATCTGGTCAGTGTAAAAATTGGTCTAGACATTATTAAAGTAATCAAAAGCTTTGTTTGATCCCTGAAAGAAGGAGGATTAGTGTGTTCGATTCGTCGTGATTCACGTTTTGTTCATATAACTTACCTCAGTTAATTGTGTTGGCCCAACTTGTTATATGGAATATGAATGATCTGGTGAAAAAAGAGTGGCATTTTCAGATTTTCATTTAGAAGGGATTCTATTCTGGCCAAAGCCCATAGAATTATTCGTCGCTTAACTTCGGGTCAATTACTTAATCGTACGTGAAATTTGAGATGTTAACTTGGCTAATCTATTTAAGATTATATCTTCTATAGTAGTAAGCTTGAATCTGTTTGATGATTTATTGAGAGAATTTCAATTCATGAATGTAGTTAGAATGCTTGAATGGGTAAAAAAATCTCTCTTTTTCCTACTTATGGCTACTTAATTAATCCTGTGTTATCCACTTGTGATGTTTACACTTACAAAACTATGTCTAAAAGCGGTATTTTAGGCGGTAATGGTGTCTTTTGAACTTTATTGAGAAATTCCACTTATGGCTACTTGCATCCACTAGGTGAGTTCCACTCATTAACACTAAACTATTGTACATTTGATGCTTTGGTGCATCAGAAATCCACAAGTTTTTGATAAGTAATAGTTCAATACCGCTTACCGCCAAAAATGACGTCCCCCTGTTTCTGCCGTTGTCTCTATTTTGTAGATTATTTTTTCTTTAAGTTTTGTCTATTTTTGGCGGTTCAAGTTTATCTCTTTTCTTTGAGCGGCGAGAGGAGGGGGCGGTGGATAATGGTATCGTGTTATTCTGTCACGTTAAGCACGTTATTGGTTTATTCTGTGAAGTATCTTATGTCGATGTGTGTTTGATATTACAGCACCAAGCACATTTAAGGTGGACTAGGAGAATTATTTAGGATATATGAAATATTAGATATTATCTTTATGTATGCTAGAGGAATGTAATTCCTTAGGGGTCAGCGTTGAATACATTTCCTTTATCCCAAGAAGGGTGAGTGCATCTACTTATTATTGAAGTTATGGAAATTGTTCTATGGCACTTGCACCTTTCGACACTGTGGTAGAATAGAATATGCCGTAAACTAAGCATCTTTTCTACTTGTGGTAACATTTTTAGCCATATTGCTCCAATCATATCGATAACAAAAGAAGAACTACTTTCTCAAAGATTCTGGATTTGTGATTGACGGTGGATGATGACTCACATGCTTTTCTCGTGTATTTTTGGTTTGTTTAGGGGCTGGACTTCTGAAACTTCATGACGACATCCAAACTTGTGGATACGAGGATGTCCAAATTATGTGGGAAATGCTAAGGAGGACGGAATCTGAGGTAATTTCAGGGCATGCTAAGCGCAAGAACCGGTGGTCCTGGAAGAATTTCACGCGCTCTAACAAGGAAGTAGGAGAAGCTCCGCCCTTCATCGCAAATCAAACTCGATAAGATTCCACTTTCAGTATCCTGCTACCAATTACTATATATCGCTTCTGATAAATAACGAGCCTGATCTATAATGTGCACTCGTTTTGGTATACGAGAGCCATTTCCGAAGTGTGTCCATATCAGTGAATTTATGGCATTATATATGTGTATCTATTATAGTTCTACTTTCAACTTGTAAAGAATCCAAAGAACTGAAGTCATTTGTAAATATACATCATGCTTTCGCCATGATCCTGTAAGAGGAAGTTTTACAGTGAAAGGAAACTCTTGAAGCAGTTTTCCTTGTTCCTACTCATTTCTCGACTTCCTTTCATGATAACTACTTGTATGATTATTGCCATTACTAACTACATTGATACAGTACAATATACTGAAGAAACTGAAGTTTCTAGTTCATTCAACACCTCTTCGCATTTGACTTCAATCTGAGGAGACACGTTATATACACCGTGTGATGTTTGGTCTAACTACAAAACATCTCATACTGCTTAAGTAATTACATGAACACTCCTTGAAATTTGAAAAATATAAAAATATTACATGGACTCTATTTATGTTTGATTGATCACAGGGACACCCTTGAAGTTTGGAAAAAAATCACAGGATTCAGCCTCTACTTTTACACGTTTTGAAGTTTCAGGGCTGTTCTTGTTATTATTTAAAATTTCTATTTAGACCAAACCTCAGGGCTGTGGGCATAATTATCTCCAAGAAAATCAAAAGAAAACAGTTGGTGTAATTAAGTGAGCAAGAAAAGGGAGAAAAGTTCATAAAAAAAGCAGCATATCTCAACTTTCTTCATGGTACTTCTTTACTAGTAGCTCTTTGAACCACTCTTTGTCGGTAACAGTGACTTTAAGTTCTTCATTGCCATATTCCAGTTGCTCCTGTTCAATTTGAATTGCAGATATGCTGGCTTCATAGCCACAATTTTGCACCTCAATCATCTCAAGTGTTGTAATATTGCCTAATTCTATAGGGATATTCTGCAGTTCTTTGCACTTATTTAACACCAAATGCCGAAGTTTGGGATAATGCTCACTTGAAGCAATCCAATTCTTCAGATTTAGCCTTTCAAGTCTCAAGAACCTCAATTCCTGGAATTCTCCTTCGTTCGTCTCCCAGTCTTTCCCATGAAAGGCATCCGTAAGTAACTTAAGTACTTGAAGGTTTGGCATCTTCCCCAATCTTGACATGCTCTCCCAAGGCAAATGAGTATTCAATAAACTCAGCTTTTTGATAGTCGGCGGTAAGTATATCTGATAAGAGTTGTCTGGTATCTGGAAATATTTTTTTGCGTAAAATGCACGAACCTCTATTTTCAGAGATTCGAGCTCAATGAGGAAGCGAAAATCAGTGAGTGGTGGTACACACACGCATTTCAGTTTGCTGAGATGGGGTGAAGCTCTCAAGATCTCACAAGCTTTGTTGGTATAGTTACAAAAAATTGAAAGAGTTTCTAGATTGTTTGTTTGGGAGGTATCACAACTGTTATCAAACATGGCTCGAGGTACAGCATGGAAATGTCTCAACTTTGGCATTTTCAGAATGATTGGAGGTACATGAACTAAGGGTCTCATGCTGTCTATACATAGAAATTCTAGTTTACTAAGGTAGCCTATAGTTGGTTCTGGGATTCGATCAATGACCAAGTACCTTAAATAAACTAGATGATCAATTCTTGTCAGCATGTAGAGAGTAGCCATCTCAGTGTTCCATGGTAGTTCCATGACCCTCAGTAGTCTCATTTCCGGTAAACAAGATGGGGGTCTGAAAGATGACCTAAAAAAGAGCGACAATGTAGGCTAAAAGGTCTCAAGTAGCTGCAAGCTATAGAGTTTACACATAACCGATGATGTTTCTCGTAGGTTGACAAGCCATCACTACAAGAAAAAAAGATATCATGGAACAATTATAACTATGAAATGAAATCCGCAATAAAAACATAATTGCACGATTGTAAAAGAGCAGAGGGTATCTTTTGTGTACAAGACCGCAATGTGAACCATTTTGTGCACCATATGAGGATAAGAGTATTGAGAATGCATTTGTCATATTCTATAAATCAAACGAGGGTGAAATGATGCATGTGCGCTCCTCACCCTTGTGGTAGACAGAGTTATACAGGAAAGTAATACAGATGATCATTCGAAAGAGAGCGAGAGACACAATAAACTTACTCTTTGATCTCATTCAAGAAGCTTTCTTCTTGAGCTTTTCTTAAGCACATATCACGCAGTAGATCATGAATACCACAAGCTTTGGCTCCTCCAATGGATCTGTTTTTGGCAATCGACACTAGACTTCTGTTAATTAGTTCAGAAAGATAGCTTTTTGCTACATTTTCTGGGCTCTTCTCTTCTTCTTTTTGTATGAATCCTTCCGCAATCCATAACCATAGCAACCTTTTGACTGAAATTTCTGTGTCTTCAGGAAATACTCCCAAATAGAGAAAACAAAGTTTCAAATGATCTGGGAGATGTTTGTAGCTAAGTTCTAGTATTTTCATACAATTACTTGTATGGAAGTTTAAACCCTCTTCAACTTCTTTCCATACACTTTCTTCCTTTCCCATGTTCGATAGAACTCCAGCTATAACTACTACTGCAAGCGGTAAACCATTGCACTTCACTGCAATTTTCTTTCCTATTTGTAGTAATTGTAAAGGACAAGGTTCTTGTTGGAACACCTTCTTCTCTAACAACTCCCAACATTGATCTTCTGATAGAAGAGGAAGCGCTTGTACGATACTACCAAGTGGAACAATATCTCGTATCCGACTGGTAAATATGATTCTGCTTCCATTTTTATTGTCTGGAGAGTATCTTCTCAAATCATCCCATATTTCCCAATTCCAAACATCATCCATCACAATAAGGTACCTGCGTCCCGTTAGACTCTTATGTATCGTGATCGCCAAATTTTCATCATTCATGAGCAAAAGACTTTCCTTATTTGGCTTGCTTGATAAGCTCATAAGTAAATCAATCAGCATATTTCTCTTGTTGTATGTTTGAGAAACAACATACCATGCACGTTCATCAAAGTAATCAGTCACTAAGCGTTTGTTGTATACTCTCTTTGCTAAAGTTGTCTTACCAAGTCCAGGCATCCCAAAAACGGAAATGATTTGTAGATTTTCTGATCCTCCGGTAAGCTCGTGCAAAATCTTTATCGTCTCATCTTTTAATCCTACAACAATATCATCAACTATAGAAGTTTCTATAGCTTGTGATGGTACTTTCACAGTAGAATCTTGCTCTGAGGCTCTTAATACTCCAACTCCATATAAATTCCTGATCTCATCGTATTTTGTAGCAATAAGCTCAAACTTTTCAATAACAGTAGGAAGTCTAAGCTCCCGGTACCAAATAGGAACACTTCCCACAAGGGATAGGTTGATGAGATATTGAGCCTCATATCCCAGATCTCGTATTCGAACGAAACATTCTTTCAGTTCTTCAATTTCCTTGTTTTGTGGAGCATTAATATCCTTGAGGAAAGATTGTGTGGATATTAGAACCTGATGGAAAGTTCTCATTTGATCCATCAATTCATCGATCAAGTAAACTCTTTTGTTCACAAAGTCATTGAGGTCTTCAATGAGAGATTCGACAATGAACAGCAAGTCAATTGGAGCAGCCTTTGTTGTTGCACTACTGAACATAGAGAATTTGGTACAGTGCTCTACAATCTTTGCATTCAATATTTCAACCTTCTCAAAGAAGACATAAAATCTGCTCACCTTGATCGGAGGAAAGCCAAAAATACAAGAATAAATGAGGCTTCCTGCTTCGTCGGCTATAAACTCGAAATCTGTCAGAAGATGCTCCTGAAATGGGATGTCCCCAAGATAAGTAAGAAGAAATGTCAACTCCCTCTGAAGCGAAACTTTTTCCCCGAACATCATAGAAAACTGCAAAGGCTCTTTGGGCTCCTCTTGTTGTCTAATAATATAATCTTCTTGACAATTTAGTATCTGCAAGAGAAAGTGGATAAAACCCGCCAAGATTTCATTTCTTCGGGGGATACTATCGTTGTCCTTTTCAGACAGCTTTGGAACTTTGAAGAATTTCTGCACATTTGGCATGAAAGAGTTGGCAAGTATTTTCGAGATTTCTCTCTCCTTTCTGAGCCGAACATTCCGTAAAAAAAAAAAACTTGAGGCTTCCTCGTTGAGCTGCCTTATAGTATCGATCAATATTATATGATCATCACCTTGCTTGGAGATGGAGCAGAATTTTAGTACGTAGCAGACGACAGCTAAGCAACTTCTGCCACTAATCAACTCAATGGATCCATCGGTTTCTTCTGTTTCGCTTGAAGTTGAGTTCCACGACAATGTTCTGTCCGGGTTGCTCAAATACTTGGAGAGTTCGGCAATGGAGGGATGCGGCATTGATGTTCTTTCTTTCTTTTTCTGTTGTAATCAGCTAGCTAGGAACTTGAAAAAATGGAGTGAAAATTTAGGGAAGTAACTGCAGTTCCTTTTCTGTTTAAAATTTAATCAATGCTTATGCGAGATTTTAATCGTTAATTGTTTCGATGGCCATGTCAAGATATTTTGATCTGATGTTGATAGATGATGGAAACTACTGGGGAAGTTACCAGAGAATAAAGCACTTGATACTCAAATTAAAGTAAAGAACTTTTTTAGGATTCTTGATTATTGGAAATAGTGATGATTGTAGACAATTAAATAATTAATTCACATAGATTTTATGCAGAATGATTGTTACCACTATTAGTTAGTAAAGAGTAAAGGAGGTTCCTTTCTTCTTTTTCACTTTCCTTTGGTGCCTCTGCCGAAAGTCTGTTTCAGAATCTACTTGGTGTAAAACTTGGTTGAGACATATAATTAAAGTAAGTAAATACTTTGTAGAAGATTTAAACTTGGATTTTTTTTTTTTTTTTGCATTTTAGAACTAGTATTTTCAGTGATATGAATTTGAACTCGGAAACTTTTGAGAACATGGCCCAACATATTATGGACATGAATGATCTGGTGAAAAAGAGTGGCAATTTTTTTCATTTTAAGGGGATATTGTGGCCAAAGCTCAGAGAACTGTTATTCCTTGCTTAAACTTGGGTTCAATTACTTTACAATATGTGAGATTGACGTAATGAGATGTTAACTTGGCTAATCTTTTTAGGATTATGTCTTTGATAGTTAGTTTGAGTAGTATGATGATTTATGAAGAGAATCATAATCATTCATATAGTTGGAATGAGTTAAAACTTTTTTTTTTTCTTTCACAGCATTTGGCTTACTTAATCTTGATTTTGTGTCTTCCACTTGATGTTTACACTTGAAACCATGTCGAAAGAGTTATTTTAGGCGGTAAGTTCCACTCATTAACACTGAAGTATTGTATATTCGATGTCAATGCCTTTAGTACACAGAAATCCAACTTTTTGAAAGTAATAGCTTAGAACTGCTTACCTCCAAAAATGATGTCCCGGTGCTTCTGCAGTTCTCTTTCTTCGTGATAATTCTCGAAGAATCTAATTCCAAGCAGAGAAAAAGGCATCGATTATTATCAAAGTTGATGGATTAAAAATTGTTCCATGGCGCTTGCACCTTTTCCGATGATCGGGTAGAATAGAAATATGCTGTCAACTAGCTAGGCATCTTTAGAACGCCTTACTCACCAGGATCGTCTTGTGCGGTTTTGTGGAGAATCCCTTACTGGTAATATCAGTGATGCATGGTCAAGACACCTTCTTGTATCGATCAAAAATCAAATGATCGTTTGCTCTGAGTTGGGGCAGAATGTTAGTACATAGCATACGAAGGCCAAGCAACTTCAACTACTAATCCATTCAATATGTCCCTCGATTTGTTTCTTCTGTTCTGCTCGAAGTTGACTTCCACGACACGGTTTTGTAGGGGTTGTATAAATATTTGGAGGGAGGTATTGATGTTCTTTTCTTTCTTTCTTTCGTTATTTTTCTAATTTTTTCTTTTGTTACTTTTCTTTCTTTGATGATTATGGGGAATGAGTACAGGATTTGTTAAGGCATTTGTCTTTGTGTTAGAACTTGGAACTGTAGGGGAGCAGATTGATTAAGAGACAGTGAAGATGAGAGAAAGAGGTCTTTGTACGGAAACAAATTAATAGATACAAAATGACAGTTGATGTGTTCAAATTTGTTGACTGACTTGTTATTTTAATATCAGTTATAGGCGAGTTACTTGACAATTCTTTCCTTAATTGATAACTGACAAGTTGACATATATAAGCGAAGTATACTAGTTCAAGAAGCCAATGCTTGGTTTGCTATGTTTCTATATATATATTTTGGACAATTCTTATAGACTTGTGGTTTGTGACTTGTGAATATAACTACTACAAGTGTTTAAACTAATATGATGAAATTGTTGTTGCGAAGCCTTTGATAATCATCAATTTTAACTTGAGCAAGATTGACATTGAAGTATGCCTCAGTTACGGTGAATTATCGAAATAGTGGTGGCATGTTTTATGTGAAATGGAAATTGTTCTATGGCACTTGCACCTGTTGACACCGTGGTAGAACATACTGAAGAGATTGAAGTCTCTACTTCAGTTAACACATGATCTTCTCATTCAACTTCAATCTGAGGAGGCACGTAATAAAAAGAAGGGATAACTACATATACACCCAACGAGGTTTGGGCTAATAACAAAACATCTCGTACTATTTAAGTCGTTACATGAACACTCCTTGAAATTTGACAAAACAATACGAATAAACTCTCTTGATGTTTGATTACTTACAGACATCCCCTTGAAGTTTGGAAAAAAGTTACTGATAGACCCTCTATGATTGAAGTTCCAGGGGTGTACTTGTTATTATTCAAGATTTGTAATTAGACCAACCTCAGGGTTGTGGGCATAATTACTCTAAGAAAATTACAAATATATCACAACATCCCCAGCTTAAGTATTTAAATAACAAGAAAGCGGGAGAAAGTTCATCAAAGAACCTCAGTTTCCTTCACGGTAATTCTGTATCAGTTGCTCTTTGGACCACTCATAGTTGGTGATGATGACTTGAAGTTCTTCATTTCCATATTCCAGTTGCTCCTGTTCAATCTGAACTGCAGATATGCTGGCTTCATAGCCACAGTGATGCACCTCAATCATCACGAGTGTTGCGATATCGCCTAATTCTGTAGGGATATTCTGAAGTTGTTCGCATTTATGCAACACCAGGTGTTGAAGTCTGGGAAAATGTTCGCTTGAGGCTGTCCAACTTTTCAGATTTTGCCTATCAAGTTTCAAGAACCTCAACTCCTGGAACCCTTCTTCGCTCGTCTCCCATTCTTCTCCATCAAAAGCATTCATAAGTAGTTTGAGTACCTGAAGATTTGGCAGAGCCCCTATAATCGACATTCTCTCCCAAGGTAAGCAAATTCCAGATAAACTCAACTTTTTGATAGTCGACGGAAAGTATATCTCTGTGGGATTGTTTGGAATCTGGAATGTGTCAAGCACCACGATTTTAAGTGATTCGAGCTCAGTGAGGAAATGAAGATCAGGAAGTAACGGTTTAGACATGCATTTTAGATTGCGAAGATAGGGTGAAGCTCTCAAGATTTCGTAATCCTTGATGGTGTAAATGCAAACAAACGAAAGGGTTTCAAGATTATTTGTTTGGGACCTATCACAATCATCGTCGAACTGAGCACGGAGTCTGACGTGCAAATGTTTCAACTTTGGCATTTTCAGAATGAATGAGGGTACCTGAACTGAGTGTTCCATGCTGTCTATGCGGAGAAATTCAAGATTAATTAAGCAGTCTATTGGTTTAGGCATTCGATCAACAACCAAGTACCTCAAGTACCTTAAATAAACTAGAGGATCAATTCTTGTCACCATGTAGGAAGTGTCCATGTCATAGTTTCGCGATAGTTCCATCACCCTAAGAAGTTTCATTTGCGGCAAACAGGACGATGGGTCTGAAAGATAGCCCAAAAACGAGCGACAATGTAGGCTAAAAGGTCTCAAGTATTCCGGAGCTGTAGAGTTAACACATAGCCGATGATATTTTGTGTAGGTTGAGAAGCAATTGCTGCAAAGAAAAAGAGAACACGAAAAATTATTACTTTGAAATGCATAATAGCTGTCATTGTATTTACACCCCTGAATTTTGATGTAGTTACAAGAAATTTCCTTCTAAAATATATTTGAATGACTGTAGAAACAAGATCGAATTTAAACGAAATAGTATGGATATGTTCCATAAATTTTGAATAAATATGCACTCCACGACATTTGAGAACATTTTAGAATCCATATTATTTTTCTTTTTACAGTTTTAGGAGGTGAATTAAACTTATGTAGATATGCCCCTTGATGATAAAAGCATAATTGTATGACTATAAAAGAGACAGGGATAACTTACCTTTTGATCTGATTCAGGAAGTTTTCTTCATGAGCTTTCCTTAAGCACATGTCAAGCAATAAATCATGAATGCTACAAGTTTTGGCTCCCCCAATGGATCTGTTTCTGGAGAGCAACACCAGACTTCTATTAGTTAGTTCCATAAGACAGTTTTTTGCTACATTTTCTAGGCTATTTTTTTCTTCTTTCGGCATGAATCCTTCAGCGATCCACAACTGCAGCAACTTTTTTACTGGGATTTCCGTGTCTTCAGGAAATACACCCAAGTAGAGAAAGCACAATTTCAAATGATCCGGGAGATGTTTGTAACTAAATTCTAGTATTTCTATACAATTCCTTGTATGCAAGTGTAAATCCTTTTCCACTTCTTTCCATACACTTTCTTCACTTTCCATGTTCAATAGAACTCCAGCTATAACTACTATAGCAAGCGGTAAGCCACTGCACTTAATTGCAATTTGCTTTCCAGTGTCCACCAATTGCGAAGGACAAGACTCTTGTCGGAATACCTTCTTCTTTAATAACTCCCAAGATTGCTCTTCTGACAAAAGAGGAGGTGTTTGAATAATACTACCAATCGGAACAATATTTCGTATTTGACTTGTGAACATTATTCTGCTACCGTTTTCATTATCTGGGAAGTATCTTCTCAAATCATTCCACACTTCTGAACTCCAGACATCATCCATGACAACAAGGTATCTCCTTCCCATTAGAGTCTGATGCGTTTCAATGGCCAAACTTTTATCGTCCATGTTCAAGAGAGATTCTTTATCTAGTTTGCTTGGTAAACTCATAAGCAAATCAATCAACACTTTTCTCATGTTGTATGTTTGAGAAACAACACACCATGCGCGAATATGAAAGTAATCAATAACTAAGCGATCATTGTATGATATCTTTGCCAGAGTTGTCTTACCAAGTCCAGACATTCCAAAAATAGAAATAATTTGCAGTTTTGATCTTCCAGTAAGCGCGTTCAAAATCCTAATTTTCACCTCGTCGAAGCCCACTACAATATCATCAACCATCGAGCTTTCTACCACGTGTGACGGCGGAACTTCTTCAGTAAAATCTTCACAGAATCTCAAAACTTTAACCCCGTAAATCTTCTTGAGTTCATCGTATTCTGTGGCAATAAGCTCAAACTTCTTAACGACATCAGGAAGTCTAAGGTTAAGGTACCAATCAGGAACATTTCCCACCACGAATGAGTTGATGAGGTATTCAGCTTCGTATCCCAGATCTCTAATTTGGACGAGATACTCTCTCAGTTCATCAATTTCTCTGTCTTGAGGCACGTTAATATCCTTGAGGAGAGATCGTGTGGACATTAGAACTTGCTGGAGAGTCTTGATTTGATCTTTCATTGGAACTTGACGCAGAGTCTTGACTTGATCCTTCATTAGACCTTGATGGAGAGTCTTGATTTCATCCTTTATGTCAGGAATCCAATCAATTCTTCCATTCATGACGTCATTGAGATCTTCAAGGAGGGAATCAATGATGAAGAGTGAGTCTGCAGAGGTAGACTTTGGAGTTACACGTTTAAACACCATTGGGAATTTGATGCAGTGATCGAAAATCTTCCCATTCAAGACTTGAACCTTCTCCAACATGGACTTATTATCGATTAGTGGAGACTCCGAAATATAAGAATAAATGAAGCTTCCTGCATCATTTGCTATAGCTTCCAAGTCTTCCAGAAGATCGTTGACATCATGATCAAGCTGATGAGTTTCCTGAATCGGTATATCCCCTAGATAAGTAAGAAGAAATGTTAACTCCTTCTGAATATGTCGTCCATCAAGGTGAATCAGAATATGCGATTGATACTCTTCGGACAGGGAACTTAATATCCAATATTGCATTGGCTCTTCTTGATAAGAATTCAAGATCTGAAGGAATAAAACACGCCAAATTTTCAATCCTCGGAAGGATACTACTCATGTTGTCCTCTTCAGACAACATGAGCTCCTGCAGATTTGGGACGTTGAAGAATCTCTGCACTTTTGGCATCAAGGAGTTGACAAATATTTCACACATCTCTGCTTTGTTCCCTTGAGAATCCATGAAACGCGAGGCTAAATCGTTAAGATGTGTTATTGTGTCGATCAATTCTGTTACATGATCATCTTGTTCGGAGTTGGAGCAGAATTTAGATACATAGCAGACGATTGCTGTGTAACTCAGACTTCGACGTTGACTAACCCAAGAATTATCCGTATTGGTTATGCTTGTTTCCCTCCAAGTTGACGCCCACGGCGATTTTCTTTTAGGCTGGCTCAAATACCTGAGGAGTTCGGTAATGGAGGGAGGCGGCATTGATGATGTTCTTTGATTGTTAATTATGCGGGATGAGTATTACAGGATTATAAAGGCGTTGGGGTTGTCTGTGAGGTACAAGTAGAACTTGGGGAAAATGCATAAAATAACTTAGTGTGGTTTTGAAAATATGCACCAATCCGCGGTGGTTTGATAAATGTTTACAACTTTCTTGTAGTTTTATAAACTTTACACAAAACTTTTCTGGGGTTTCGTAAACTCTGCATAGAAAACCCCCCCCATGCTTTTGTAACGGAGTGGGTTCTGTGTATAATTTATGAAATCACAAGGGGATAAGACAATTAACAAACTATAGGGAGTTTTGTGCATGTTTTCGAAATTATAAGGTTTTTAGCTAGGTTGGTATCCCGGTAGAACTTAATTAGAAATATAGAGGTCCTCATGGAAACAATTTAAATACAAAATGAATGACAGTAAATTATTGTCTATCTCGTTATTTTAACATCAATATAGGTACGCAACTTGATAATTCATTCCTTTTCAATGATAACTGGCAAGTTGACTGAAATGTACACAAGTTCAGAAAAGTCATTGCTTGGTTTGCTCTGTTTTCTTTCTCCTTTTTTTGTAAATTATGTTTTCTGGGTGATAAAGTTCTTATAGAGTTGTTGTGAGTTGTGATTTGTGAATATAACTTTTACTAACAGTCTTTAAACTAATACGATTGTTGTTACGATAAATAAAATATTTAAATTAAGCAAGAATGACATAAAGAGTATGCCCCAGTTGCGGTGAATTGTTGAATTAATTGTGGCATGTTATTACGAGCTGTGGACGGATACATATGTACCTCGCCAGATTAAGTGATTTGTTAGTCTTCCTGCATCTTTTAATATACACGTTAGTAATGACCGAAATTACGCTTGTTATTTTTAATATCAATTTTATCTAACATATGATTGAATTATAGTACTTAATTGTTTTATAGTTTAAGGTATTAAGATAACATATATACACATACACATATGATTATGAATATGAATATTTTTCTAAAAATAAACATTACTTGTTTTAATACTCAAAGAAAATACTATAATCACATCTTAAATTCTGTTGATATATATATATAGTATTTTCTTTGAGTATTAAAACAAGTAATGTTTATTTTTAGAAAAATATTCACAAATGTCTCTTTCGCGCATGCATATTGTTATATGCGCTCCCAGTTTCAAGTGAACTTCCCTCTTGTATATAGAGATATTCTGTCAAGTATAAATAACACTAGAATGAAATTATTCCTCTTGCTACATCTCTCGGCAACTATCTCGGGGTTCGGATTTGTGATGGCCGTATTACACGACCTATCTTCTCTAAAGTCATTGAACGCGTTCGCAAACGCATGTTTTGCTGGAAGCCGCGCCTCTTCTCCTTTGCCGGTAGGCACACTCTTATCAAATCTGTTGTCCTCTCCATCCCGCTTTACACTATGCAGACTTACAAACTGCCTAAAGCATCCACCAACGAACTTGATCGCATCAGTCGGGGCTTCCTTTGGGGCGATAGAGATGGTAAACGCCGCCTTCACCTTGTTAAATGGAGCACGTGCTGCCAACCTAAAGACCGCGGGGGGCTTGGGTTTTCTCGTATGGAAAATCTAAATATTGCTCTACTTATGAAGCTTATTTGGGAGATGCTTGCGAAAAAGGACTCGCTTTGGTGCCGTTTGCTTCTTGCCAAATATACTAAAGACGATAATATTCTTACGGCTAAGAAGCTTACTTCTTGCTCTCCTCTTTGGCGCCAACTTTTTGCATGTATTTCTCCTCTTCGTCATGGAATTAAATGGATCATTCGCAGCGGGAAAATGGTGAACTTTTGGGATGATTGGTGGGTTGGAGCTTGTCCTCTTAATCAACACGCTACTATGCCGATTCCTGAACACTTAAAGCACTCCAAAGTTGCTGATTTCTTTGGAGATTTTTGGTGGAAATGGACAGATTTTCAGCACCTTCTCCCTGCCAAGCAGCTTGCTGAAATTGCCAGCATACACTTTAATCCTCTCACTGATCTTCAAGATTTACCTAGCTGGGGCTATACTAATGATGGCAAATTCTCTGTTGCATCGGCTTGCCAAATGCTCTCTGGTTTTGAGCAACCTCGTTCTAGCTCTTGGAACTTGGCGTGGAAACTCCGCACTCGCCAACGTATCCGTCTCTTCCTTTGGTTGGCACTCCATAATAAACTCCCGTGTAATGAACAGCGCGTGCGTCGCCACATCGCCGATGATTCCTCTTGTCCTCGATGTCTCTCCCCTAACGAATCTCTTGTGCATCTCCTTCGCGATTGCCCTTCTAGTCGCGCAATTTGGATTTCCCTTCTCCCTGCAGGTGATCACTCACGTTTTTTCCAGCTTGCTTTACACGATTGGCTTTGTTTTAATCTGTATCAGCGCTCTCCTTCCTCCGCTTGTGATACTCCTTGGGCGATAACTTTCGCCACGGCTTGTTGGAAAATTTGGGGGTGGAGATGCAAGACAGTGTTTGAAGACTTTGATATTTCCGTTGACCGAGCAACTCGGTGGATCCGTCGAGCTGCTGCCGATGACACTTCCGCTTGGACCAAACTCTCTTCGCTTCAATACCCTAGCATCATTAAAGTTTCTAAAAGCCTTTGCTGGACTCCACCAGATCTTGGTACCATCAAGATTAACGTTGACGGCAGTGCCTTGGGAAATCCTGGATATCTCTCATGCGGTGGAGTGGCTCGTAATTCTGAGGGACAATGGTTCTTCGGATTTGCGGCTAATGTCGGATTTGGCACCATTACTATGACTGAACTCTGGGGAATATTTTACGGACTGTCTGAAGCTAGTAAACATAATTATGAGCACGTCGTGATTTCTTGCGATTCTAAAGTTGCTGTCCAACTCGTTGTTTCCTCCCTCCACGACTCTCATCCGCACCATGGCCTCATTGAATCCTGTCGCAACATCATGGTTACTTTCACTTCCTGTACGATCCGCCACGAGTATCGTGAGACGAATTTTGTTGCCGATCGCCTTGCCAATCTTGGCCATATTGCTCCGTTCGGGATTCAAATCTATGCTCAGCCTCCGCCGGAAATATCACCTTATGTCCTCTTTGAGACTATTGGAGGCATCAGCTATAGAAATGTTGCCGCTTAGTTAGCTTTCTGGGTCTCCCCCTCCTCTGTATCAAAAAAAAAAAAAAAAGAATGAAATTATTGAAACTTTTATAACATATGGAAGTTTGACGAAAAGCCTCTTAAATAAATCAGCAAGTACTGTTTCGATTTAACTAATCCAGAGAATTTGTTCAGCATCTTCTACTGTTTTGCTCGAATCAAGCTTGTTATTAAATTGTACAGATGAGGTCTGTGAAAATATTTATATATTTGCTAAAGGGAATTTCTCCAACATCAAAAGTCAATGCTTTGTTTGGTCTTACATTTTTCGTTGAACACTTCTATAACCCTGGGGGATCATTAGCACGTGAGATTCTTAATTTGATTAATGTCCCCAGCGGTAAATTAGACCCTGGTAGTACCAAACTAGTGATACTACCGGGGAATAGTGACATGTGGCAGAAAACTTTTGTTTTTATTGTCTAACACCCTAATGTTTTAAATAAATATTGATTCAGCCCCCATAAATTTAAAATGTTATATTTACAACCACATCAACATAAAATGGTATTATAAATAGAAATTTATTTATTATAATATGTAATTACCATAAGAGAAGAGTATTTTAAAATCATGAATATGAACTTAGGTTCATAAAAGGATTCTTACGAGCTATTTTCCGAGACATCCGAAAACATAAACTAGAAAAAATCCTACGATAGATAAGTATCTATCAAACAAGGATGAGTGGTTTTTTCCTCATCAACTTTTTATGAAATCGAGCCGGATAACTCTAAGTTATTTCAAGATCTTAGATAAATCCAAAAAACAATTTAGTATTTTGGTAATCACCAAATATAAATTCCGAATCAAATCCATCTCATGCAAAAAAAGATGGAAAGCCTGGTGGTATTTTGGTCAAAGAAATGTACTATTTAATTTTGAAGGTTTAATTTTATGGATGGAAGCATGTTGGGCATGATATGGTCTTAATGGACAATTTCCCTAACTATTGGTGGTTGAAAATATAATATTTCAAACTTTGGAACAAAATGTATAATTATTCAAAATATTGTGTTAGACCACTAGACACTTGTCACCATTGTAAGGTAGTATCACCACTAGTGGTACCACTAGGATCTAATGAACCCCAGCCAGCATGCACCTATCACGGTATTGGCAAGAAATCTATATTTTTATAAGGTTTTTAATATTAAATTTCATTTTTCTGTGCCGGTAGTCGTGAGCAGGTTTCATTTTTACATTTAGCAGCATTGTATTAAACCAAATAACTGTATAACCTATGAGCTGCATCTGGACAAAACCACCAAATTGTACATAGAAAATACTAAATTCAATTAAAGAAATGAATATAAGATAATAAATCAATTCGCAAGTATATATATTCAATGAGAAAATCAAAAGACTTGCCAATTCTCTTGAAGAATACTTCAAAGTTGGATCAAAGAAAAGCAACTTGCATGTTCATTTGTTGACTGGTTCAATTATCCGATATGGATTTTATTGCTTAGGTGGTTTGTGTAATGTTTATCTGTTTTGCTGTTGAATTAGCTCCAGAACAACCATTTTTTTTTTTTGAACGGCTCTTGAACAACCTTGAGTACTCATTCTTTCATTTATAAAATAAAATCACAATTAAATGAGAAATACACAGCTGAAGCAATTCAGTGAGCAAGAAAAAGGGAGAAGTCTAATCGAGAAGGGAGAAGAACTCAATTTAGTTCGCGGTAATTCTGTATCAGTTGCTCTTTGGACCACGTATTGTTGGTGATGATGACTTGAAGTTCTTCATTTTCATATTCTAGTTGCTCTTGTTCAATTTGAACTGCAGATATGCTGGCCTCATAGCTACAGTGATGCACCTCAATCATCACGAGTGTTGCAATATCGCCCAACTCGCTAGAAATACTCTGCAGTTCGTCGCACTTATGCAACACCAAGTGCCGAAGTCTAGGAAAATGTTCGCTTGAGGCAATCCAATTCTCCAGATTTAGGCTATCAAGCTTCAAGAACCTCAACTCCTGGAACCCTCCTTCGTGCGTCTTCCATTCTCCCCCATCAAAGGAATCCTGGAGTAGTTTGAGTACCTGAAGATTCGGCAGTGCCCCTATGATCGACATTCTCTTCCAACGTAAGCGAATCCCAGATAAACTCAACTTTTTGATAGTCGATGGAAAGTATAAATGCCTGCGATTGTTTGGAATCTGGGATATGTCAAGCACCACGATTTTAAGAGATTCTAGCTTGGTGAGAAAATGAAGATCAGGAAGAAACGGTTTACACATGCATTTTAGTTTGGAAAGATAGGGTGAAGCTCTCAAGATTTCGTAGTCCTGGTTGCTGTAAATGCAAATAAACGAAAGAGTCTCTAGATTGTTTGTTTTGGAGCTATCGCAATCCTTTTCGAACTCGGCTTGCAGCCTAACGTGCAAATGCTTCAACTTTGCCATTCCCAGAATGATTGAAGGTACCTGAACTGAAGGTTTCATGCTGTCTATGCGAAGAAATTCTAGATTAATTAAGGAGTGTGCTATTGCTTTAGGCATTCGATCCACGACCATGTACCTTAAATAAAGTAGATCAACATGAATTCTTGTCAAGGTGTAAGAAGTATCCATGTAATTCTTTTGTATTAGTTTCATGACCCTAAGAAGTTTCATTTGCGGCAAACAGGACAATGGATCTGAAAGATGGCCTAAAAAGGAGCGACAGTGTAGGCTAAAAGGTCTCGTGTAGCTCGGAGCTGCAGAGTTTAAACATAACCGATGATATCTCGTGTACGTGGAGAAGCAACCGCTACAAGGAAAAAGACAACAAGAACAACTTATAATAACTCTGAAATGCAATTGATAAGCTATAATTATATTTAGGGCAAATTGTGGCAAACCCCCCAATCTATGGGTGCTTTTGCATTGTGCCCCCTAACCTATGAAAATGTGCGACATGCCTCCTAATTACCTATTGATTTTTGTGCGATTTACCCCCAGAACTATTGAGCAACCTTTCATTTTGTGTTCATATCCCACCAAAACTCCCCAATGGTTTTGAAATCTTGTGCAGGACCCTCCTATGGTTTGTTAATTGTAAAAAACCCACCTTCTAGTTTTATAAACTTTGCAAAAAATCTTCTTTCTATGAAACCACAAATGAGTGTTTTAGAGAGTGTTTTATGAAACTACAAGAGGGATTTTAGATAATTAACAAACCACAAGGGAGTTTAGTGCATGATTCTGAAACAATTGGGGAGTTTTGGAGGCATATTAACACAAAATGAAAGGTTGCTAAATAGTTCAGGGGGCAAATTGCACAAAAATCAAGAGGTTAGGGGGCATATCCCACATTTTTATAGGTTAGGGGGCTCAATGCAAAAGCACCCATAGATTGGGGGGTTTGGTACAATTATCCCTTATATTTATACCCCTGAAATAATGCTTGAAACTAAAAGAAATGGTTTAGATATGTTCCATAAAGTTTTAATGGTTATGAAGACACTACACAAAGTCTAAAAATATTTTAAACATTTTTTTAGTTTTAGGGGTGTTTATGTAATTATTTAAAGTTTTATGGGATAATTTCTGTTTAGACCATATTTCAAGAGTTGCATAATCACATGACTTTAAAAGTGATAGGGATGAACTTACTCTTTGATATGATTCATGAAACTTTCTTGATGAGCTTTTCTTAAGCACATGTCACGCAATAGATCATGAACGCTGCAAGCTTTGACTCCCCCAGTTGATCTGTTTTTGGCAATTAACACTAGACTTCTATCTATTAGCTCCATAAGATAGTTTTTGGCTATATGTTCTGGGCTCTCGGCTTCTTCTGTTGGTATGAATCCCTCAGCAATCCACAAACGTAGCAACTTTTTTACTGGAATTTCCATGTCTTCTGGAAATACACCCAAGTACAGAAAACACAGTTTCAAATGATCCGGTAGATACTTGTAACTAAGTTCTAGTATTTCCATACAATTGCTTATGTGGATGTCTAAACTCTCTTCCACTTCTTTCCATGCACTTTCTTCCTTTTCCATATTCGATAGAATTCCAGCTATAACTACGACTGCAAGCGGTAAACCGCCGCACCTCAGTACAATTTGCTTTCCAATTTCCACCAATTGGGAAGGACAAGATTCTAGGCCAAACACCTTCTTCTCTAATAACTCCCAACATTGATCTTGGAGTAGAAGAGGAAGTGTTTGAATAATACTACCACTCGGAACAATATCTCGTATCTGACTGGTGAACATTATTCTGCTACCTTTTTTATTATCTGGGAAGTATCTTCGCAAATCATCCCACACTTCTGGACTCCAAACATCATCCAAGACAATAAGGTACCGGCGTCCTGTTAGATTCTTGTGACTCTTATTGGCCAAACTTTCAGAACTCATGTTTACGAGATTTAGAGTCTCTTGCATCTTGATGGCCAAACTTTCATCATCCATGTCCAACAGAGTTTTCTCATCTGGCTTGCTTGGTGAACTCATAAGCAAATCGATCAACACCTTTCTCCTGTTGTATGTTTGAGAAACAACACACCATGCACGTACATCAAAGTAATCACGAACTCTGCGATGATTGTATAATTTCTTTGCTAAAGTTGTCTTACCAAGTCCAGGCATTCCACAAATAGAAATAATTTGTAGATTTTTTGGTTCTCCTGTAAGCGCGTCCAACATTCTTATTATCTCCTCGTCAAAGCCCACTACAATATCATCTGAAGTTTCTACCGCCTGTGATGGTGGTACTTCTTTAGTAAAATCTTCATTGAGTCTTAAACCTTTAACCCCGTAAATCATCTTGAGTTCATCGTATCCTGTGGCAATAAGCTCAAACTTCTGAACAACATCAGGAAGTCTAAGGTTGAGGTACCAGTCAGGAACATTTCCCACCACGAATGAGTTGATGAGATAGTCAGCTTCGTACCCTAGATCTCTGATTCGAACGAGATGTTCTTTCAGTTCTTCAATTTCTTTGCCTCGATGCATGCAATTAATGCCCTTTAGGAAAGACCGCGTGGACATTAGAACTTGATGGAGAGTCTTGATGTGATCCTTTGAGTCAGGAATCCAGTCAACCCTTCCATTTATCACGTCATTGAGATTTTCAAGGAGGGAATCAATGATGAAGAGTGAGTCTGCCGAGGTGGACTTTGGAGTTACACATTTAAACATCATTGCGAATTTGTTCCAGTGCTCGACAATTTTCACATTCAAGATTACGACCTTCTCCAAGATAGACTCAACGCCACCATCAATAATTGGATGAGAGGCCGAAAGACGTGAATAAATGTAGCTTCCGGCATCATTCGCTATAAGTTCAAAGTCTTCGAGAAGTTTGTTGACATCATCATCAAGCTGATCAGTTCCCTGAATTGGTAAGTCACCAAGATAAGCAAGAATAAATGTTAATTCTTTACTAAGAGATGGTGAAGCCCTGTGAAGCTGCAACTGGTATGCTTCGGGTGGGAATGAACGGCAATACACCTGTATAATAGGATCTGCATGAGAGTTCAAATTCTGAAGGAGAAAATGTATAAAACCCGCCAAAATTTCATTCCTCGTAGGGATACTACTAGTGTTGTCCTGATCTTCAGACAACAGCTCCTGCAGATTTGGGACGTTGAAGAATCTCTGCACTCTTGGCATGAAAGAGTTGGCAAAAATCACAGCAATCTCTATGTCCGTTTCGGGATCCCATGTAGGAAGTTCTTCAGTATACACGAAACGCGAGGCCAAACTGTTTAGCCGCCTTATCGTATCGATCAATATTATATGATCGTATTGCTGGGAGTTGGAGCAGTGTTTTAATACATTACAGACTATGGCCAAGTAACTCAGACCTCGATCACCAATCCAGGGAAGACGACTTCTTGGGCTCCAAGATGACTTCCAAGACCAAAGTCTGTCGGTGTGGCTCAAATACTTGGAAAGTTCGGTAATAGAAGGAGGCTGCATTGCTGATGTCCTTAATTTTCTTGAATTCTTTTGAGTGCAGGAATATTTAAGGTGTTTGTCTTTGTGTTAGAATTAGAACTATGGATTGAGAGACAGTGAAGATGAGAGAAACAACTATTTGTAGTTATTAGATACATAATGACAGGCGGGCAACTAAACGATTCTTTCCTTGTAATTGACATACATGAGCAATGTTCAGAGAGTCAATGCTTGGTTTGATCTGTTTTGCGGGTGTTATGGCTGACAATTTTCTTTTACAAGTGTGAGTTGTTTTGGGGAAATTGCGGCAAATCGCTCAACTTATGGGGCATTTGTAGTGTGCTCCGTAACCTATCGATTTGTGCGATATGCCCCCTAACTTATGGATTTTTGTGCAATTTGTCTCCTGAATTATTGAGCAACCGTTCATTTTATGTTGATATCCCTCAAAAACTCTCCAACGGTTTCCAAATCATGCATCAATTCTCCATGTGGTTTGTTAATTATATAAAAGTCCCATTGTAGTTTCATAAAACTCCTTTAAAACACCCCTTTCTGGTTTCACAAGAAGAAGATTTTGTGAAAAGTTTTATGAAACTAGAAGGTGACTTTAGAAAATTAACAAACCATAGGAGGGTTACGTACAAGATTTAAAAACTATTGGAGTGTTTTGGAGAAATATCAACACAAAATGAAAAGTTGCTCAATAGTTTATAGGGCAAATCGCACAAAAGTCAATAGGTAAGGAGGCATATCGCACATTTTCATAGTTTAGGAAAAAAAAATCCCAAAGCACTCATAGATTGGGGGGTTTGTCGCAATTTTCCCATAATTTTATGTTAAAAGTTATACCACATTGCTTGGAAATGAACTAGAGCTTCTGTTTATAAAGAATTACCCCCTCTCCGTCCAATAAAACCTTTTAAAGAGAAATATGAGGGCTCTTACTAAAAAGTAGTCCTTCAACTAATACGATAAAATTATTCTCATATAAATCTAACTTATTCACGAATGACATACTGCCCTAATTATGGTGATCTGTTGTGGCATGTTATAAGTTATAACGAGTGGATGGACGTGGAGACATAAGACAAATACGAAAATTAGTGTTAAAATATGATTCTACACTAAGTAAAAGTACATATCAAAGAGATTTTATAATTTGAATAATAACTAGTTGGTTAAAGTTAAAGTAGGGCAAGGGCAAAAAAGGAATGTTAGGCATGTTTGATATGTTGCTTCAAACATCGGGGGTCTCCCTGATATTATTGAAACCTCAAGGGAGGTTTATGATATTACGCCAAACCTCATTGGGTGTGAGTGATATTATCCATATAATATACATTTGATCAGTTAATGACAAAAACAGTATTGTAAATTTACTATTTTGTAACAGATGATTTAACTGTAGTACCTTTGTTGCTTTGTTATTTGAGGTATAAACGTAATTCTTTTTTTGGTAATCGAAAGTATAAAACCAAGTATTATTTCTTTTTAGAAAAATTTCGTAAATGTCTCTTTCGGGCAAACTGTTATATGCGCTCCCCGTTTCAAGTGAACTTCCCTCTTGTATATAATAGAGGTATATACAATTATAACATATGGAAGTTTGACGAAAGAAGTCTTAAATAAATCAGCAAGTGTTTTGATTTAACTAATCCAAAGAACGTGTCAGCATCTTCTTTATTTCAATGTAAGTTGTTGTTAAATTGTAAAGACAACGTCTGCGGAAAAATTGCATATTTGCTACAAGGAAATTCCCCAATAAGAAAAGTCAATGCTTTGCTTTGGTCTTACATCTTTTTTAAGTCTGATTGAATACTTCTATAAGGCTGGGTGATTGGGTATCATTAGAAAGTGACTTCTTGATTGATGATGCCAGCATTTATTAAGGTAGTGGTAATTAAGAAGTCTATTTTATAAAGTTTTTAATTTTGAATTTTGTTAGTGGTGATTAGGATTTAGTTTCACATTTATCAACATATGATGTTCAAGTCAATGCTTTGCTTTGGTCTTACACCTTTTTTAAGTCCGGTTGAATACTTCTATAAGGTAGTAGTAATTAAGTCTATTTTTATGAAGTTTTTAATTTTTAATTTTGTTAGTGGTGATCAGGATTTAGTTTCACATTTATCAACATGTGATGTTCAAGTCAATGCTTTGCTTTGGTCTTACACCTCTTTTAAGTCGGGTTGAATACTTCTTCTATAAGGCTGGTTGGGTATCATTAGAACGTGACTTGTTGATTGATGATGCCAACATATATCAAGGTAGTGTAATTAAGAAGTCTATTTTTACAAAGTTTTTAATTTTGAATTTCGTTAGTGGTGATCAGGATTTAGTTTCACATTTATCAACATGTGATGTTCAAGTCAATGCTTTGCTTTGGTCTTACACCTTTTTTAAGTCCGGTTGAATACTTCCATAAGGCTGGGTAATTGGGTATCATTAGAACGTGACTTGTTGATTGATGATGCCAACATATAGCAAGGTAGTGGTAATTAAGAAGTCTATGTTTATAAAATTTTTAATTCTGAATTCGTTAGTGGTGATCAGGATTTAGTTTCACATTTATCAACATGTGATGTTCAAATTAATGCTTTGCTTTGGTCTTACACCTTTTTTAAGTCTGGTTGAATACTTCTATAAGGCTGGGTAATTGGGTATCATTAGAACGTGACTTCTTGATTGATGATGCCAACATATATCAAGATAGTGGTAGTGGTAATTAAGAAGTCTATTTTTATAAATTTTTTAATTTTGAATGTCATATTAAAGATTTTCAAAATCGTCTTATTCTCTAATTCTCTTTTTCTCTTTTATCACGTGAAGAGTTTTTTCATTATCAAATATGAATAATTTTTTTTACTTGTTCATTATATTTCTAACATAAGAAAAATTCGTAATAACGTAAGTACCTTAAGAAGTATATATATAGTATAAAAAATAAAAAAATTAACTCTATAACACAACTATTGTTAATATTTATTAACTATTTCAAATTTAAACGAAATATTCACAAAAAATATGTCATAAAAATAAAGATATTGTATACGGTCCTAAAATTTTTCTCTTTACATCCACTTAAGTCGACACTGATTTGGACAATTTTAATTGTACTAAGAGGATATTAAATTATATCTAAATCATTAAATACTTTTTTTATTCTAAATGTATATTACTAATGCTTTTAATGAATTACATTTATCTTTAATTAAAAACTTTATTTTTACCATTTCTTTTATTCTAAAATAAACATTTCATTTAAAAAGAAACATTCATTCAAATGAATTATTAGATGATTCTTCGTTATTTAATTTACTACAAGGAAAGAGTAAGAGAAATTAAGTAAAATTTAAAATTAGTATAACAAATTATAATGAAATGAAATAACTCACTAAATAAAGGGAAATGGAATAATTTTTTTTGAGTATACACTATAAACTTAGTGAGAGAAATTTGGGTGCCGTGATCTTGGTGAGAGAAAAAGAAATGGGGATGGAAAGTGAGTAATTTTGGAGAGACGAGAGAGATATAAGTTTAATTGTGTGTTTTTTGTATAAGCTAAATAGAACACATGTCAATCATTCTAAGAGAAGATGTATGGTATTATGTAGGAGAGGATCTTGACCGCTGGAAAGTGGGGCCCGCATTAAAAACTATCTCTACTTCAAAACTTCATCCAAAAATACAAAAATAGTAGACAAAGTGCAATCGTGGCATAATATAGAGAGTTTAAAGCTTTTATCCCTTATTTTAGTATCAATTATCTTATAAGCGGGCAACTTGACAATTCTTTCCTTTTCATTGGTGACTGGCAAGTTGACATTTATAAGCAACGTATACAAGTTCGGAAAGTCAATGCTTGGTTTGTTTCTTTTTTTTTTTTCGCTCTTTCATTTTAGCACAATTCTTAGACTCGTGACTTGCTAATATAACTTTTACAAGTCTTTAAACTAAAAACGATATAATTGTTGTTTGAAAATCAACAAATTTAACTTAGGCAAGAATGATACAAGAAGTATGCCCCAATTACGATGAATTATTGAAATAGGGGTGGCATGTTATATGTGAAATTGAGATACCAAGAAAGTGAATGGAAATCGTTCTACGGCACTTGCACACGAGTTGACACTGCGGTAGAATAAAACTATGCTGTCACCTAAGCATCATTTCTATCCATAGAGAAGAATTACTTTCTCGAAGATTCTGGATTTGTGACCGACGGTGGATGAAGGCTCTCATACTTTGCCCTTTTTATTATATTGTATTGCTTAGTTGCCGGGTTTCTTAAACTCCAAACTTGTTGATATGTGTGTGTCTATAATATACTTCCACTTCATCTGTTAATGTACAACATGCTTTTGACATGATCCCGTAAGAGGAAGTGTTATAGTACTAGTGAAAGGAACTCTTGAGGCAATTTTACTTATTTATGGCAATTCTTTTTAACTTCTTATGATGATAACCACTTGCACGATGATATGATCTTAGGAGAACCCAACCTTAAAGGTTAGCTATTAACGTGGAAGAGTCAAAAGTCATATAAATCCCACACCAATATCCTATAATGTCGATGTGGGATCCAAGTTACCTTGCACTAAAATCATAACACACGATATTGGTGTTACTAACTTCATCGATTCAAATCTAGTTAGAACATACTCAAGAATTTAAAGTTTTAGCTAACCACTCTTCTAATTCAACTTCAATCTGAGGACATAGGGTAAAAGAAAAGGGATAATTACATATACACGATGAGGTTTGGTCTAATTATAAGACATTAGACACTGTTTATATAATTACAAGAACACTTGAAATTTGAAAAAAAAAATGAAAACATTACAAACAGAGTCTCTTAATGTTTGATTAATTACAGACACCCTTGTAGTTTGGGAGAAAAATCACAGGATTTAACCACTATCTTTAGATGTTTTTGAGTGTCTTTGTTATTATTCCAAATTTATTCTAGATAGCTTCCATCTGATGAGACGTGAAAGGAAAAGACACAATAACATAGACGAAATAATTCAATGAACAAGAAAAGGGAGAAGAAAACGCAAACGCAAACGAAACTGAACTTAACTTTCTTCGCGGTACTTCAGTATCAGTTGCTCTTTGGACCACTCATAGTTGGTGATGATGACTTGAAGTTCTTCATTTCCATACTCCAGTTGCTGCTCCTGCTCAATCTGAACTGCAGATATGCTGGCTTCATACCCACAATAATGCACCTCAATCATCTCAAGTGTTGTAATATCGCCCAACTCGGTAGGAATACTCTGTAGTCCGTCGCACTTATGCAACACCAAGTGCCGAAGTTTGGGAAAATGTTCGCTTGAGGCAATCCAACTCTCCAGATTTAGGCTATCAAGCTTCAAGAACCTCAACTCCTGGAACCCTTCTTCGCTCGTCTCCCATTCTTCCCCGTCAAAGGCATTCATAAGTAATTTGAGTACCTGAAGGTTTGGCAGTGCCCCTATAATTGACATTCTCTCCCAAGGTAAGAAAATTCCAGATAAACTCAACTTTTTGATAGTCAACGGAAAGTATATCTCTGTGGGATTGTTTGGAATCTGGAATATGTCAAGCACCACGATTTTAAGTGATTCGAGCAAAGTGAGGAAATGAAGATCAGGAAGTAACGGTTTAGACATGCATTTTAGATTGCGAAGATAGGGTGAAGCTCTCAATATTTCGTAATCCTTGTCGGTGTAAATGCAAACAAATGAAAGGGTTTCAATATAATTTGTTTCGGAGCTATCGCAATCGTCATTGAACTGGGCTTGGAGTCTCACATGCAAATGTTTCAACTTTGGTATTTTCAGAACAAATGAGGATACCTGAACTGAATGTTCCATGCTATCTATGCGAAGAAATTCCAGATTAATAAGGCAGCAGCCTACTGTTAGTTCAGGCATTCGATCAACGACCAAGTACCTTAAATAAACTAGATGACTAGTTCTTGTCAGAATGTAGGAAGTATCCATGTCATTGTTTCGCGATAGTTCCATGACCCTAACAAGCATCATTTGCGAGAAACAGGATGATGGGTCTAAAAGATAGCCCAAAAACGAGCGACAATGTAGGCTAAAAGGTCTCAAGTAGCCCAGAGATGCAGAGTTTACACATAACCGATGATATTTTGTGTAGGTTGAGAAGCAATTGCTACAAAGAAAAAAAGACAACAAGAATTACAATTTTGAAATGCATAATAGCAATGATATTCACACCCCTGAAATTTGATGTAATTACAAATAATTTCCTTCTAAAATATATTTGAATGACTATAGAAACAATGCTTGAAATTAAAAGAAATAGTATAGATATGTTATCAAAAATTTTGAATAATTATGAAGACACTCCATAATTTTAAAATATTTTAAATAGATCCTCCCTTTGTTTAATTTTTTTTTGGGGGGGGGGGGGGGGGGGTGTTTATGTGATGATTTTAAATTTATGAGATATTTTCTTGTCATTAGACCAAATTTCAGGAGTTGTAGATACATGTATCCTTTTGATAATAAAAGCATAATTACATGACTATAAAAGAGACAGATAAACTTACTCTTTGATCTGATTCATGAAACTTTCTTCATGAGCTTTTTTTAAACACATGTCATGCAATAGATCATGAATGCTGCAAGCTTTTACTCCCCCAGTTGATGTGTTTCTGGCAATTAACACTAGACTTCTATCTATTAGTTCCATAAGATAGTTTTTGGCTATATGTTCTGGGCTCTCCTTTTCTTCTGTTGGAATGAATCCCTCAGCAATCCACAACTGTAGCAACTTTTTTACTGGAATTTCCATGTCTTCTGGAAATACACCCAAGTACAGAAAACACAGTTTCAAATGATCCGGTAGATACTTGTAACTAAGTTCTAGTATTTCCATACAATTGCTTATGTGGAAGTCTAAACTCTCTTCCACTTCTTTCCATGCACTTTCTTCCTTTTCCATATTCGATAGAATTCCAGCTATAACTACGACTGCAAGCGGTAAACCGCCGCACCTCAGTACAATTTGCTTTCCAATTTCCACCAATTGGGAAGGACAAGATTCTAGGCCAAACACCTTCTTCTCTAATAACTCCCAACATTGATCTTGGAGTAGAAGAGGAAGTGTTTGAATAATACTACCAATCGGAACAATATCTCGTATCTGACTGGTGAACATTATTCTGCTACCGTTTTCATTATCTGGGAAGTATCTTCTCAAATCATCCCACACTTCTGGACTCCAAACATCATCCAAGACAATGAGGTACCGTCGTCCTGTTAGATTCTTGTGACTCTTATTGGCCAAACTTTCAGAACTCATGTTTACGAGATTTAGAGTCTCTTGCATCTTGATGGCCAGACTTTCATCATCCATGTCCAAGAGAGTTTTCTCATCTGGCTTGCTTGGTGAACTCATAAGCAAATCAATCAACACCTTTCTCTTGTTGTATGTTTGAGAAACAACACACCATGCGCGTATATCAAAGTAATCAATAACTCTGCGATGATTGTATATTTTCTTTGCTAAAGTTGTCTTACCAAGTCCAGGCATTCCATAGATAGAAATAATTTGTAGATTTTTTGGTTTATCAGTAAGCACGACCAAAGTCCTTATTACCTCCTCATCGAAGCCCACTACAATATCATCAACCACTGAACTTTCTACCACGTGCGGTGGTGGTACTTCTTCTGTAAAATCTTCATAGAATCTTAAAACTTTAACCCCATATATCCTCTTGAATTCATCGTATCCTGTTGCAATAAGCTCAAACTTCTGAATGATATGCGGAAGTCTAAGGTTCAGGTACCACTTAGGAACATTTCTTACCACAAATGAGTTAATGAGATACTCTGCTTCGTATCCCAGATCTCTAATCCGGACGAGATATTCTCTCAGTTCATCAATTTCTGTGTTTTGTGGAGCGTTAACACCCTTGAGGAAAGATCGTGTGGACATTAGAACCTGATGGAGAGTCTTGATTTGATTTTCTAAGTCAGGAATCCATTTAACTCTTCCTCTCATTATGTCGTTGAGATCTTCAAGGAGGGAATCAACTATGAAGAGTGAGTCTACACATGTAGACTTTGGAGTTACGCATTTAAACTTCATTGAGAATTTGTTGCAGTGCTCCACAATCTTCGTGTTCAAGATTTCAACCTTCTCTGAGATACAATCTTTGCTTTTAAGGTATGGAGTGCGGTAGAAACTTGGAGGAAAGGTGAAAATTTGAGAATAGATGTAGCTTCCCGCATCATTCGCTATAACTTGAAAGTCTTCCAGAAGATTCTCGATATCATCAAGCTCAGTTTCCTGTATCGGTATATCCCCAAGATAAGCAAGAAGAAATGTTAAATCATGCTGAAGAGATTGTGGCTTATAATAAGCAAGAATATATGCTATGTCCTCAAGATTTGGCCGGAAAGGATGTAAGTATGAGTCTGCATGAGAATTCAATATCTGAAGGAGAAAATTTATAAAATCTGCCAAAATCTCAATCCTCGCAGGGATACTAGTGTTGTCCTCTTCAGACAACAGCTCGTGCAGATTTGAGACGTCGAAGAATTTCTCAACGTTTGGCATGAAAAATTCAAAAATTATTTCAGAGACCTCTCTCTCCATTTCCGTGAGATCAACAGCATCTAATTCCAGCTTAGTGACCCCTTGAAGGACATGCGAGGCCAAATCGTTAAGATACCTTACTGTATCGATCAACATTATCATATGATCATCTGATTGCAGCTGGGAGTTGGAGGAGCAGAATCTTAATACATAGCACGCAACGGCCAAGCAACTCCGACCTCGAGAAGTCATCATGTTATAAAGTTCATCATCGACGTCCGCTGTTCTGCTCGAAGTTGAGTGATTCCACGGCGCCACATTTCTCAAGGGGTGGGTCAAGTACTTGGACAGTTCGGTAATAGAGGGAGTTGTTGACATTGATAGAATGAATATATTACAGGAATTATAAGAGGCGGTTTGTCTGTTATAGCACTTACAAACTACTTGTAAGAGGCGTTCCTCTCTCTCTCTCTCTCTTCGTAACCCCGTGATTTCAAAGAGTTGCACACACGCTTCCCTGTGACTTTTTTAGTGAATTTGTTATAGAGAGAATTACACAAACTACCCCTGAACTATGGGCAAATTACACAAACTACCCCTCATCTTTGGGAAATTACACAAACTACCCCTGGAGTTAACTTCTGTTAGAAAACCCTAACACAATTAGTGAAGTTCCATCTTTACCCCTTGCCATAATTTTTTGAAATTTAAAAAAAGAACGGAGAATTACACAAACTACCCCTGAACTATGGGCAAATTACACAAACTACCCCTATTTTGTGTTTGCGATTACAGTTACCCCCTTGCGGTGTTAAAACTAACTGAAAATAGTGAGGTCGGCAAAAATTTTTACTTGAAATTCTAGAATTACCCTTGTACAATATTCTTTAACCTTAAAAATTATACCTCCAAATTAAAACTAAAAGAAAAGGCAAATAATTTTTTAAAAAGATATCACCAGTTATAATTTTTTAAATTTATTACTTCAAATTATAATTTGAAACCTCATTTAAATTTCTGAAATTATTTCCAAAATGTTTTTCTATTTTATATTTTTAATTAAAACGAAAATAATAAAAAATAAAAAAAATCGGGGAAGGTGATCGGGGAAGTCATCTTCCCCGATTTCTCCCCCATCAAAATTTGGTCGCGCAACGGCCGGACCTGAGGGGGAAGGTCGCATATCTAACAGAAGCATGGTCACATTACCATGTGGACATTTTTCTTTTTTCTTTTTTTTTTTTAAATTTATTTTCGTGTTAATTAAAAATAAAATAGAAAAATATTTCGGAAACAATTTCAGAAATTTAAATGAGGTTACAAATTTTAATTTGAAGTAATAAATTTAAAAATTTATAACTGGTGAAATTTATTAAAAGATTATTTGCCTTTTCTTTTAGTTTTAATTTGGAGATATAATTTTTAAGGTTAAAGAATATTGTACAAGGGTAATTCTGAAATTCCAAGTGAAATTTTTTGCTGACCTCACTATTTTTCGTTAGTTTTAAGTTTTAACACCGTAAGGGTAACAGTAATCCCAAACACAAAATAGGGGTAGTTTGTGTAATTTCCCAAAGATGAGGGGTGGTTTGTGTAATTTGCCCATAGTTCAGGGGTAGTTTGTGTAATTCTCCCTTTGTTATATTAATGATCAAAATATCCTATTCTAGTATTTTTCGTTTTGTATAGTTTTAAATGTAATTATAGCCTTTCTTTAAAAAAAATTATGAGTGAAAGCATAAAAATAATATGTACACTTAAATTATGAAATTACAAGTTATTTTAAATTTAAGTTTTCATTTTCTATTTTTTGAAATGGTTAGAGTATTAAATAAATATTGTTTGAGAAAAAAGGTATATAATTGTCTTTTTTGAAAGAAAAAAAATATCCACATTCTCAACACCTCCTTTTACAGGGGGTAATTTTTCACTTTTTAAAATTATAGAAGGTAATTTGCCTATTTCTTTTAACAAGGGGTAATTCGTCAATTTAGCATAACAGGGGTGTATTGCCGTAACCTCTATAATTTTTGTTACATTCTTTCAACTGATGATATGATTAAAATTGTTTCTACGAAGCCTTTGCTATATTAACAAATCTAATTTCAGCAAGAGTGACATAAAAAGTATGCCCAATTTTGGTGAATTGTTGAAATAATGGTGGCATGTTATTACGAGTGGATTGTATATGTAGGTGTACCTCGCCAAGATTAATTAGTCTGTTGATCTTCTTGCATCTTATAATCATATACCTGTTTGTAATGAGTAATGACCATAATACTCTAGTTATCTCCGATATATTTTTTTTAACATATCATTGAATTATAGTTCTTCTATTGTTTCGTAGTTTAATATATATATATATTTGTTTTAAGAGAATTTTAGATTTAACTAGTATTGTCTCTTTTGGACAAACTGCTATATGCGCTCCCAGTTTCAAGTGGACTTCCCTCTTGTATATAGAGATATTCTGTCAAGTATAAACAACACTTGAATGAAATTATTGACACTTTTATAACATACAATGGAAGTTTGACGAAAGAACTCCTAAATAAATCAGCAAGTACTCTTTCGATTTAACTAATCCAGAGAATACTTATATAACCCTGGACCCTGGGGTATCTATAGAACGTGAGCTTTTTGATTAATATCGATAGCATGTATATATCACGGTATTGGTATGAAATCTATATTTTTATAAACTTTTTAAGGGAAATTGTCGTAAACCCCTAGTCTATTGTGTCTTTTTCATTTTATTCTTAACCTATGAAAATGTGCTATATTCTCCCAACCTATTGTTTTCTATCCGATTTACCCCTAATTCGTTGATCAACCGTTCATTTTAGACACGTGTGTGAGTTTTTGTCCTTTAAATTTGATGGCAAATTACACAAGAATCAATAGGTTGTAACGCATATCTCACATTTTCATATGTTATAGGGCACAATGCAAAAGAACCCATAGATCGGGGGTTTGCCACAATTTCCCCAAGTTTTTAATATTGAATTTCATTGTCTAAGCCGCTAGTTGTGAGCAGGTTTCATTTTCACATTCAGCAGCATTGTATTCAACCGAATAAATCTATAACTTATGCATTGCATCTAGACAAAACCACCAACTATACATATAAAATACTAAATTCAAATATATATATAAGATAATAAATCAATTCAAGTATATATATGTCAATGAGAAAATCAAATGACTGTGCCAATTTTCTTTAAGAATAGTTCTAAGTTGGATTAAAAAAAACACCCATAACTTTGCATATTCATTTGTTGACTGGTTGAATTATCCAATATGGATTTTATTGCTTAGGTGGTTTGTGTAATGTTTATCTGTTTTTGGTGTTAAATTAGCTCCTGAACAACCTCGAGTACCCCTTGTACTCATTCTTTCATTAAAAAAAAAAAGAAAAAACTTCGTTTGCTGGTTTAGGAAAAAAAAAAAAAAAAAACAAGACACAAACACAAAAACAATATATCAAAGTGATTGCGTAATCTGAGTGATTAGCTCAATCATAGAGATTAACTTGATCAAAGGGATTGATATGAAATTCCAGATTAACTTGAACAAAAGGATTGTTGTCAAATTATGCAGAAATGTATTCTGTAGTTTATTGAATCATCATAAATCAATGAATATTTCATTTACCTGGATTATCTAACATGGTATCATGAGAAGATGTACATATTACCTCTAGCATGACAAATCAACCATCCAGCACCACATCCACAACACACTCCACCATTGAACCCCTCGTCCCTATATCTTTTACACGCTTCAAATTAACCAAACTAATTTCTTGTTGATGCACCACTCACCGGCGACAACTACCCAACTTGTCGTCCTAAATGCCAAAAACAAATTGGATCTCATCCTTGGCACCATCAAGCATTCAACCAATGCTGCTGGTGATACTTGGGGTAGATGTTCCGACATGGTCATGCACTCGTTTTGGTACCAGAGCCATATTCGAAGTGTGTCCATATCAGCTTGAAGTTTGGGAAAGAATCACAGCTTGAAGCTCTATCTTTACATGTTGAGTGTCTTTGTTATTATTCAAAATTTGTAATTATCTCAAAGAAAATCACTATTAAATGAAAAATACACAGCTGAAGCAATTCAGTGAGCAAGAAAAAGGGAGAAATCTAATCGAAAAGGGAGAAGAACTCAATATAGTTCGCGGTAATTCTGTAGCAGTTGCTCTTTGGACCACGTATTGTTGGTGACGATTTTAAGTGATTCGAGCTCAGTAAGGAAATGACGATCAGGAAGTAAACAGGCATTTTAGTTTACGAAGATAAGGTGAAGCTCTCAAGATTTCGTAATCCTTGATGGTGTAAATGCAAACAAACGAAAGGTTTTCAAGACTATTTTTGTTTGGGAGTCTGACGTGCAAATGTTTCAACTTTGGCATTTCCAGAATGATTGAGGGCACCATAACTGAATGGATCCTATCTATGCGAAGAAATTCAAGATTAATTAAGTAGCCTACTATAGGTTGAGGCAATAGATCAACAACAAACTAGATCATCAATATTTGTCAGCCTGTAGAAAGTATATATCCACATATTTATTTTCCGATAATTCCATAATACTCTCGTAAATCACAGTCTCAACTTTTGGAGAATGACCTACACCTCCCTTCCTAGGGGGATAATTTTCCACTCTTTCAAATCACAATTCATAAGGAGATAATTTGCGTATTTATTTTTCACATGGAGATAATTTGTCGATTTGGCATAACACAGGAGATATATTGCCAAAAAGCCTCTACAATTTGTACTACAATCTTTCATTAAAATTGTTGCTACGAAGCCTTTGGTAAATTAACAAATCTAATTTAAGCAAGAATGACATAAAAAGTATGCCCCAATTCTGGTGAATTCTTGAAATAATGGTGTACCTCGTCAGATTAATAAGTTTCTTAATCTTCTTGCATCTATACCATAATACTCTCGTTATCTCTGATATTTGTTTTTTTTTACATATCATTGAATTATAGTACTACTTCTATTGTTTGTAGTTTAAGGTATTAAGATTACATATATATACATATTTGTTTCAAGAGTATTTAAGATTTAACCAATTTTGTCTCTTTTGGACCAACTGTTATATGCGCTCCCAGTTTCAAGTGAACTTCCCTGTTGTGTAATTTACTCTGCAATATAAAGTTATTGCCACTTTTATAACATATGGAAATTTCACGAAAGTACTCCTAAATAAATCAGCAAGTGTTTTTTTCTTTTTTGTGAATAAACCAGCAAGTGTTTTATTTGTAGGCAAATGAATACTGAAATTAGAGTCAATGCTTTTCTTGGTCTCTTTTTTGCTTTTCTTTTCTTGTTTGGGCAATTTGTGTATCGTAGCTCCTGTTGCATAAGTAAATACGAAGATTCTTCGAGTGAGAATCTTCTGTCCCATTTTTGTGTCCCACTTCATGTCTTACTGTATAAGATCATGACATGTGTCCTTAATCTTAATATATAGGAGGTGGGTGGATGACAAGTGTCCATAAAGATGGGTGATGATTTATTGGGACATAGGATGGAACACAAAGTAGGATAAATGATCATTTGCCAGATTCTTATGTCAGAACATGACCTTTAAAAGGGAACTTACGCAAGAAATGAAATAATGTAAATGCTCTTTTTGGTCTTGTCTTGGATTTATGCTTCGGTTTGATCTTATACTACAGGGAATTCGAACTTCCCACAACAAATGAAATTCGATGCTTTGTTTTGGCCTAACAATACGTTTTTAAGTTTGATGGAATACCTCTACTGTCGGGGTTAATTTTCACTTTTATTTTAGCACCTATGCAGATTTAGTTCTTTATCGTGGGACCGTCTAATTTGCAAAAAAATTGACTAAAATCGGACACATTGGCACAACAATTGACTAAACTTATGATAATATACTGTTGCGACTTGTGGGGAAATTTAGGGTAGCATCTTATCGTGGTAGCTTAAGAAATCTAATTTTTTTAATAATATTATTATATATCATGGGGAATATTATATATATATATATATATATATATATAGATATATATATCTCTGAAAATAGATCTCAAGACAGATTTTCTTATAGAGCATAAAAACAATAGGAGAGACATTAGCGCTTGAAATCTTGAAATATTCAAATCCTTAATCCTAACCACAAAAATAACCAACAAAAAGAAATTACTTGTATCAACTTTTCCAGGAGAAATCAGCCTCTTTATAGCAATCTCTTCGGCCATTTGTCCGATGCCAAATTTTAGAAACATCATCCATATAACTAACACAACACTTCCTTAAACATCTGAAAAATGTCCCTCCCCCAAAATCTACACTAAAAACTCGTCATCATGGATAAAACAGAAGAAGACGAAAACAACAAACCTTACATGAAAAAATCCAAAAGAAACGACCTCGGAGTATCATGCATGCTCAACACAGAGATCGGTGCCGTCCTGGCCGTAATCCGCCGTGTCCCCGAATCCAACACCGGATTCTACCACCACCTCGAAGAAAACTGTGATCCATCCATATTACAATCCTTAAAATCCCTACGAGCCCTTCTCTTCAATCCTCAACAAGAATGGAGAATGGTCGATCCATCGACGTATATTTCGCCATTCCTCGATGTCTTACAGAGCGACGATATTCCGGCAATAGCCACCGCCGTCACACTTCAATCTATCTTGAAAATCCTCAGACTCGGAATATTCGACGAAAAAACTCCAGGCGCAAAAGACGCTATAAACTCAGTTGTTACGTCGATTACAGGCTGTCGTCTAGAAAAAACAAATCCTATCGCAGAAGACGCGGTAATGATGAGGATTCTACAGGTTTTGACGGGCATCATGAGGCATCGTGCTTCGATTTTGTTAACGGATCAATCTGCATGCACGGTAGTGAATACATGTTTTCAAGTAGTTCAACAGTCTACAAGTCGTGGAGATTTGCTTCAACGAAACGCAAGGTATTGTTGAAATAATTGGCAGAACAATTTAAAAACTCAACACTGTAACACACGCACAAAAGAGTAGAGGAAGGAATCATATTATTCAACTCTAATTGACTTGTTACAAAATGAATAGATTAGATAGTTTTTACAAGATTCTCCTAATGCGAATCTTGCCTAGTTAATGTCATCAAAAGACAAATATATGCTCACTCTAATTCATGTACTACATTATTATCCAACAGGTACACTATGCATGAACTGATACAGATAATTTATACGCGTGTTCCCGATATCGAGGTGAGTGAGTGGGAGAACTCGGAGTCGGACACCGAGGAGAATAATTTGGATTCAGGTTATGGGATAAGATCAGCAGTTGATATCTTTCATTTCTTGTGCTCTCTGTTAAATGTTGTGGAGATTATGGACAGTGATGGATTGACATCTCAAACTCCAGATGAGAATGTTCAGCTTTTTGCGATGTATCTGATTAATTCGGCGATCGAGTTGAGTGGAGACAGCATAGGGAAGCATCCAAAGCTTTTGAGAATGATTCAGGATGATTTGTTTCATCACTTGATTCACTACGGTGCGAGCTCAAGTCCGTTGGTTTTGTCTATGATCTGTAGTACTGTTCTCAATATATATCACTTTCTCCGCAGGTGATCTTTCAGATGAAATAGTCATCATGGTTAAATAGCAAAAAACTTGTATGTTTTGAGAACAAATAGGGATTTATTGCCAAAATCCCTCTTAGTTTTCTGCTTTTTGACCACGATTGCCATTTCTTCTCAGGTCCATCCGATTACAACTGGAAGCGTTCTTTTCATTTGTTCTATTCAGAGTCGCGACTCCAGGAAGCTCACTCCAACTCCAGGAAGTAGCAGTGGAAGGGATGATAAATTTCTGCAGACAACCAACGTTCATAATAGAGGCATACGTAAACTATGACTGTGATCCAACTTTCAGGAATGTATTTGAAGAAACAGGCAAATTGCTATGCAAATATGCATTCCCAACTAGCAGCCTCTTAACAAGTGTTCAAGTTCAAGCTTTTGAAGGACTTGTAGTCTTTTTCCATAACATTGCTGATAGTATCGACAAAGAAGATGATTCGAGTCCATCCGGACCTTATCCTGTTGAGATTTCTGGATTCAGACCATTTTGGGAAGAGAAGTCAAAGGGGGATGATATTGAAACTTGGGTTGATTATGTGAGGGTGAGAAAAGTTCAGAAACGAAAGATTTTGATAGCAGGGAGTCATTTTAACAGAGATGATAAAAAAGGATTGGAGTATCTGAAAATTTCTAAGTTGATACCAGAACCACCTGATCCAAAAGCTTACGCTGTTTTTTTCCGATACACTCCAAAACTGGATAAAACCATGATAGGGGATTTCTTAGGCGATCCTGATGAATTTCATATACAAGTTCTGAAAGAATTTACTGATACTTTTGAATTTACAGGAATGGTTCTTGACACTGCACTTAGATGTTATCTTGAGACGTTCAGATTGCCTGGAGAGTCGCAGAAGATTCAGAGAATTCTTGAAGCTTTCTCTGAGAAATTCTACGATCAGCAATCTTCAGATATTTTTGTGAACAAGGACTCCGTCATGATTCTTTGCTATTCAATAATTATGTTGAATACAGATCAACATAATCCACAAGTAAAGAAGAAAATGACAGAGGATGATTTTATTCGGAACAACAGAGCAATTAATGGTGGGAGTGATCTTCCTAGGGAATATCTTTCCGATCTTTTTCACTCCATCGCGACAAATGCAATAGTTCTTAATGAGCAATCAACTGCACCAGTTGAAATGAATCCTAATAGATGGATCCAGGTGGTAAACCGGGCCAAGATTATGAGCCCGTTTATCTTATGTGATTTTGATAGGAGATTGGGAAGAGATATGTTCGCCACGATTGCTGGACCTTCAGTCGCGACACTTGCAGCCATTTTTGAACACTCTGATGATGAAGAAATTCTCCATGAATGCATCGAAGCTTTGTTTTCTATCGCTAGAATCACCCAATATGGTTTAGAAGATACTCTTGATGAACTTCTTTGCTCGTTTTGTAAATTTACCACATTATTGAACCCTTATGCATCAGCAGAAGAAACTTTGTATGCTTTCAGCAACGACATGAAGCCAAAAATGGCAACTTTAGCAGTTTTTACTATCGTAAATACTTTCAAAAATTCCATAAAAGGAGGGTGGAGAACTATCATGGACTGCTTGTTAAAGCTCAAACGACTCAAATTACTTCCACCAGGTGTTGTCGAACAAGACAATTCTTCGAATGTAGATTCTGATCCCCAAACTGAAAGATCAGAATCTGGTGTACTCTTTCCGAGTCAAGATCCAAAATTCAACAACAAACGCCACAGTGCCGGGATAATGGGAAGATTTCTAAACTTTATGTCGATGGAAAGTGTGGAAGAAGCTCTAAATCTTGGCTTGAGTGAATTTGAACAGAATATGAATGTCATCAAACAATGCAGAATTGGAACAATCTTTAGCACAACTTCGAGTTTACCCGAGGACTCTTTACTCAATCTTGGGCGCTGTATAATTTTTGCTGCAGCTGGAAAAGGTCAAAAATTCAGCACTCCGATAGAGGAAGAAGAAACTGTTGCATTTTGTTGGGAACTAATCAGTTCCATAGCTTTTGCTAATAAGCACAGATTCCCGTCATTTTGGCCATATTATCACGATTATTTACTAGAAGTCGCACAATTTCCGCTGTTTTCTCCAATTCCGTTTGCTGAAAAGGCCGTCGTATCACTATTGAAACTCTGTCTCAGGCTTCTTGCAGCAGATCAACTGGAATCTTCAGAAGAACTCATTTTTAAGTCCATAAATCTAATGTGGAGAATGGAAAAGGAAATTCTCGATACCTGTTGCGAGTTTCTGCTGAACTCAGTGAGCAAAATTATTACAGAACATCCTGAAAAGTTGCAAACACAACTGGCATGGATGTCACTACTGCATCTGCTGTCTGTCACAGGCCGCCACGGTGAAACTTATGATCAGGGAGTCGAGACACTAATTCAGCTCATGTCTGAAGGGAATCGCCTGTCTCGAGCAAACTATTCCTACTGTATTGACTGTTCGTTCACCTTCGTTGCACTAAGAAACAGCAAAGTGGAAAAAAATATGAAGATAATGGATCTTTTAGTAGATTCAGCAACTTTATTAGTCGAATGGTACAGAGCTGGATATTCAGATCCCGGAAGTAACATAAGCATGGCAAGCAACGCAAGCGGCTCTTCGATGGAGGAAAGTGGGAGAATTTACAACCCCATCAGTTTTTTCCAAAGACTCGGCGAATTCTTGAAGAAAACTAGCTTAGCGAGACGAGAAGAAGTGAGGAACCATGCTATAATTTCTGTTCAGAGAAGCTTTATATTAGCTGAGGATCTTTTGTTCACACCAATGAACTGTATCAACTCATTTTACAACGTGATTTTCGCCATGGTCGACGATCTGCACGAGAAAGTGTTGCAGTACTCAAGGAGAGAGAATGCTGAGAGAGAAACGAGGAGTATGGAGAGTTCGTTGAAGCTTTCGATGGAAGTGTTGACGAATGTTTACTTGTATTTCTTGAAACCTATTTCGGAGAGTCCTAGTTTTCGGACATTTTGGTTGGGGATTTTACGGAGAATGGATACATGCATGAAGGCGGATTTAGGAGAGTATGGTGCCTCAAAAATGCCTGAGGCAATTCCAAATTTGTTGAGGAAGATTGTGACGAACATGAAGGAGACACAGATTTTGACGCAGACGGGAGAAGATGATTTGTGGGATACGACGTTTTATCAGATACAATGGATTGCTCCGGCGCTGACAGATGAACTGTTTCCCGAGGGACTGAAGAATAATGAATAGATGTTGTAATATATTTTTTCATAACAGATAGCAGAATTACTGATAGAAATCTCAAAGACAAAGAAAGAAAAACTACACTTACCTTCAGGTTTTGTAGCTTAGTAACAGGAAGACTAGAGTATGGATAAAAGAAATCAATCGTTGCATATGTAGAATGTGCAAAACTAACAATCATCAATTACGGTTTTTTAAGTTTTAAGAAAGATAAAAGAATCATGGAAAATAGTCTTATTCTTTTCTTGAACAATTTATTTGTACAAGTGTAAAGAATACAAAGTTGTTTATATGTATTTGTATGTAAAAGAATCTTTTTCAGTCCAATTTCCTAGTTCTAATCAAGTTTGAGTTTTTTGATGGAAATTATATATGTTTAGTTCAAGCTAACTGGCAGCTTTTTCATTACAAAAATATACTATAAATCAACAAGAGTATAATATACACAGTAGTAGGAGAAAAGAAAAAAAGAGTATATTGTACACTGTAGTAGGAGAAAAAATTGAGTAGCATTTCGAAGAATAGATACAAGTCCCAGTCAAAATAAAAAGAAAGCCAACAAGACATAATGCAAAATTCCTATTTGTGATGTTAAAAGAACAAAAAGTATCTCTAACAATTCAAAATAGTAATCATATTATTTCCAACTGCTGCCCAATAAAATCAATATGTTACCAGTAAGTCTTGATCCCCAATCTATATAACAATCAACAACAATGCAAGAGTTTGGAGGCACCAAAGAGAATTACAAAGATATCCATACGGTGTAACATTACAAAACCAAGTTTGGTTCATAAATGGTGCAAACAGAGTAACAAAAGAGAAATTAGGATCAAAATTTTAAGTGATGGTAATAGTTTAAGCACTGGCATTGAGAATACTAAATAACACATCAGAGCTGAAAAAGCTGTGATGGAGATAACAAGCAAGTTATCTCAACAAAAACAGGACGAAATTTCAGCACTTATAAACATAAAGAACATGTGTTCATTAAGACCATCAAGAATCACTCGCACATAAAAGAGTTTTTCAAAAAGAGAAAAGCCGATAACTATAGCCTACATTGTTGAAGTGATCGCTATCTATGAATCAAAACACTTGTTACTGAAAGACTGAAGTGACCACATGGAAAACAACATGAACACGACCTCCATATTATTAGGCAGGCAAGTGGTGATTGAAACACCAAAATAGGAAATATTACCTCTAAATATGATAAATGTCTAACCTTATTACTGAGATTGAGAAGCGAAGTTGTCAAGTCTTGGAATACCTGGAATCCAACCCCATAAATCTGTACCACCAAATCCCGATCTGCTAATCGTAGCATATACTGCAGCATTTCTTAGTGAAAGAAATCTGAGATCCAAACTTAGGTTACTTAGATCTTCTTAAACAGTTGGCTGAACTTCACACAATGCACCCGAGTTTGGTTATGAAGAATCGTCCATCATTATCAATGTCATTCCGATTTCCTCAATTTTATTCTCCAAATGCTCCCCTTAGTCACATATCAAAAATAAGAACTCTCACATATCATTTGTACCAAGCGAGTAAAGCCTCCTCTTAATCCCCCAAAGAAAGGGAAAGAAATCCTCCGCAGAAACTTATGATAGTTTAAGGCAATAAGCGAATTATTTAAACTATTTGCAGAAATACATTTGATAAATGAGAAGGTAAAAACTCAACAACTTGCTTTGGAAACATCAAGGAGCAAGCAAGGAGAATTACCCTTAAATTTCCAGAACTTTGGAGGAATTAGAGACTCTCAGAGCTGGAAGAATGAGTCCCCTGAATGTCAAAACCAATCTCCAGCCTATCCCAGTAAAGTAATAAGATGCTATATATGTCCACATGTGAAAGATATGCATGATAAAGAGAAGTATTCTGAGCCTTAATTTTCGCATTTCAAGTAATATGCTGATCCCCATGAAGTGGCAAGTATCATTCTCTGGCAAAAATCATGCAAATCCTTATGTGGAATTAGCACATTCTTTAACAGTTTAACTTGATTTTCCACTGTCCTCTCAAAAAGGAAGGAACCATACACACCTTGTTCTCAGACCAAATCATAGAAAATGAGAGCTTTAAATGCAGTGAAAAGCTACATTTACTGTTGTCCCGTGTTCTTGAGAAATCAATAAATGAATAGGATGGAAATCATCAAAAGACAAAATCCGTACAGTACGCTCACTGATTAGAACTTCAGAAGAAAAAATATTACAAGAAAGCTAACCAACTCAACATGAAAGGAGGAAGGAAAAAAACAAACAGGTAAACATCATGCCTAACTAGGTCATTTATGAACCAACCAGCTTCTCACAATAAATGGCAATGCCTCCCCCACCTCCAAGCCCTTCCCTTTATTCTCTGTAGATGTCAAACATCATACTAGCAATTAAATTTTAATGGAATGTACATGCCCAAAACCTAAAATAGTTGAACCAGGAAAAATATACTTGGATGGAATTAGTATGAGTGGAAGCCTACTATGTCCGTCCTCGCTTCGCGATGCATGCACAATAACATTCTATTATTTCTATGGTTGACAAAGGGGTAAATACTATTCACGCTCTCTCATTTAACGTTATAACAAGGTAAGCCAATCATATGCAAAGGCCATCATAATTTGAAGAAACTACTACTTTTACACACATCAACTCTCACTTTTCACTTCTATATGCTGCCTCCATCAATATCAGTTTATACGAGTTTTATAACTCCCATCATACAGATAAAATATTCACACGCAGATAAAAACAAGGGAATAGTTGCGAATAGACCTTTTTAAGCTAAGAAGATGACATACAACAACAACAACAACAACAACAACAACAACAACAACAACAACAACAACAACCAAGCCTGTAATCCCAATTAATTGGGGTAGGCTATACGAAGATGACATAAGCATTGGAATATCCTGAAAATAGAATATGAAATATAGTGGGGAATGTAAATGCTAGTGCAGATGTATAATGCATATAAACGAATATTTTATACCTAATATCTAAAAGAGCTTCAGATATAAAGGGAAGTCTCTCTGTAGTACTGTAGCAAATTAATAAGCTAGAAGAAGCTGAGTCTAATTTTTGCACATTTATATCAGAATCCGTGCCTGGAAGAAGCTTAGTTGCATAAATTTGCAGTTGCATGAATTTGCCTTGCGCTTAAATTTCAGACTAGAGTTACTAACACCTGAGAATAGGATATATTCATGATCAGACTACTACCTATATAACTCAGTCTTGTATTTAACATTGCAGCATCAACAACCTTCAAAGGAATTAACATGGTTCCGGTATACTTCCAGACTGTTCAAATTATCGTATAACTCAACAAAACTGGAAGGAAGAATACACAATTATCGTGAAACCAACCAATATGTCAATAACTTATATCCATGACCTAAACAACTTCCTAGAATACAAATCTGCTATGATATCCAGCATTGAAGCATCAACATCCTCTAGAAATAAATATTGATAGGCAACCATGTTGCTCCAAAGCCTGTTGGAAAACAGAGAAATGGCAATACCAGGAATGAGAAGATAAAACTTGACCTATATCAATGTAGTCCAACCAATATGCCTAAAGCCACAAAGGTAGACGCCCTGCAATAAACATTCAATTGCACAGAGAAGATGGACTTTCCTTTAGAAGCATGATTGTGTTATTAATGAATTCAATACGAATCTTTTTGGTTCACTATGTGGAATAATACTTCAGATTATTACAAAACGAAAAAAAGAGCAGCTTAGTAGAGCAAATTGGACCAACTATTTGTTGAACGGATATCTCCTCCGAGTATGTCTAATTAGCGTGTGTATGTGTGTGTCTCAGGTGATACTTTGACAAACAAAAAGCAAAGTCAGATCCTCAGCAACAATGAGTGTTACCCTAGTCAGAATTTCAATATGAATGGTTACTCGATGAAACAAGGACGATTTCCATGTCTACTATGGTAATTCAATAGTTGATCAATGACAAATTTATGCCTTACGTGACAAACAAATAAAAGTCATTGGCCCTTATCGTTTCTAACTTTGAAAATGAGAGACCAGATAAGTTGTGCTCTACAATGATTCAAGAAGTTGTTGCCAAAATACTACTTTGAGGAACTACAATAGTAACTGCACTGACAGGGGAAAAAAAATTCAGCAGTTATATTATAAGTTACAGTCAATGCATCAATGGAATCACCTGGTGTTGGCGATACCTCAGTCATTCAATTTAGCAAAAAGAAGCTGTGCGTTTACAGTATGATTAAGATCAATGAATCAAAAAATATACCTTGTTTTGGCTCTACTGCAGTTGTTCAATCCAGCTACAGAAAGCTAAAGGTGCCAAGTGCAAACTCCAGAAATTGTGAAACATTTGGTGAAAAATAGAGGAAACAAGAGAAGGTAAAAAATAATCAAGCAACCAGTTAAAACGTGTCGTTAATGTAAAGATTCCAACCAATCCTGATGATGACGGTACATACACGTGACTATTGCATCTTGCTATCCCATCCTTTCTGCTAATCTACTAAACTACACAAATTATTCCTGCAAAACTGCTCTAGATTATCACTGACTGTAAGTTACAGGAAAAGAGGAAAAAAGAAAATAATGCTAATCATACAACAATGCAACCAACTTCAAGTGTTCTTCTCATCTTTATGGTTGCCAATGACGAGTTTCTCCAATAGAAGAATAGCCCTGTAGCAGGATGAAACAATGATTTCCTGATATCTTCTCTGTTATCTTGGAACTGGAATTGCTACTTTGAGGGCATTATTCCACTGGTCCAGAAGGCCGTGCATGAGAACAATTAAGGCCACCCGAGGCAAGAATAGCACTGGAAAGCATGCTTTTTGATCCAGTGGGGACCAATTCAGTAGCTTTATGGGAGACAACAGTCCATATGAAAATGGTTGTGTTATTCTTCAAATGCACGTGTACATATTTTCTCAAGTAACAACGGCCAGTCTTCACCAAGTTGCCTCGGATTCAGCTCCATGGCAATTCTGAAGTCTTGCAAAGAAATTGGGTGCTGAATTTTCTGTTCTTGCACTTCCAAAGGATTAACACTATTTTGCATTAGATACTGATGACCAGGTCTGACGCCATTAATAAGCTTCATGGAATTGTGCTTGTGGGTATTGTTCTTTATAGACTCGTGCCCTGGCCGTTTCCCTGCAAGTTCAATGCAAGACCTAATCAATCCTTTCACATACAAATCCAAACCATGGCTCAGTATGTTGGCACAGTCCACGGACACCCCTTCAAGACCCTGTCCCACCGCAATTTGCTCCATTTGTTCTCTCAAAGTAAGACTGTCCATCAAAGCACCGTCGCTACAAGTGCCAATATATTTATCGCTACTAGCAGAAGGCAGAGCTCTGCGAGCGGCACCAATGCTAACTGGACATAACGGAACCCCAAGTGGAGCTTGGAGTGGACTTCTAGCAGAGGCTTCTTTTCCCTCATGTCTAACTGAACCATCCGGTGATCTTGTTACAGCTGATAATTTAGCAGGGTGGGTAACTAAAATCTCATTTTCGTTCTCTGGTTTCTGCGAGAGTCCTTGATGATGCCTCCTAATATCGGTCGGATTAGAATCCCCATTCTCCAAGATGACATTAAATTCACTTGATTGGATAGCTGTAGGGAGATGCGGAGCAAAGGTAGTCTTCCCATTTGGTCCAAGAGCACTACGGCGATCCCCATTTTTTCGATCACGAAAACTCGTTCTTGCCTTTCGGGGCGAGACTGGTAACATATCACCTCCATTTGATAAACTTGGTGAACCCGAAGCCAGATTCGTACCAATGTGGGAACCATTCTGCTGGAAACCATCAGCTGCAATTTCCTTGCCGTTAACTTGTGCACTGTGCTTCAAAACGATATCTTTTTGACCAGCTGGTGGTGGGGCTTTTGCATTACAAGCATTTCTTAGTATTGAACGAATGAACTGATTGTGAAGTGAGATATGTTCCCGTCCAAGAATTCTACAACAAAGTTTGTCGAACTCAACCTTGCTCAGTTTCAAACTCAAAAACATACTCAAGTAATAAAAGTATTGCTTGGACCCTTCCGGCCCAAGTTTCTTCACTATCTGAGCTTTCAACTCAGCAAGATTGATCCGCGAATGCTGATTCGGTGGTTTCATCTCTCCGTAAACCTCACTCTTTCTCCACTCTATGAATCCATAAGCCAGAAAACACAATACCACAACAATGATACACAACCTTAAATTATATCAGGGCTTTTCTGCTCTCAACTCCAAAATCCCATCTTTCAACCAACTTAATCCTTCCAACAATTACCCTTAACAAAGTGAAACCAAAATCAATCACCAAAACAAATTCCACACCTATATCAGTTGCAGAGTTGACTCAAAAACTCTGAGATCTCATTTCCAAATTAAACTCCCTCTCCCTCCAAAACTTCCAAAACTCAAAACCCTTAAATTAGTCAGCACAACACACCCAAATTCCACAGCCTTTGATGCAAACAAAACCCTTTATTTAGCTAAGCCTCAAAACACCAAATAAAAGATACCTCCCTGCAAATTTAAGCAAACGGTTCACAATTTTAAACATATTCCAAAAATTCAACAACAACCCAAATGCCACAACCTCAAACAAAGACTCAAGCTTGAATCTTTAACTTCAAGTTCACAATTTCAAGCTCAAAAATTCAATCTTGAAAATAAGAAAATATGAATCAAACAGCACTTTAAGAGATTCAAACTCGCAGAACAAAATTTGAGTCCACAAAAACAAGAATTCAAATGGGTTCAGCTTATTAAAGCTCCTTAAATTCAGATTCAAGAGAAGAAAAAAAAAACATAAATTACTCACAGCTTTTTTTTGCCCCTTGTTCTGTTTGTTTCTCTTCAGTTCTTCATTAGCTTCTCATTGTATTGCTCATTATTCCCACAAATTTTTGCTTTTGCATTCTCTTTTTTTTTAACTCTCTTTATCTAATTGATTCTGAAAATTGAAGCCCTTTTTTTTTTTTGTTTTGTAATCTCTGATCGTTCTTCTCTTCGATTATACTCCCGTTTCTCTTTTTTCCGTTTTGTGTCTGATTTTAGTGTTTTAATTCAGGTACAACATTTGCTGCAGAGTGTACGACATTGTGTTGTTGTACGCTTTGATGATTTGGTTGTACGTTGGATTGGCAATGCTAAAAATAGATTGGCATTATCGAATTCTGGTTATGGAAGGTTTTTGTCTCTCACGCGATAGTATGCGCGTGTGGGACACTTTTGGTGTTATTGGCTAGTGAAAAGTGACGTGTTCACATTGCATTGGGTATAGGCCAATATTCTCCAAAATTGCGGTTGTGACAAAAAATGATTAAGTTTAATGATTTATTTTTAATTTTTATTGACTTTTCATGTGTTTACATGAAATGGTTCCTCACGAAATATTTTTGGGAGGGAAGAGCAAATTTTTATGTGTGACGTTGTCCAAAGTGCGTCGAAGGTTTTGGTGTGATTTGGTAAATGTACTTCGATATGCTTAGGAAAGAAATAAAACAGTACTTTTGAACATCATTTTTCACTTCTTTTATATGTAAGTACCTCAACATTTGAGTGTAATTCTTTGTTACTAAAGGAAACTCCATTTTCTACTCGAAGTCATGGATCAAAGTTTTGATTATGAGATTTTTTGACATGCTTTGGGAAAGTCGTAAGTATAGGTGTCGCAATAAACTTAAAAAATTACTTTTATGTTTCATTTTCAAAGAGTTAAAAAAGAAAGACGTTTGGTTATTTTCAGAAAATGTTTAAAAACTTTGATTCATATTTAAAACCGGCAAGTTGTCGGTTTTCTTTTTCCATGTTTATTCTCCATCTCATGTCAATTCTCCATTAGATGATGTGTTTATTTGTTGGTAAGATTTTGTCGAAACCTCCATAATCTCTTATATAGCGGCATTGCCCTTTAAATCGAATTATCCTAAGTTTGTAGTTGTGTCTTCATCAATAGTTCAAAAAATTAGGGTACAAAATGTAAAAGCCACCATCATGTAAGTTCTGCAACGTGTAACTATTGTTTAAAAGGTTGCAATATGCCTCTGCAGACCTTTAGTGACCACCAAACAATACCCCTAGTCAATTTCTTCACAAAAATATGTTGCATGGAAGTTTGTTTTCACCGGAATATTAAGCGTAAACATCATATTCGTCTCGCTCCAACCATAGTTTCAATAAAGAGCACCATTCAGTTTCATCTCCATTCCCAAAATTAGAGTTTGAAATTAAGCATTGTGATGAAATAAAAGAATATATATAATAAAAATTGAAGGGAAGAGATTACTCTTTATTAAAATTAAGAACAAACTGAGATATATCCTCGTACTTTTGTTTAATATAACTGAAAACATTGTGTCAAAAAGTTGTCTAGAGTACTTTGCACTTACTTAATAGATCAACAAATGAGTTATATAATGGAAGGTTTGATGCTACCCAAATTAATGTCTAATTATATATATGCATGGAATCTTGGTTGATGACTAGATATTTCATGTTTGATTGATCCAGTCTCCTTAAAGCCATTATCAGCTTAAGTTTCGGTAATCTGTAATCAAACACATGTGAGCTAAGTATGGAATTGACCCGAAGTGGACCCTCTGATGGTTTTGGTCGGTAAGTTGTTTAGTCGTTTAGTCAAAATTGTTACCATGTCCATTTTGAATCGTTCTATTAGTCGAAGTAGGAGACGAGGTTGTGAGAAGAAAACTATTTGTAGAGCGAGTTCATGTGCTTGCAATTGGTTTACTGCCATACACCTACCTTTAGTACCACACTATGTGTTTCTCCAGATTTTTTTCTTTTTTGATATTTCATGCCAACTAAATCAAAAATCCTGTTTAAAAAAGAAAACAAGAAAGAAGCCACTCCTAAACCAAAAATGGATTTATATATTCTTTACTTTATGCATATTTTAAACTAAAACATAGGCATCCTATGACTTATCCTTGTACATTTAACACGATGAAAGAGGAAACACATATAAATTAAACTAAATTTTTTTAAGCATGCTATGATATTACCAATTAACCAAAACCGCAAAGAAACAAACAAAAGAAGATGAAAATCCTTTTACTTTTTTCGTTAAATTAAGAAGATGACAGTTCAATTTTTACTAAACATTTCATAAAACAGAAAAGGCACAGATGAACGTGGTTGGAGTGGCAATATTGGCTTGTCTTTGTTGATAAGAGAATCAGAAAGAATATAAGCACCCTACTTTTTTTTAACTACTCGTGCCTGTCACTTAGTGTACGATGGGTACGTTCACAAAATACGGTCCAGTTCTTATTATTCTTTCTCCATATATATGACTTATCTCGGGAAGGTTTACTCATTATATCTCCCAACTTTTTCTCTATAAAAACAGAAATATTCCTCCTCTTTCTCCGTGACAAGAGCAGTTCACTTCTCAGACCTCAAAGGTTCCGTACATGCAATGGCAACTTTTATAGGTACAACCAGATCATTAGCATTTTCCATGTTTTTGTAAGAAACTATGCAAACCCTCTTGATATTTTATCGTTTCTTGCTTAAAGATCTTTACTTTTTGTGCAACCGTTGAAGAAAAATGGATTCTTGATTTATCTCTGTGTTTTGTTAAACTCTGTTTGTGTACGTGTGTTTTTTTATGATAAGATGGTGCACGAGAGCATTTACTCGCGATTGGTGAAGAAAGTGGACACTCGGGCGTCACGAAGATCGAGGTGAGGGATCTGAGCAAGGTTTCGGACAAGGATGTGAGGATCTTGAACAAAGTCAACGTTGATATCCCCAAAGGAGTGATCATGGGAGTAATTGGTCCAAGTGGAAGCGGAAAGTCAACTTTCTTGAGGGCACTTAACAGATTATGGGAGCCTGCTCCTGGTTCTGTGTTCTTGGATGGTACGGACATCTGTGAGATTGATGTTCTCAGTCTTCGGAGGAAAATCGGAATGTTGTTCCAGCTTCCGGTCATGTTTGAAGGTAGAAATTGTTGATTCTTCATTAAATTTGTGTTGTTTGTAAATAGAAAAGAAATTGTAAGTGCAGAGGTAGTTATGATGTCATGTATCATTGAAAGAAATGGATTTTTATAAAGCTATTATTTTTGGTTTGATTTGCAGGCACCGTGGCAGATAACGTGCGATATGGACCGCAGTTGCAAGGGAAAAAGCTAAGTGATGGCGAGGTGCACAAGTTGCTTGCTCTTGCGGACCTTGATTCCTCTTTCTATAGCAAGGGTGGTTCTGAATTATCCGTTGGCCAAGCTCAAAGGGTTGCACTAGCCAGAACTTTGGCTAATGAACCAGAGGTGAAATTTCGAATACACATTCCATTTGTTACCAGGGATAGTTACATCTATTGTATCTTAACTTTAGAAACCTGAAAAAGCGGTAGGCCTGTCTTTAATATTTTTCAAGCTTAGAGGTTGTTGTGTCTGATCGACTTGATTTTTTGTGTGAAGGTTCTGTTGCTGGACGAGCCAACTAGTGCGTTGGATCCTATATCGACTCAGAACATAGAGGATGTCATGGTGAGACTGAAGAAAGAACGGGGAATGACAGTTATCATTGTTTCTCACAGCATTAAACAGATACAGAGGATTGCTGATGTAGTTTGCCTTGTTGTTGATGGTGAGATTGTTGAAATTCTAAAACCTGACCAGCTTTCTGAGGCAAAGCATCCTATGGCACAAATGTTTCTTCAGCTCAGCTCTTAGATTGTTGTATTGATGTTGTATGACATACTTGTTACTGCACTGAGCCATAACAGGCCTTAGTGGAGATTTGATATGTAAAGCCTCAATGTCATAAATTGTGTTGATTGTCAAATTTGTTTTTCCCACCTTTTGTTATAAAGGGTGATAATTTTCTCTTTTTGATTTAGGATCACATACATTAGATCTGAATTGGATATTGTAGTTTAGGATCACATACATCAGGACGGAGTTGGATATTGTAGTTTAGGATAACATACCTTAGATGTGAATTTGATATTGTATTATTTTTTTTTTTTTTTGGTAATTATATTGTAGTAGTTCAGATTCGAATTCATTAGATCTTGTAGCTTACGCGAAATAGAAAGTTTAAACCCATCACAGCGTATCCAAAGGGTTGATTCATGAAATAATCAGTAAGAAGTCATAAGCAGAGATAAACTAGTCAAATCTCTATCAGTATTACTCAATTATGTCTACCTGAAGATATAAATAAATAACGAAAAAGTTGTCGATGATAATATGATCAAATGCATGTCACTCTAGTCTGTATATTCAGACAAGTTAGCTGAATACGTCAAAACTGTACAATTGAGTGATCACCGACAGAATCTTTTAGGCATAAAGGTCTCTTTCGCACATACCAAACTAATGTACTAATCGAATAACTAACTGCATTTCAAGTCTGAGACCAACTAGCCACAGGAGATATCAAGGAAGCTGTACAGATGCAACTCAAGAGTTTACATGTCCATTCTCTGACTTGTACTTTTTGAGCTCTTCTTGTGTACATAGGAGCCTACACAAAAAGAAACCTTAATAATTAATTGTGCGATTCAGTAAGTAATCTTGCTTATTATAATCTTATAATATGGTAACAATACCTCCACTGCAAATCAGTTATCTCGCGGAGCAACTCCTTTTCCCTGTCATTAGCTGCCTCAAACTACATAAGCAGAATTGAACATTGAAATTCATGATTCGCAATAAAAGGTCGGAATGTTCTTAATTGTATAATACAATAGTTAAAAAACTTGGGGTAATCTATGATATACTGAAAGAAGTTAAGAAAGAGAAGGATCAGTAAAAGCTAGTTAATTTCTCCTCTGTTCTAATACATATGTACTCATTAGCGAAAGAAAAAAAGCCAAAAGTATTATGCAAAATTAAATGAAAAAAAGATGTGTATATATTAGGTTGTAAACTCCCTCCATCTCCTCTGTCTATTTGTGTGTGTGTCTACGTGTATATATGTATCTCTCTCTCACACGAACACCACACCACAATATTTAAGATTTAATACTTTACTCAACACCAGACTAAGAGCAAGCATTTTTTGGGAGGATGGTTATGACCCCTAATGAAAGATCAGAAAATAGCTGCATGTTAAAATGATTTGAGTGCTAAAGTTGCAGACACAGAAAAGTACCGCTATACATTACCCCCAACCCGGACCTTCCCTTCCAGACAAAGCTAGATGATTAAAAAAATCGATGACAAACAAAAAGTATGCCCTGAAGGAGAATAAAACAAGGTAATTTATCTGATTCCGTAAGACGAATATTAAGAATCATAATACACGGTCGAGTTTGTTATTTACTAGCTAAATTTGAAGTGCAAGTTGCAGCTACAGCAGGAAGGTGAATAGACATTTTGGAATTGAATCATATGCTTAGTAAAAGGATAACCATTAGTTTCTACATACCGGGGCCTTCTCTGTTGCACCTGTGTTCATTTGCATAGAACCCGCATCTGCAAATGGATAGTCACGTTAAATGCAAAAGTCACAGACATTGAATGTGCTCAGTATTAATTGCTGATACCTGAACTATCACCGACAGAAACTTGCTTCATCATACTAAGGAGACAATCCTGTAAGCAAAAAGATAAGAAATAATTAGAAAATTCGAAATAATAATTAAAGATATGGAAAGACTGTTGCTTTCAAGAACCACCATTACCCTTTGAACAATATTTGTATGCAGAACAGACTGCAGATTCGAATAAAGAGCATGAGCAAAGGGATTTGATGGAGAAGCATCAGAAGGCAAGTGTGAAGATAAGGCAGGGTGTTGTGAAAGCACCTATATATCCATAAGTTCTTTCAAGACACTCTTACACAAACATATGTGATAGCAATGTTGCCAGGACCACGAAAAGCTCATGCGCCAAATGGAGAATGCAGAAATTATGTGTATTTGCAAATTTCTCACATAAGTGAAGACAATTCAGAAAACGTATAATCATGGTTCTACCATAAGTTTTAATGATATGCAAAAGTTATTTATGACACAGAAATTTACACCAACCTGCACGCTCTGACTTTTGTGCAGCAGCATTGGCGAAGATGCCACCTACAGGAAAGAATAGTTAAGCTGAAGTAATTGTTACTGAAAATACCGAGGGTAAGACTTGAATAGTAACCTTTTCCGTCTCAACATTCTCTGATGTCACCTTAAATCGTCCTTTTTGTTGAACAACTGGATTCTTTGCCTTCTCATCTACGTCATCGCCATTAACTGCATCATTATTGTGCAGTTAAAGAAACAATGAATTATTATAGAACACCAACTGCACATAATGATAATTGAAACCTAAAGTTAAAAAAAAAAAAAATTATTCACATACCCAAAATCTTTGACCCATTGCATGTTATTTCTGGCTGTGAATTATCAATTGTTTGCGTGGTTGTAGCCCCAGTATGTGACAAATTCTGTGGCTGATTATGCACCTTGGCACTAAGGATCACAGAGCGTAAACATCATTGTGTGATATATTAGGATGATTTGCAGTTAAAAACTCAAAATAATTTATTAAAGATGAGAACATGTGAAGAAAAAATTGTTAAACTGGGCCATTCATTCCCTGAAGATAATGTGATAATTCCATCACTCACAATATATAGTAAATGAAAACGAAATCAAAACATCTTGCAAATATATGATTTGTGCTACAGAATGAAAGCCAAATGAAAATCAATAAGTAATAAAATGCAAATTCTTGCAGTCATTAGGCCTGAAGCTACTGAGACTAAACACATGCTTGTTAATAAGAAAGGGCTGAGTATTGTTTAGTGTATGCAAGAATAAGAGGTTTTAAAATTGGTATTTGTTTAACAAGGCCCAGTCATTAGTTAACTTTGAAAAGGTAAAGGATAATGTAAGAGTAATCATTTCCAAAACTTCAATCACGTAACAAAGTGGCAAGCTTTTTTTCCAAAAATGATAAAGCTGTTTGATCTATTATAAACATACGACGATTTGGACTGGGGAAGGTGGAATGAGGAATAGAAGAAGCACGCGAGGTGGAAAACCAATTTAAAGTTCATGATGAAGGAAATGTGGAAGGGACAAAGGAGGAGAAAGTCACACTTCTTGGCCTCGATACTCTAAAACGTACACTTTGAAGGACCTTTGCAGAAAAATGAAGGAGGAAAAGAATGTACATGCTATACTATGACATTTACATGTTTAAGCCCTTCCTCCACCCCATCTTGTGTACACTTAAAAATCTAACTCATTGCAGTGAAATGAATGCCATAAATTTTCTGTCCAGAAAGTAATAAATGCCAGTTTTGAAACTCTCTTACTACTTTCATCAACTATAACTTCATGTTTATTTTCAAGTGCGAAAACAGAATAATTCCCATTGATGTTTAATCGCACATTCTCTTACAGTTGATTCTTCCGGGAAAAAATATGCAAAATGCAGTTAATCAATTGAATGTTTATTTGTCTACTTAATGGGTCGTGGCAAAGATTAAAAAATCAAAGATCCAACAAAGGCATAAAAAGCAAAATGTGCGAGAATATTCTAGTGATCAAGAGCACTGTACCATTGATCAGTAAGCGGGGACCCTCCATCTGAAGATTTTCTATGCACATCTGCCACTGGTTTTTCTGCCAAGTTGTTTTCAGCATGTTTCTCATTGCCAGTAGACATGTGTGTTGTTGGGCGCTCTATGGTTGATCCAGAGACACTCACATCATCATCAGGTTTTTCACATTTAGCTCTAAAAAGATTAAATCAGCTTAAATATCGAATACATCAAAGATAAGTAGCGATATGAACGGATAAACAGTACCCGAAAACATACATGTCTACTGGACCAGTTGCCACAAGGGAATTTTCATCAGAGATTAAGATATAGCTATGTAGTATTCTACACTAATATGCATTTAATAAAAATTATGCTGAACTAAATATGATTTGCACAGGGCATAACAGGAAGTACAAAGCGAGTACCAAAATAGTTGGGTAGGATATTTATTGGCCTAAAAAGTTAATATTACAGAAAGAATAAAAGAAATAAAATAAGAAAACATACATGTTAGGAGTCAATTCGACTGATGAACTAGAAGCATGAGCAGTATCATCCTGCATGGTTCAAGATTCAGAGAAAGATATATAAACTATCTGCTTTGTAAAACAAGACTAACGTTTACATACGGAATCTGCAGCATCAGAATATGCAAAGGAATTCTGATGTTGAAGTACTGAACAATTTTTGGACAAAGGAGACTGTTGTTGGAGTTGTTTGGCTTGCATATCTTCGTCTTTTTCAGAAATAACATCATCATCCTGGATCTGAAAAAAAGAAGAAGAAGATGCTTGTATGTAATTGCAACAACTAAACCAATCTATTCAAAAGCCGAGAAGAGTGATTACCAATGAAGCCTGAGCTTTCATATCCTCCAAGTCGAAGTTCCAACCACTAATGCCACGTTTATATTCATTCTGTAAATGTTCAGAAGGGCTCAAACACTTCAGAAAACTCGGAAGTAATAACAGAGAACACCCAGAATAATTCCTATCATAAGCATAGATATATTATAACAAACTACTAAATCTACTGCTGGTAATGGTTATAAGATTTGGATCAAATATATGACCCCTTTGATTACTCTTCAAAGCCTTTCTTGCAGTTCCCAACCACTAATCCACGTTTATGTTCATTCTGTAAATGTTCAGAAGCGCTCAAGCAATTTAGAAAACTCGGAAGTAATAGCAGAGTACCAACCAGAATAAGCCCTATCAACACCATAGATATATTTTAACAAATTAATAATGCCATTGCTGTTAATGGTATAAGATATGAATCAAATGAATGGCCCCCTGATTACTTTTCAAAGCCTTTCTAGAACAAGAACGCAGTAAATGCTAGAGTACTTTTATAACTGAATATCAACATTTAATCATGTCCATTTAAACCGTCATGTTTTCGCATTCAAAACGGGCAGCATGAACACATATATTCATTTTCTCTGTGTCAAAGGCATTAATATGTAAAGTGGCTGATTTCATATATCCAAAGACTCGTAGACAGACTCTTCTTTTGCAAATATTAGTAGAATTAGCGAGATCCAGAGAGAAGGATTTCCCTGCCACTTAAAAGAGATTCCATGCTGAGGCACGACAGTTGGGATTCAACTAAGGCACGTCTCTGACTACCTGAGGGAGGGAACGACTTGTGTGTGATTTTAAAGAATTTGACAGTTTGAAGGTTTTCATTGTTGATCGAACACCCAAGTCAGTATCTTCAATAAGAACTGTCTAGATCAATCAAAGTGGAAATTCTGCATACATCATGATTATGTTTTCTCACATTTTCATACGATTCTAGATAATTATACACTAATTACACGATTGCCATACAAAATTAATTCAAACCTGTGACATTTCCTCTTTCTGCCCATCCGGCGTTTTCTTTTGTGCAAGCATGTCTTCCTCCTTTCTCTGGAATCAAATAGTAAACTTCTGTTAATATGCAATCGAGTATGGAGAAAGCTCTTCAGCTGGTAGTTGAATTTGGTATATATCTTCAGAAGAGTTGCAAACCTTCAATGCTTGAACACGATCACCAAGATCTGGCAACCCCTCCAGAAGGGTTCTAGCAATATAATCATTTGATCTAGCTTGCTTGAAAAAGGAATGCTTTAACAACTTTTTTGCAGAAGGCCTTCTTGAAGGATCTTTCACCAAACAACTAGCAATCATCTGCTTGAACGACTAGATAACCAATAATAGACGTAAATAGCGTGTGTCTCAAACAATTGTATTGTTAGGCTCAGTTGTGCAGACATCCTTTATGCAAACATACCTTTGAAAACTTTTTGTCTCTCTCATAATCCAGACCTGGTGGTGCATTTTGCAAGGTCATAAGCAATACCTAAAGAAGTATGCATTGAATGCACCTTTGACTCAGGAATGAAAAAATAAAATACTTATGGGGTTTACAACAGAATTGAGGGGCATCATTGTTAGTACTGACCTTCATTGGAGGATATTTGGAGAAAGGGGCATGACCATGAGCAAGTTCCAAAGCCGTGATGCCAAAAGACCAGATATCAGCTCTGCATGGATTCCCAATATACAACATAGAAGAACCGTTATCAGTATTAGTCTTCAAAAGAAAAGAAAATGATATCCACTCGGTCCAATCAAGAAGAGTAGAAATCTTCAAGAACAGACGAACTTACTTGAAATCGTAACCATGTACCTGTTCCATGACCTCCGGTGCCATCCTACAAAGTAACAAATATCTTCCCATCATAAAGATGCATAACTAATAACTGATGAAAGATTAAGCAAGCACAGACAGTGAGCAATTCTTTTCAAGTATTGGAGATCTTAGAAGAGTAACGTGTCTGCAGTTTTGACGTGGGCATACATCCACATATATAATCACACTATTCTGTCACAAACGTCAAATGAATGACGTTTTGGCATAGAGGAGATTCAAAGAAAAAACAGTTTCGTTGTGAAAAATACTCTAGATTTCGCACATACCAGCAAGGAGTACCCACAAATGTATTCCTCATGCGTTGTCTATCACCTGAATCAAACAAGTGCGCAGAAACACCAAAATCCCCCAGTTTGATTCCACCACGCTTATCAATCAAAATATTACCAGCCTGTGATGAACCAAAAAAGAAAGCTCCCAAGATTAAGATGATGGAAGCACACAGAAACATATGTGCAATTCCAACAGGGTGCCAGCGCTCTGAATCTACTTTACTTGAAAGGAGCTGAAACAACTGTTTAGAATGCAGTGAAAAATGATGTATATAATAATGCTTATCTGAAGTATGAAAAAAAAAACATTCTCTCATTATAAGGGCATTCAAAAGTATTACTAAACGTAATTTTGTTTCCAGTTTTCATGGGTTGCTGCTACTTTTCTTGCATAGAAAGATCACAGTCAGTGCAAAACATTTCTTTTCATTTGCCAGCTCTGGTGTATGTAATTCACTACTAAACCAAGCCTAAACTAGATGATGGATCAATTTGACATCTCCACCTGCACAAGTTACCAAAGTGAAGAGAAACAATAGAGACAATTTTCAACCCTCGTTCAATTGGAATAGAACCGCTGCGAGAATTCTGCTGAATACAGTATCCTGTTGACTTCAAAGAGTCCAGGCAAAAGGATATAGCACTCAGGCGATCGAAAGAAACGTGGAAGGAGGTCATAGTAACAAGGGAAAACTTAGAAGAGTAAAGGAAGAAGTTCTACTCAACCGAAACAAGTGGAAAAAGAGAATTCAAGTGTTCAACTCACGTTTGGTACATATAGCCTACCACCAATTAATTGGGATTTCAGGCTTTGTAGTTGTTGCTGTTGTAATAATAGGAACAAAGGCACAACTCTTTATATCTTAGAATTTTCTTTGAATTGGTTACCAGCAGGAGTTAATAGTAGACAGCAAACAATATTGTTGCAAAAAGTTTATCTACTCACTTTGACATCCCGATGAATGTGTCCATGTTGATGAAGATATTCCAAGCCCTTCAGCACCTCACGCAAGATTGTAGCAATCACAACCTCCTCGAAACCATCCGGATGTTCAGCCTTTAGTATGTGCAGGCAAGAACCTCCTGCCATGTAAGGCATAACGACCCACAAATTGTGATCGTCAACAAAAGAACAGTGGGATTTTAGAACATTTGGGTGGTCAACAAGGACCATTATTTGTGCTTCCCGCGAAATGTTAGTCTGTGTTTAAGATGCAAAATGTGAATTAGAAACATCGACCATATTGTTGTAAGGATAAAGAGAACCAAATTATGAGTTCAAAGCTTAATTTGAGCCTGTAACAATCACAAAATAAACCTCAGACTTATGCACACTCACTAGCATCTGAGACCAAATGCTATACGGGTACAGCTAACATACTTATACCACTACCGAAGCATACATTATATACACAAATTGATAAATGAAGGAATGCAGGACTTAGATATCATTTACAGAAAGTAAATGAGAATTCATACAGTAATCGAGTTCTACCAATATTCCAAGTAGAAGAGGAGTACTATAGAAACGAGGAGGTAACTTTGCAAATCAAGTCAAATGAATTCTACTTCTACTAAACACAATAAAAGGAACACGAGCTTCAATTCTACTTAGTATCTGAATACACGGCATTGGTGAACCACTGATCAAGAGGCTAACTTCGGATTTCTGGACATTGTTAACTCATATATAAAAATGAAAAACAATAATCAGAGAGAAGTACCGCAACAGTTTAAATGCACTTGCCATGCCTAAACCCCAGCTAATCAAGGACGCAATCCATTTTATTTTCCTTTCTACTGTATATTGCTATTTGCTACTCATCCATCCGTCTCTAAGTCAAGAACTAACGATCGTGTAATTCATTTTAGCTCTTAGCATGTAAAGGCCGATATCTAAACACATATTACAAAATTTTCACTAAAGCGACAATATCAACTTCCTACTCCAATACTCAAAAGTCAGTGGATCACTAACAGAGGTTAGCAGTATATTTGCTTCACAAACACCAGATTCATGTTCCAAAACAGTACTTCACAACAAAAACTCAGACGATACCAACAACAGAACAAAAAACAAAATCCTGCAAACAACCAAACTCACCAGATCGGCTTTCTCGCGTTCGAAGTCGAGAATTTTGACTGCAACAACCTCATTGAACGTAATGCAGAGCGCACGATACACCGAAGCACTAGCTCCCGTCCCAATCTCTTCGTACAACGTATAATGCTCCGCTCCGATCGGATACTTCCTCTTCTCCTTCTCCTTCTCCATTCTCACAACTCAAATTCAAAAACCTCAAATCTACGTCAAAAACCTCAAATCGACCGCCGCACAATTTTTTTTTCCAAATTACTCAAAAACCTTCACCAGATATCTACAATCCTCTAATTCCTTTTTCGGTCCGCTGCATGTGACTCAAAATACAAGTACTATGAATCAATAAAAGCAGCATAAAGGTAAAAATCACGTGCAACGAATCTCAGTCCATACAAAATCAGTTAAAAAGATATAGATACAGAGTATCTTGTACGTATATCCAGATATTTCGTAAACACGCAGCAAAAAAGTAAAAAAAAAAAAAGCACTCACAATTGATGATGATGATGATGATACGATCGAGATAGAGAGAGAAACGGATCGCCGCTAAGATCGGAGTGAAGCGATTGAATCGATTGTGCATAAATCCCGCCACCTGTTGTGTGTATGCAGGGCTTATATACAATTGGCGAATCAGAGTTTTTTATTTATTTATTTTTAGTTTTATTTTATTTTGTATCTCACGTGTAATTGTAGACTTTCAGTTGGATTTGTTACTTGATATTGGGAAGATTTGATTGAGTGCAAGTCAAATTCTTTTGAGTTGCGTCATGTGAATGGATTTGTTGTATTTGGGTGAAATTTTGAAAAGTGAATTTGTTCTCCTATTTTTTTGTGTGGTTGATATTTTTTTTTATTTTTTTTTGAATCTTTTTGAGCATGCGGGTTTGGAATATTCTGTAATGAATTTAGGGGGTTTTATGTTACACCTGTATTTCTTGTAATTTATTTAGTTATAGGATTTTTTTTTTGTTTAAGATTGAATTATTACAGATGCACTCCCTAGATTTTGGAATATTGAAAATAAGGAGTCTTTCATTAATGTTTGTTAAATTTTGTGAGGTTATTTGTGATATTTAAAAATTTAAATGAGTTTTCTTATAATTGTTTAATTAGTAGTTTTTTTTTTTGTAATTAGACGAAAACTTTAAGGAATATATAATCATACTATAGATATATTATATACTTATGTTAAAGATGTGTAACGTGTTTTACTTGATCAGATTCGTGGAATTAAAAAATCCCGAAATCTTACAAGATTTGTGTTCATCTATATGTTTGTGTGTGTGTGTATATATATATATATATATATATATTAAAAGAAACCTAACTTTTGCTAATTTGCAATAATATCTAATATGTTTTGAAATTTTGAAATATTCTTGTAAGTTCATAATTATATTCATTTATAACGAAAAGTCTTTACTTTCGGGCGAAGAAGCTATATATGATAATATCACCAAGAAAGTAAAGTGGATATAAAACTTAATTAGGGAGCGAAAGAATAAGCTCATGAGTCATGATCTTCATCGATAAATTTATTGTTTCACATTTTTGATTATACCTGAACATGCATGTTGTCATGTTGAGTCATTTTAAAGTAGTTACCATAATAAGGTGACGTGAGTATATATTAATCCATCATAATTTTCATTTCTCAAATAGAAATGTGAAAAGTAACGGCATCAAATATCAATAGTTTGATAGAAGAAGATCCACAATTATATATATATTTTTGTATTACTATATCAATAGTTTTTGGATTGCAGTACTTACAACATATGTTTTAACTTTTAACATACAATTCGAGTTGGTATAATCAAAGCGTTTCAAGGAATGACGATTAAATTAAAAATAAATAATTCCTACTTTTTAATTCGTTATCTTTATCGGTTTAGTTCCTAGTTTTTAGTAAAAAAAAAAAAAAAAAAAAAAAAAAAAGAACTTGCCAGAAACAACTCAATAATATAACAAAATAAATAAGATTGGACCCGTAACAAATACGGATCCAGACGGATCCTTTTCACGTTCATTTTATGATTGTTGTAGCTTCAACTGGAATTTAGGCGCCATAATGTATATCTATAAGTAATATATTGTCAAAAGTTGCCTAAGTGTCTCCACGCTTGTATTAATGCGTTTTAACTTTTAATGATTGCTGCCACTAGGATGATTTAATGATAGTTGTCACTAGGATAATTTTATAGTGCAAAAAGAAATAAAAATAAATCATACATCCATCCACTATAAAATTAAAATGCACTGAACACCAACGCATGATTCCTTTTCAGAGGAGAAAGTAGTAACTGGCATGAGATATTTTTTTAGCTCAGTTTCACATCGGGATTTTTGCAAAAATGGTACCATAACTTTTCTCTCTTGCAAAAATAGTCCCATAACTTAAATCTGTCGATTTTTGGTCCTATAACTAAAATTAATTGTAAAATTGGTCCCTCCGTTAATTGTAACTGACAGAGCTATTTTTTTTAAAAAATATATTGATAATGACGCCAAAATGACGTCATGTTAAGAGTAACATGTGTGGAATTTTTGCAAAAATGGTATCATAACTTGTCCCCATTGCAAGAATAGTCCCATAACTTTTTTTTTGGTCTATAACTAAAAACTAATTGCCAAATCAGTCTTCCGTTAATTCCATTTCTTTACGGAATATTTGATTCCATTAATCATCACTAATTTGCAGACAGCGTGTAAATTTTTCATAGGGCAAGACCCCCTTAATTCTTCATATAGAAGTGAGGCAACTTCAAATTCCACACCGTGACCAACACGTAACATAAATGGTTATAAATGGATATCGCAAAATTGACGAATGTTTTGAAGGAACTAACAATTTGTATAGTAGGGCCATTTTAGGGGGTATGAGGAGCAGTAGTAAGGCTACTAATGCCGTGTAGGGCAAAGAATTACTTAAGTCGGGTATATGGAAGAAATGATAAGAAGACGTAAAAGTTTAATGGGGAAAATGAGGAGTTGAAAAAATTGATCAATATAACTTGGGTCGACATTGTAGTCGTAGTTGGTGTCTTTGTTGCTATCCTCGGTTGAAGTCGTAATTTTTTTTTGTATTGCTTTGTATTTAACTTAATCGATTTTTTGTTTTCGTAATGTATTAACACGATTTCGCAATTATTGTGTGCTTTGTAGGACTGTTTGTTGTATGGTCATTGAAAGTGTTTTCGAATTTTCGGTAACTAAATCGAATATTCCATTAACGACAGACTAATTTGACAATTAGTTTTTAGTTATGGACCAAAATCTAAAAAAAAAAGTTATAGGACTATTCTTGCAATAAAAACAAGTTATGGTACCATTTTTGCAAAATTCACCACATGTTACTCTTAACATGACATCATTTTGGCGTCATTATCAATATTTTTTTTAAAAATAGCTCCGTCAGTTTCAATTAACGGAGGGACCAATTTTGCAATTAATTTTAGTTATGGGACCAAAAATCGACAGATTTAAGTTATGGAACTATTTTTACAAAAATGAAAAGTTATGGTACTAATTTTGTAAAAATTCCGTTTCACATCGGGTACCAGGGAAATAGGGGTAAAAAAGAACGAGGAGAAATAAGGTTTTTAAGAAAAACTAACATATTTTTTTTTTCTTGGTAATTTGCATAATTTTTTTTTCTTTCTTTTAATTTGTCATTTGCACATTGGGTTTTCCAAGAAAATTAATTTAGCATCTATACTTCCTGATATAAGGGTCAAAATGTTTTAACTTTTTGTAAGATTTTCTATTACTTCCAAAAGTCCTTATATCACTTAACAGTTGGAATTTGGAAATAAGAAATTTCCTTACTCTTTTTCTTTTTTGTTCTTTTTCTTGGACTCAGACTATGGCTAAGTTCCCATTTTCCTTGGAATCAAATCGTGTATCAAAACGGAATATATTTACATTAGATTCAAATCGTGCCTTATCTAATAAACGTACTGGTCCTAATCAAATCGTGCATTTAGAGGAAAGACTAAGATAATTAAGCTTTAGTGCAACATCTATTTTCTTTATCTTCTGTATAGCTGATTAGGTCATATTTCTGAGAGGATTAGCCTTATGAAAATCAAAATTCTATTACACTTATTAGAACATTTAGTTAGATTATTTCTTAGATAATTGTATGAGACATAAATAAACAAGTATCTCACATTATTTTATTATTGATTGGATGCAGATGTAAGAGAATATAAAAGTCTTTTTAAGTTTTATTCCAGAGTGTTAATAAATGGTGGATTCCGGCTTTAATGAAGATAAATATTTTTATGGGCTAAAAAGCTTCTATCTCTTATGAGCTAAAGTTTTTTTTGTTTTTTTATTTTAAGTGGCTAAGAGTCTCGCATTGAAAAATTATATTTCCTTTTGTGAGTATATCTATATTTACACTTTAATTACTTGAGTAATCGAAAGTGTAAGAGACATAGGCGGGGCGAGCTCGGATGCGCAAGACGCCGGCTTGTGGTGCTTACGTGATACACTTAAAAAGCATTTAGCACTTTACACGCTTGCATTATGTTGATCTAGACCAAAGGTCTAATTATTTAATAAAGAAGATGAAATGTTGGAATAAAATCAAAATATTAAACTGTCATAATTAAATTGGACGATGTAGATTTGATCTTATTTAAGATAAGATTTGATGACTAATTAATATGAAATTAGTTGTTGGTAATATTTAAATTTTAAATTTGAATATTAAATTGTTTAATTAATCTCCAGACCATCTTTTGCCATAAAGAGTTGTGTCTTCAAGTCACCTCTTCAATGTCTATACATCTACAAGATTACTAAAGCAAAACACAACAATTCATTTTATCCGTCACATGTACGATTATAATTACTGTAGAAATTATTTTTGTGTTTTTATGTATTCATATTCTTCATTCTCTGAATTGATTTCGTTAGTGCAAAACCCTAATCAATTGCTCTTTTCTTTTTTTTAGTTTAAATTGTATTACCGAAAACAATTTCATGCAACTCATTTTACGCACCATATTCATATAGGTGAAGGCGAACTATGCTTGTAAACGAATTTCTCGTACCCTTAAAGGCGAACTATACTTGTGTCTAGAAATGACGTAACATAATTCCATCAACAAAATTACTAAACCAAAACATCGCAAACACAATACACACTCGTTAATGAGAAAATTACATAAACTACCCTTGAAGAATCGATAAATTACACAAATCACCCTCATATTTGAGATATTACAAAAACTGCCCTATATTATGTAATTGGGATTATGCTTTCCCCTTTCACCACTAAACTAACAGAATAATTAATGTGATCTTAGCAAAATTATTTTTGATATCCAAAATCACTCCTAATTAATTATAGCATAATTAGTCATTATTTTATGTTACACACATATACTTTCAAGTTAGTCACTATTATATCATATATTATCGTACTTAGTACTTGGTATAAACATTCCTCCGCATACAAGAAAACTGGGCAACTGGGACGGTATAGTTCCAACAAATATAAATCTTTAACTATTAGTAACGGAATTTCAACACTACCAATTTACATTTAACTATTAGTAACGGAATTTCAACACTACCAATAGAAAACTAACTATTAAATATTTAGTGACAATATATAGCAGCGAAATGTCCAACCAATTAATTTTATGTCGCAATTATGTTGTTATTCTATTGGAAAAAGTTGAAACAACGCAACAACGACGATAGAGTTCCAACTAAAATAGATACATCACTATTATTAATTTGATTACAACGGAACAATAACATGCATGAATATTAACAACAAAATATTTAGTGACAATATAGATTGATGTACCATATTTCGGTACCCGCCACATCATAATATCCGATACGATACCACGAACGTATTTCAGGACATATTATGCCACGTCAGCACCATTATCTTTTAATGCAAAATTACAATTTAAGGCAAAACTCGGAAATCGGCCCAATTAGGCCCAAATTGAGCCCAAGCGAGATCTATTTGGGCCCGAAAAGGCCTAATTCGAGCTATATCAAGCCCAGTTCGAGCTATCTGGGGCCAAATTCGATCTATTTGAGGCCCAGATTTCTCATTCGAGCTATCTGGGCCAAATTCGATCTATTTGACCTATCTGGGCCCAGTTCGACCTATTTGAAGGCCCAATTCGAGCTATTTCAAAATAGGTCTAATTCGACCTATTTAGACTTATAGTTCGACTTGGATTGCACTTCTAGCTGAATAAGGACTCTTATTACTATATAAGAGGGTCTCATACCTCATTCTAAGGTACGTTTTTATTTTCCAAGCATTTAATTTCGAGCTATATACATCAAATTCGAGCTATAGAGCAGTAATTCGAGCTGTTTGCAATAGCTCTTGTTCGATCTATATAGGGTGTAATTCGAGCTATTTGAGGGTAATTCGGCCTATTCGGGTGCCTTCATCTCGGTTCTCAATACCATTTCGAGGTGTGCTTATTCGACCTATACAGCTTAAATTCGACCTATTTGAACTAAATTCGACCTATAAATTCGAGCTATTGTCTCTCACGACAATATCTCGCATTCCGACCTATCTGACTTGAGCGTCGGAGTGCCTTCGCCGGAGAAGGCACCGGCTTAGTTTACGTGTGGTGTTGAGTGCAGGTTCCGAACTCAAAAGCTGCTTAAGCATCCATCAGGAACTAAAGCAGTCTGACGTGGAGTGTTGGAGGTTTGACACGTATCCAGACGAAAATACCCCACATCATAGATATTGAATGCCCAACCAATTAATTATAAGGTTAATTGTAGCAAACCCCAATCTATAGGGTATGTTGCACTTTGCCCCATAACCTATGAAAATGTACGATATGCCCCTTAACCTATCGAGTTTTGTGCGAATTGCCCCCATGACAAATCTAACGGACAAAAACTCAGACACGTGTCCAAAATAAACGGCTGATCAGTGTCTCGGGGGTCAACTCGCACAAAAATCAATAGGTTGGGAAAAATTAAATCGCACATTTTTATAGGTTATGGAGCAAAGTGCAACAAACCCCATAGATTGAGGGGTTTGGTCCAATTATCCCTTAGTTATTTGTCGCAATTCAAATGTTCCATGAGATCTAATTAAATTATATTCTCTCTTGAATTTGTTGGTATTTAGTAGGAAATGATTTGACGCCAAGTATTGTCTTTTCGAACCAACTTTAGTAACAAAGATTCCGTCGTAAAATTCGTCGTTAAGATTTAATAATTAGTTCCAACAAAAAAAAATGTGTCACTAATTCGTTGTTAGTGATAAAATTATAATGACAACTATTAAGTGGGACAGATGGAGGATAGTTTATATAGGAAATAGATATTATGGGGAATAAAAAAGACTTACGAGTTACGACCATTAATGAATGATACAATTAGAAATTCGAATTGGTAATGAGCAATAGGTAAATTTACGAGAAATTGGGAAGTAATAAAAGAGTAGAAAGAGAAATTTTGATATTTATTTCTTTCACTAATTAAGTTACAAAGTCAAAGAGGGGCAACAAATTCCTTAATTTTTGGATCCTATAATTAGTGCTGAATTAGAATGGTTATCAATATTTAAGTATTTGAATGTCAACATTAGTCTTAGTTTTTATGAAAAGTTAATAATATAAAATTTCAAAAGGTCAATATAATTTTATAACTAATGTTTGGCTAGCGATATTGCCAAAACAGACAATGTTGCTTTCCGAGCATAATTTCAAATTGTCTGAATTGCCCTTACTTGCAAATCTGTCAAAATTCTAATTTTAGAATTTAACTTTAATATCATCATATTATATAAGATTCATTAATTATACCAAAAGAACCTCCTTAATCATGCTAGTAATTTAGTTTTACCATAACTGTAGCTACTAAACTTGGAAAGTATTTGAACAAATTTCTTTTCTAAGGTTGATGCAACCAGTCCACAATATATCAACATTAATTAAGTTTGATTTATTATGTGTATCTTATTCAAAGTTGGTGTTTTGGTTTTTTATTTAGTTATTGCAGCTTTATTTTACTTAGTTTCAGATTGGAGAAATATTTATTTTCTATGATATCGTATCCTATTTGCAACTTTAAATAAATAAATAAATAAATAAATAAGTATATATATATATATATATATATATATATATATGACCATACATTATTTCATATTTCCATATTTTAGGCTTATAGTACACGCTTTATAGTCCTTGTAAAAGTTTAAAAATATTATAAATACACTACAAATATTTGCTTTTGACCAAGTGCCAACGCTTTATAGTTTTATGACCAGTTAAAGTGTTATATATATATTTATATATATTTATATATATATATTTATATATATATATATTTATTTATTTATAATAACATGTGTTTTATTGAATCTTTTAGAAAAATATTGTTCATCGCAAACACAAAGTATGAGTCAAGTATTTGGCATATCTATATATCGACAAACAACTATATATTACTGACTTAAATTATCCATTCCACTTATCTCTAGTAAAATTTAATTGCATGCAGTCTTCGAAGATTAAACTGAACAGCCACTAATAATTAATCATTACTCATTAATTAATACCTGCAATTAGATAATCGCCACTAATTAGCGCCATTTGAACCAGCACCATAGTATACCTCTGCAGAGCCCGCAGATTCGGATCCTCCTTGTCGCTCAAACGACTCGAACAAATAGTCGCATATCTGCCGCACTCTCTCTCATGAAGCATCATGTCCTCGTAATCTCCGCTCTCAAATGACGATTTTGCCCCTGACAGTTCACGTAGCGATGATACGTACATAGATTGGCAAAAGTCATTCCACCATGGACAATCCTCACCCTTATTCTTGCAATCTTGTTTTAAGTTTTGTAACTCGTCTTGGGTGAGTGAGACATAACCAATTAACCAATTAATAGAAATTTTGTTCAAATCTTTGATGTTTGCATCTAGATATTGTGCATAAGCACCAATACAAAAATTATAATCTTCTGTTCCTTGACAAATTCTAACGGTTAACGGAGGAGCCTTAACTCCGTTTGAAGGGTGTGGAGCCAATACAAGAAAGAGCAGGAAGATTACTGGTCCTATCATTTTTTCAGTAATGCTTCAAAAGTTTTTGAATGAAATTCTTATAATTTACAATTGTTGAATATTTAGAGGCGATAAATAAGTGAATTGAGTTGAGTCTTATGTAAGTCATCAATGAATTGAGTCGATAAGGTTTTAAGTGCAGTAGGTGAGATAATTAAGTGCTGTTTTTCCTTTTTCTGTTGATGGCGTATTGTGTTTTGGGTGATAGCCTGATAGGTGATGTGTGTACTATCAGGTGTTTTAAATGTGATGTATATTTTAGGTCTAGTGTGCCTAATAAGGCGATTTAGATGAGTGTGTTTTTTTAGAGTGAATTGCCAAAATAACACTTTTAGAAAAAATATTTGTCAAACTAACACTGCTAAAAAATTAATTCTCAAACTATCACCCTTGATCTGAAAATTCTCATTTTAACCTTATTTTTCTCTGCTGATTACCAAAATAAAGCCTAATTAATGTGTTTTTAATCTTCTCAACGTGAATATATAATTATGATGTATAAGAAATATTAACTCATTTTATTTAAACAATAATTTTTTTCTAATTTAACTACTCTTCTTTGGGTGACACCCCGCTCCTACAAACCCTCGCCATAGATTTCATTCAGAGAGCTTCAAAATCCTTAGACTCAAGCAGTTTTTTAAAGGAAAAGAATGAAAGAAAAATACAAGAAACAGTAAGATTGCATTTTCAAGACCTTTTGCCAGCGTCGGGGTCTTGCGCAACACGAAGATCGGTTATTTTGTGGTTGAGCGTTGGGATGGGTGGGGTGGGGGGAGTGCGTTGCGTGAGGAAGATGAGTGATTTAATCTAAGTTGATTTTTTTTAATTAGCAAAAATGCAAAATCATATCAAAATGTAACTCATGTGTATAGACTATAGACAAAAAGCTTTGAACTTATAACAAAAAATTACTAGAAACAGCAAATAAGTTTTTTTTTAAAAAAAAGAAGTAAATGTTGAATAAAATCTCACATATAATAATTCTGTAATTTGATCTAAAAAGTTTACTCAGATTTTGAATTGAAATTTATCAAAACCTTATATTTGCGTTTTAAATATTATAGATGATTAATTATTTTTACACGAACCAATAAAAAACACAAATAAATATGTCAAACAATTGAAGGATCACTATTTTTATATTTAAAATAGCACATTTACTTATGAATTATTTCTGACATAAAAAGTCTTTTAAAAACTAAAGTTTGCCTATATGAGATTAATATTTATTAAAACAAAATCAAATTAGATTAAATCTCTCATCTTCCTCACCCAACCCACACCTCTAAACCCCGCCCATCCCCACCGCTCAACCACAAATCGCCCCACCGTCGGTAAAAGACCTTCAAAATACACGAGGAATCACACTTCCTCCTCCATTTGCAAAAAGAATCAGCCTGTTTATTGTTTTCCTTCATTCTTCCCCTTCTAAAAAACTGCTTGAACATAAGGATTTTGAAGCTCTCTGGGTGAAATCCATGGCGAGGGTTTGTAGGAGCGGCTGGGTGTCGCATGAAGAAGAGGAGTTAAATTAGGAAAAATATTATTGTTTAAATAAAATGAGTTAATATTTCTTATACATCATAATTATATATTCACAGTGAGAAGATTAAAAACACATTAATTAGGCTTTATTTTGGTAATCAGTAGAGGAAAATAAGGTTAGAATGGGAATTTTTAGCTCAAGGGTAATAGTTTGGGAATTAATTTTCCAGGTGTGTGGTGTGTGTATTTTAGTGTATTTTGTGATTTTTTTAGTTGATTTAGTATAAATGTATAATGTTTGTTTGTTGGTTTATTTAGGTATGATACGGTTAAACAAGTTGTTAATTTGTTGATTTTATTCAACCTATTTATGATGGGAGCTAATATATTCAGAGCAAAATACCTAAATTTAAAACAATATTCATATTATTTACTATTTTGCCTTTTCCTATTCTGTAAAATAATTGATCTTTCTTATTTGATTCCTTAATTAGGACCGGGAGAGTCCACAATTAGGGAAATTTAATTCAATGGACCAAAGTGAGAACACACATTAGTGGACTTGACACCACATCTTGACCCAAAACATTAAGACATTAGGTCCATGGGTCCTTCCTACTAATAAACCTCTCACTTTCCTCATTCTTTTCCAATGTGGGACAACTGCACACTTGATCTTCTAACACTTAATATATCCAAATATAATAATATAGGTATTTTCACATATTAATGATTGATTGAGATTTGCTTCTATATCAATAAACACAAAAATAAAATTAATAAAACTTCTCTAATTTTTTTTTTTCTGTTAATCTTATAAAGTTTTTTCTGTAGAACTCGACGAATCTCTCAACAGCCTTTTCCGACAATTTTTTCGATCAAAACTTGTTGTCAACAACGGTGATTTGAGTTTTATTAGTATTTGTAAATACTTATGTGATCCTCTGTAATCTGTATATATACATATCCAAATCTCGACCTAGAAACTACTTTACTTTTTAATGAACACTAGGGCAAACATTTGAAAAGAATATTCTTCTACATGAATAATTAAGACTGACTAAGTTGTCTACTCCTTTTTCTCTTTGCTATTTGATTAAACTTGAGTCATTTTTATTTATTTTAATGATTTATGTTCTTCTAATCTTCCATTTGTTGTTCTTGCAGGTGTAATGGTGATGGTGATATGTGCCTAATTAGTTTCTAGTTTATATTAATTATTTCATTTAGTCATTTCTTTATTTAAATTTCAGTTATTTGATTATTTCAAATTTTGTTAAAGTTGTTTCTTTAATTTTAGTAGTCAACATGTAATTAGTGGGTTAGTGGGTTGTATTCCTTTAAATATGGCATGGAAGAGTTCTGCCAAATTCAATAAATGAAAAGTCTTTTATTTTAATTATCTCTAAACCATCTCATCTCTAATTCTTAGGAGTTCTTCCTCACTCGAAGTAGGAATTTTAGATACACATACGTATCATTGGTGCTCTCATTGAAAGAATTCACCATGCCTCCCCTACCATTCCATTATATTCACTTTCAAGATGCTTTCTTGGATCGAATGATGGAAATGCTTCAACAAATGCAACAAAGTAATGAAAGAGTTTCCAAACTCCTTGACAATATGTCCTATCAAATTGAGAAAATCTCCAACAAGTATACGTCATCGAAGTTCACGCCATTACCCCCACCACCAACGCCGTCACAAATACCCACAAGAATCTATTCATCGCAGAAACTTCAACGAGCAAAACAATTTCAGAAAATCAAGAAGCGTAGACATCCATTGAAAATGTCAAGAGAAACTTGTGGGAAGATTATCAAGGTGGAAAAGTCAATTAAAATTGAAGAACCCACGTTTAATCTTGAGGAGTCACATATGGGTGTTCAAGCTTTTCTACTGCTACTCAAAGTTGGAATATTAGTAAGTATTTGTATTTTGAGATTGAGATTGGTTGCCTTTCCCAAAGATAGGGGAAAACAATGCAACTATAAGAAAATTAAAGCCCCTTCAGTCTTCCAATTCGTTGTGACAACTTTTCAAAGATTGGAACATTTTTTGGAGATTAGTGGAGAATCTGCAAATTTTGCCACTATTTACAATCACTTATGGATCTTGAGGACAAGATCATTTTCAAGGAAGATGGATTGATACGGGCCTAATTAGTTTCTAGTTTATATTAATTATTTTATTTAGTCATTTCTTTATTTAAATTCCAGTTATTTGATTATTTCAAATTTTGTTAAAGTTGTTTCCTTAATTTTAGTAGTCAAATATTAGCATGCATTAAAAAGGAAGAAGGGATGAAACAATTAATGTGCAAAGGGCATATTAGAGAAAAATAAATTTTAATGGAAGAAGGGATGAAACAATTAATGTGCAAATGGCATATTAGAGAAAAATACATTTTTGCACTGTATTTATGAATTTTGCTCTCTCTCTCCCTCTCTCTCTCTATATATATCATTTCCATTTTATGAACCATTCATTTACAACCCAATACTACGTTATATTTCTACGCTTGAGTTCTTATTTATTTTGTTCTTTAAACTTATAACTGATGTAGGACAATAACTTCGAATTTCAAATATTTTTTAATAGACAAAAGTGCGCAAGAAAATTGTCATATCTTTTGATCGGTATTATGATTGAGGCCCATAAAATATTGTTGTTTATAGAGTTGGGTCGCCCATGTGAATTAGACCCGACCCAACTGAATTAAATTACAATTTGAATTAGTAAATTGGAGGGAGTAGTTTTATATGGATAAAACCACTCAAACCTCCCACTCTCTCACTAATCTCAATAGAACAATAGAAGTATGGAGAAAAGTAAAGCAATTTTTGTGCATATAATGAAGCACGGGCAAACTTCATTCACCTCCCCCGAGGTTTCTTCTCTCTCTCTCTCTCTCTCTCTCTCTCTCTCTCTCTCTCCATCTACCTCCGTTTAGTTTGAAATTTTCCATCCACCTCTCCTCTCTTAGTTGATTGCTAGTCAATAGTTTAAATTGAGGGGTAAAAGTGTTAATTAATATAAAAGTAATACACAAATATTGAATATCTTTTCAAAACACAATGAAATAACTTAATAAATTAACAATGATTACTATGCAATATTAGATGTAAGTTTTATATCTAAATAATTAAAATTTAGTAATAATAATATAAATGTCACTGCAACCAAAACATAAATATAGTAAATGTAGGGAAATGTATTTTGGGTTCACCTCAATTTAGGATTAGTTTAATAATAATTCACCCTTTTTGATCAATTTCATATGTTCACAACTATATATATTATTTACTAAATCAAAAACATCGCGATTATTAATGTATAAGTCAGAAGGTATGAGCCATGCACGTATTGGGCAAATCTATTGATAAACAATTATTTGTTACAAAATTTAATCCCTGATCGATAGTAACATACTGCATGCAGTCTTAGATGACTAAACTGCATAATTAGCCACTAATTAATCAAGTATTATTCATAAATTACCTCCAACTAGAAGCCCGCTACTAATAGTCGCCATTTGAAGCAGCACTCTATTATAGTGCAGCACATTTCGCAGATTCACACCCCCCTTAATGCCCAGAAAACGTCCACAAACATCCACAAATGCGTCGCACTCTTTTTCATGAGGCAACATAGCTTTATAGTCTCCTCTGTCAAATGACGACTTTGCCCCCGAGAGTTCTTGTTGCATTAACTCGTACCAACATTGGCAATACCCATAGATTTGACAATCCTCGCCCTTGCAACGTTCTTTAAAATTTTTAAATATGAAGAGGGTGAGTGAGACAGAATCAAATAAGTAGGTAACAGCAATTCTATTCAAATCTTTAACTTCTGCTCCTGGAGAATCTGCATAAGCCTGATGGCAAAAATCGAAATCATCCGTTTGATGACAAATTTCGTCGGCTAATGCAGAAGCCGCAACTCCGTTTGAAGAGGGTGGAGTCAAGACGAGAAAGAGAAGGAACATTACTAGTCCTATCATTTTTTCAGTATTTTCACAAAAGTTTTTCATTGAATTATATTTTTCAATTGTTGATAATTTATTGTTGATAATTTAGAGGTGACAAACGAGTGAGTTGAGTTTATAGATGAGCGAGTTATAAATGTATTAAGTATAGTCAATACTTTTTTACCTTTTTAGTTGATTTAGGTGTAATGTGGGTTTTAGATAATTTGCCAAGTGTATACTCATAGGTGTTTTAAGTGTGGTGTATGTTTTAAGTGTAGCGAATTTACTAAGGTGATTAAGATCAAATGTATGCTTTATAGGTAACTTAAGTGGTCCACGTATTTAGTGTATTTTTTGTGTATTTTTAGTTGATTTGGGTATAATGTGTATTTTTTAGTTGATTTAGGAATAAGAATATTAAATAGTTTGTTAATTGGTTGATGGGGTGTGCAGACCGTACCCTTGCTACAAAACCAAAACAGGGGTTCTGGTATCGGAATGTCCAACATTCTTACCATGTACAATACGGAGATGATATATACAGAGCAAAATTCCTAATTGCAGAGCAATTTTCCATTATTTACTATTATATCCCTTTCAAATTTAATTTCCTTTATAGAAACCTATCTTAATTAGTATTATTGTTGGAAACTCAATTATGAGAATCCTCTTTCCAATTTATACAATGAAGACAATATCTTTCTTTATATATAAATTGCTAATAACTCATTAATAATTATCTAATTAATTACTTTAACATACTTCTTCTAAATTTTGGTCTTCGCGCTATTCTAACTTTATAATCCCAGAAAAAAAAGGGCACTCTTTGCTCTGACCTTAATTTATATAAAAAAAAAAAAAAAAAAAAAAAAAGAAGAGGCTATGATCTTTCTCTTGCATAAGCCAGAGCATGTAGTTATCCATCAACAAGCAAAAATAATGAATTTCGATGGTCGTAGTATCTAATGAAGAAAGAATTGAAAGGTCCTCTATACTATGAACAGATCGAAAAATAGTACCCCAATAAACACAAGTTGGATTCTCTTTTTCTATTATCTTATTGAACAATTTAGATATTAAAGCTATGGTATGGAATTTATGGCTTTTAATAATTTTATATAAAATAGTTTTAATTACTTGATTTAAAATTTGTTTAAGTAATTTATTCACATGACTTATTTATTATCTTTATATAAAGAAAGATGATCTTTACATTTCACAAATTAGAAAGAAGAATATTCTAATTAGGTTTTCAAAAATTATGCTAATCATTGATGGATATTAAGAAAGGAAAATGAATTGAACATCAAAATTAAAAAGGATATAATAGTAAATAATGAAAAATTGCTCGGTAATTATGGATTTTGCTCTGTAAATAATGAATAATTGCTCTGTATTATTGCATACCGTAATGCTAGCTAGGTACCATTTGGTACAATTCGGATTGTTTTTCGGTCTTATTTTGTTGCTAATTTTGAAAGAAAAAAGAATGTAATAATCAATATGAATATGTAAATTATTATTAAACAATTCAAAGACATATCAAAAATTAAAACACTTAAACATCATTCATTCAAAATTATTCAAACTTCATTTAACCATCTTACAATTATCCATGTACTAATTTACAACTATTCAATCAACATCTTAAACATATTCAATCAATTTTTCAATTCTGTCTCGCAGTTTGTTGCATCTTCCCACATAGATACCAATCTTACAAGCACATATAACAAACAAAACGTTATAATCTCAAGCTAAAAGTCACATATTGGAAAAACTAAGATAAAAGATTCTTCATCAAACATCACATTTATTCACTATTAATTAATCAAGAAAACATGTTCAACTACATTTTTAGACAGTAGCTAAACAGCCAATAATTAATTAAGGATAAGCATCTGCAAGTTGCCTCCCACCAACAGTTACCATTTGAACCAACACTTTAATTTCCTTCTGCATATCTTGCAAATTCAAGTCCGCCTTATCGCCAAATGCACTGTTACAATTAACCCAAAATCCGTCACACTTTTCTTCATGAGATACCATAGTCTTATAATCTCCTCCGTCAAAAGACGATTTTGCCCCTGAGAGTTCGTTTAGCAATAATCCATACCAAAATTCACAAGTCTCGTAGATTTGGAACATTTCACCATTTGCACCTGCTTTATAGTTTGATAGGACAGTATTGGCAACTGAAACGTACCTTAATGCTTGGGTTAAAGCAATTTTATTCAAACCTATAATGTTTGTCCTTGGACCTTCCAAATAACTTTTGAAAACGGTGCGACAAAATTTGAAGTCATCTGCCTCGCGACAAATTCGAGTTATTAGCACTGAAGTGGTACCACGACTTGAAGAGAGTGGTATCGTTATGAGAAAGAGAACGACTATAGTTTGTGTGATCATTTTTGCATTAATTTCTCTACAATTTTCGTGGAATTGATGATGATTCTTTTTAGGTTATTATACACATTTAAGTTTTGGAATGTTGCATGATAATAGTTATTCGGAGGCTCGTCAAGCATTTATCTTGCATTTGTTTATGCATGAGGTAAATAATTTGACGAATTAATCTCAGGCCCTTAAAGTTAGCCTAGAAAATTTCGGATTTCAGAAATCATGGCGGATTCGGAGTACGAGTTCCTATCTATGATTTATTAGCTTTAATCAGAAAATATGTTGATTAGCGTGGATTTTTAAATGATTTCTAACTCTCACTTGAATAAAGTTTTATGTTAATTATCACAAATACACGGAATGTCACTTATCAATTAATAAATGATTTTGTGATTGGAAAATTCTAATGAAGTGATTTGGTCATTATATTCAGAATTACTAAAGTTAAATATAAATGTAATCAAGACAAAATATTTTAGTATTTAACTTGGGAACAATTAATTTCATCTTATCAAAAGTAGTTCACACTAAAATCTTGAAGTTCACAAGAGGCTTCAACTTTTAATGTAAGTCATTTACTTAGGTGGTTTTTACAAATGGTTATTATTCAAAAAGGTTAATTGACTTTTGAGATCATATAAGTATTTTTGAAGTATTTATAATACTAACTTTAATTTTATTTTTTGTCTTAAAAAAAGCCATGAAAAAGCAAACCGCAGAAGCTGATCAGTTTATGGTGATTCTCAAACTACTTTAAAGATATGATATTTCATAAAGTTTTAAAAAGAAAATAGCCACTTTTCATTAATTATCACAAAAAATTAATTAATAATTAAGTAGTTTTCTAATAAAATTTACAAACACTCTCAATTTTTTTTTTTCAATAATGATTTCAAGTGATTTTTCCAAAAGTAGTGAACAAACTCCTCTATAAGCTCTTACAAACACCACAAATTGGATTAGATTCAGAATTACGTTACTACACATTTTCTTGTTAATGTAATATTTCACGTAATGGGTTAAGGTTAGCTGCTTATTTTTAATTATTTAACTTGAGGATAAAACTCTTTAAACCCCGCAACTATGGAGTGTTTTTAAATGCACTCCATGGACTATAAAAAGAGCAAATATCCCCTCAACCATTGAAAAATGTGTGAAATAATCTCTGAGACAAAATTCATTGGGCGAAAATGCAGACACGTGTCCAAAATAAGTGGTGGATCAATGACTCGGGGGATATTGCGCATATTTTTCAATAGGTTAGTGGGTTATTTGTTTTTTTTTTCTTTTTTTTTTCTAATCCAGGGGGTACATAGTGAAAAACCCCATAGGTTGGGGGATTTAAAGTGTTCTACCCTTAACTTGACAACAATTTGTTTCATCTTATCAAGATTAATCACTACAAAAAAATTGAGCAACAGCGACGCCCGTTTCCAACAAAATTTAGACTTTCACCAACAGAAATAAAAATTTCCGTCAGTGAAGCCTAAATTGTTGTCGTTAATTCCATCGTTGTTGCTCAGTTTTCTTGTAGTGAATTCACACTAAAGTATTTTACGTAATGTGTGTTATGTGTATATTTTAGGTGGTGTGATGTATATTTTAAGTGATTTAGGTGTAATGCATACTTTTTAGGTGTAACGTCTATATTTTAAAAGACTAGGGTGTAGTATGTGTTTTATAAAGATAACTTAAGTGATAAGAGAATTATAGATCATGGCCTAATGAGAAAAGCATATTTTTTTTTTTCGCTTTCTTGGAACCTAATTGAGTTTTCCAGAAAATTAATGATATGATATGTTGAAAAAAGTTTTTTATGATATCTTGAAAAAGTTTGTCTAATATTTTTAGAAGATAGCATGAATATTCTATTAATAGAGGAAGAGATAGACGTTTACTTTTATTTTGTTATCCTAGTGTCTAATTTTTCAATCTATTAAGAGAGTTTAAAGAATGTTCATCCAAACATTTCAAGTCAATTGTCAAAATAACATTATTGAAAAAATGAATTTCCAGTATCACTCTTTTGAGAATAATTCAAATAACAATATTGAAAAAAATTAATTTCCAGGTATCACTCTTTTGAGAATAATTCACACTTTATGCCTCTTTTTAGTGTATCAAACGAGTTTAGGGATTGGAAATCATCAATTTCCGTGTGTAGGCAGTGCCGGTTTGAAATACATTTTATTTCTTGTTGCAATTTCCTTTTTATTTTTTTTTTATAATATCTCATCACTGCATCTATTACGGATTGCACGTCTTAAACATGATCAGATTACTATATCTTGCGACTCTAAGACTGTAGTGTCCCTTCTCTTGCAGGCATTTCCAAATTTCCATCCTCATAAGCCCTTGATCGAAGCTTGTCATTCATTTATGACTCAATTTCGTTTCTCTGGAGTTAAACATGATTACAGAGAGACCCAACAAGGTTGCGGATTGCTTGGCAAATCTTGGTCACAACTTATCCTTTGGACTTCAGAGTTTTGAGCAGTCTCCTTCCTCCGTTTACTCCTCTCTACTCTTTGATGTTGTTGGCGGTATTAGTTGGCGCAATATTACTATAAATCCTAGTACTGCTTAATTTGTTTTTTTGGGTTTTGACCCTCCCTCTGTATGGAAGAAAAAAATAAAAATAAAATAAAGATGTATTCTGTTTCATACATATAAATATATATAGAACAAAGAATAAATGTCAATGTGTAATAGAAACTCAATCTCTTATTTAATGAAGGAGCAAAACAATGATATATGTAAGATGTGCACCCTAACTAATTGTCACATATGAGATGTGCACCCTTAACATATAGTCATTTGTGTGATGTCCATCTACGTACGTCTAAGGGAAGAAAACAAAATGTTCGATTATATTTCGCTAGTTTTGGACGGAATTAATGTTGACCATGGTTCAATTTGCACTCTTTTTAAAAATATTATGGTGTAAATCGAACATTGTGATACGTTATGGTGTGAGGCACAAATTGTATTATTAGTCATACTCATTGTCATTTGTTCGGAGGGTGGACAAAATGTCTGTCAATATTAAACGAACTGTTTATAGTTTGATGAGTTTATGCAACCTATTTATGAACCTACCATTAACAAGTCCTTATAGATAATTGGTTGACTGGTGAGTCACTTTTTAGTTTTTACTCAAAAATAATTGGTTGACTGATGAGTCACTTTTTAGTTCTTACCAATTAATTTATAACCCTTATGTTTGCAACCCAACCTACCATTTGCCACCTCTATTCAAATCTTATGAGTATTTATTCCTATTTTTTTCAAATTTTAAAGAGTATTTTTTATCATTCATCAAATGAAAAAATACATGTTATAAGATCAAATCTAAGTAGTGTAAATGTAATAATTCCACACGCCTATAAATCAGATTACTTGATTAAGTTTTAGATTAGTTACTCGCAAATCCATTAGAAATCTTGAACAGTAAAGAGTAATATGTTCAAAGTTTACGATTCTACCATGCATTATATTAATTACTGTACCATGCCTATAATATTACGTGATTCATTTTGGATTGCTATCTATAGGCATTAATAATCTTGAGCCATAAAAGCTTTAGGTTTAGGTCTATATAAGAAACCCAATTCATAGCAAAAGTCCTACATCCCATTCGAAAATCAATTTTTAGTGAAAGTTATGGAGAAATTACAAATTAACAAACTAATTACAACATCAATAGTCGTTCTCTTTCTATCAATGTTACCACAAACTTCAAGTCAAAATGCAACCTCGGCATTAATCAATCTAATTTGTCATCGAACAGATGACTTCCAATTTTGTAACGATACTTTTCACAATAATTTGAAAAGTCCAGTAGCAAATGTTAAAGCTTTGAGCGAAATTGCTATAACCCAAGCGCTAGAGTTAGCCTCAGTTATTGAAACTATCATTTTAGACTCGAGAGGTACTGCAAAGGGTGGGGACGTAAAACTCTATGACACTTGTATATCCTTGTGCGAATTATTGCTAATGGATCTTTCAAGGGCAAAGTCGGCATTTTACAAAGGACATTATAAAACTATGCTATCTCATGAAGTAAATTGTGGCAGATATGTGGATAATTGCAGACGTATATTGGGCAATAAGGCGGAAGGGGCTTTGCAAGTTTTCTTCCCGCAGAATATAGTGCTAGCTGAAATGGCGGTTATAACTGGTAGAATTCTTGCGCTATAATTCTAGTTTTTCATTGGCTATGTAGCTTTTTTTTGTAAATTTGTGGTTTAGTATTTCATTTTGATGAAATAAATAATACTTATGTGTTATACTTGATGAATAAGAGTTTATATGGTTTTACCACATGTATGAATGGCTCATAGTTTGTGATTTTAACTTTCAGATTATGCATGTATTTGTATTATTTGTATTTATCCAACTACACAAAATAAAACCGAGTTCAATGTAAAGAAGTGACAATCTCAAACCAGAACTCATGAACTCGTTAAAGCTACTACAATAAAGGAGTCTCAATATGTAGTTAAGTTAAACGAGTAACACTTTAACAATCTGATAATCAAACGGGTAAACCCCGTGGGTTCCCGCGAGAAACATCCGAGACATGCTAATTATTTATGATAATTAATAAAAAGTTAAAAAGAAACACATAAAACACAACATTACACCTAAACCACTTTAAAAATAGACACTACACCTAACAACATGTTCAAAACATACATTATACATGAATTACTTAAAAAAAAATATACATACATTAAAAAGCACACACTGCACTAAATTATCTAAAGAGCCACACACACTACATAAATCATCTAAAAGACAACGCACAAATCTTAAATATACATACCTAAAATACCTATAAGAAAAAACCTCAGTGCACGCACTACCCTTGAAAGACACACTACACTTAGAACAACTTAAAAATCATATACTTCAACTAAAAATCACGCATGATACTTATATCACCTCAAACTACACAAAGCCACTAACTACCTAGCTAATAATCTACACAATTATTGAAACACGCAGATCAAACCAGCTATAATAAACCTGATCACCTAAAAAATACACATTATACTTAAAAGACGCACTACACCTAAATAACCTACAAAAATAAACATTACACTTTAAACACCTAAAACACCTAAAATACCTAAAAGACGTCCATTACACATAAAACACACCCTATGCACTTCACCTAAAGCACACACTAGAAACAAAACACTTATAAATACATACTAAACGTGAAGAACACATGCAATACCTAAGTTACCTAAAAGAACACATGTCATACGTAATCACCTAAAACACACACTATAATAAAAGGCTTAAAAGATACACAATGTACTAAAACACACATTACATATGCAATATATTCTTGTATATGAATGATCAAAAGAATATTTTATACTTACTTCCTCAACATTTTTGCTTAGATTCGCAGGGGGATTATATATGCTCGAAATGTATTAATTTAATTGAATTCAAGTCACTGTTTTCGCAACTAAGTTTTGCCAAAAAGATTGTCTGGAAAAGTTTGCCGGAATAGTCCGTTGGAGTAGTAATTTCATGGAGAAAGAATTATTTGAGATTATATAAATTTAAAGAGATTTTCTAGAATTTAGAAGATCATTATTTGTTTTGGTACGTATTTGTATTCATGAAGAAGAACGAGATTCTCTAACATCATTAATATTTAGAAATCATTAATATGTGGAAATATGTTTATTTATGGGGTATGAGAGATCGATCGAGGATTTAAAAATAGAAGATGAGTTTGTTGATTTTGTAAGGATAAAATTGTAAATAGGTGAAATCTTGCTATGTGATTAGGGATTTTGTTCTAGATATATGAGCTCCCTTACTTAGGTAGTGTTTACAAATGGTTATTAAAATGTTGATTGACTTTTGGGATCATGTAAGTATTTTTTAAATATTTACAACACTAACTTTAATTTAAACTTTTTGTCTTTACAAAAAACAATAAAAATACAAGTCGCATAAGCTGAGTTTATGGTGCTTCTCAAACTCCTTTAAAGATATGATATTTCACAAAGTGTTAAAAAGAAAATAGCCACTTTTCATTAGTTATCACCAAAATTTAATTAATATTTTAAGTAGCTTTTAAAGCAAATTTACAAACACTCCCAATTTTTTTCAAAAGTAACTTTAAGTGACTTTACCAAAAGTTGTGAACAAACCTTCTACAATCTCTTAAAAACACCACAAATTGGATTAGATTCATAGTTACAATTACATTACTACACCTTTTCTTGTTCTTAATTCATATGTAATGTAATATTTTACATAATGGGTTAAGGTTACTTAATTATTTTTAATTATTCAACTTGAGGGTAAAACACTTTAAACCCCCCAACCTATGGGGTGTTTTACGATGTGCTCCCTAAACTGGCCAAAAAAAAAAGAAGAAGAAAATAACCCCCGCCCCCAACATGTTGAAAATTGCATGAAATGACCCCTGAGACAAAACCTATCGAACAGAAATGCAGACACGTATCCAAAATAGGTGGTGGATCAATGACTCAGGGGATATAGAGCGCATTTTTCAATAGGTTGGAGGCTATTTTTTTTTTTTTTTTGTAATTCAGGGGGTACATTGTGAAACACCCGATAGGTTGGGGGTTTAAGTGTTTTACCCTTAACTTGACAACAATTTATTTTTATCTTATCAAGATTAATCCACACTAAAATATTTTGCATAATGTGTTTTATGTAGATATTTTAGGTGTTGTGATGTATATTTTAGGTGATTTAGGTGTAATACATATTTATTTAGGTGTAATGTCTGTATTTTAGAAGTCTAGGGTATAGTATGTGTTTTGTATTTAATGCATATTTAATGTGTGTTTTAGTGCATTGTGTATCTTTTAAGCGTTTTATTATAACTTAGGTATCGCATGTGTTGTTCACGTTTAGTATGTGTTTCTTAAGTATTTTGTTTCTAGTGTGTGCTTTAGGTGAAGTGCATAGCTTGTGTTTTATGTGTAGTATATGTCTTTTAGGTGTTTTAGGTATAGTTTTATTTTTTGTAGGTTATTTAGGTGTAGTGCGTCTTTTAAGTATGATGTGCATTTTTTAGGCGATCAGGTTTATTGTATTTTGTTTAATGGTGTGTGTTAGGTATACTGAGTGTTCCAAGAATAGTATAGATTATTAGCAAGGTGGTTGGTGGCTGTTTTTAGGTGATATAAATGCCATGTGTGATTTTTAGTTGAAGTGTATGGTCTTTAGGTTGTTCTAAGTGTACATGTCTTTTAAGTGTAGTGCGTGCACTCGGTTTTTTTTAGGTATTTTAGGTATGTGTATTTGTCTGTTGTCTTTTAGATGATTAATGTGATGTGTCATCTAATGTGATGTGTGTATTCTTTTAGATGATTCAGTGCAGTCTTTGCTTTTTAATGTGTGTATACTTTTTAAGCGATTTAGGTATAATGTTTGCTTTCAAGGTGCTTTTTAGGTGTAATATTTTGTGTCTCCAAAAGTAGTTTTTAGGAGTAGTTTTTAATTTTAAAGTGATTTAGGTGTAATGTAGTGTTGTACGTGTGACTTTTAACTTTTTATTAGTTTTCATAAATATTTATTATTTAACATGTCTGGGATGTTCCTCGCGGAACCCACGGGTTACCTATTTGATTATCAGGTTGTTAAAGAGTTACTCTTACTCGTTTAACTTAATTATATAAATACAATTATTACCAACGCATGCGTTAATCTGAATCTTCAAAACACAAAGTATGAGCCATGCATAAATTCATTTTCGTCAAACATAACACATGTATTATCTATTTTATCAAGAAGACATACTAAACCACAATTTTACAGAAAAGCCACATAGCCAATGAACAACTAGAACTATTGCGCAAGAATTCTACCAGTTATAACCACCATTTCAGCTAGCACTTTATTTTCGGAGAACAAAACTTGCAAAGTCACTTCCGCCTTATTGCCCAATATACGTCTGCAATCATCCACAAATCTGCCACAATTTACTTCATGAGATAGCATAGTTTTATAATCTCCTTGGTAAAATGACGACTTTGCCCTTGAAAGTTCCTTTAGCAATAATCCGTAAAAAGATATACAAAAGTCATAGAGTTTTATCTCCCCACCCTTTGCAGTATCACTCGACTCTTCAATGATAAATTCCGTATCTGAGGCGTATTTTATTGCTTGGGTAATAGCAATTTCACTCAATCCTTTAACGTTTGTCGTTGGACTTTTCAAATTATTTTGAAAAGTATCGTTACAAAATTGGAAGTCATTTGTTTGATAACAAATTTGATTGATTAATGCGGAGGTTGTACTTTGACTTGAAGTTTGTGGTAACATTGATAGAAAGAGAACGACTATTGCTGTTGTAATCAGTTTGTTAAAATGTAATTTCTCCATAGTTTTCACAGAAAAATGATTTTCGAATGAGATGTAGTATTTTGCTATGAATTGGGTTTCTTATATAGACCTAAAGCTTAAAGCTTTTATAGTTCAAGATTATTAATGACTATATATAGCTAGTAATCCAAAATGTAATCAAGTAAGCTGAGTTATAGGCAGGGTAGATTAATGGCATAGTCCTAAACCTTGAACTTATTACCATGTATTGTACAAGATTTCTAATGAATATTGCAAGTAATTAATCCAAAACTTAATCAAGTAATCTGATTTACAGGCGGGGTGGAGTTATTACATTTACAGTACTTCTTTAGATTTAATTTCATAACGTGTATTTTTGTTTTCATCTGATGAATAATTTAAAAAGAATACTGTTTAAAAAGTAGTGTTGCATATATGAGGGTCGGAATGAATTGATAAAAAGTGATTCATCAGTTAACAAATCATTTATACGGAAGTGTTTTTTTTTTTTTTTTTTTTGTAATAATTATACGAGAAAGTTAACGATAGGCTCGTAAATAGCTCGAATAAACTCATCAACCAATAAACAACGGGAGTTGATATAAAGAGCAAAATCCCTAAATGCGAAACAATGTTACATTGATTGTCAGTTTTACATTTTTCTAATCAACAAATTGAGTAATTAAGTCATCTTCCTATTTAGATCTTTTTTTTTTTCCAATTTATAACCACGAAAAATCAAATCTTCTCCCAAAATTCACTAAGATTCTCTTTCTTACATGATAGAAACTGGGCACGCGAGCCCCACATTAATTTTTTATATTAAAAAGTATTATATGTTCATATTTATGTGGGAAGAAAATAAATTTGCCTGAAGAAAAAAAAAGCAATAAAAAGGATTTGTTTAGATGGAAAGAGTTTGAACTAATGGGAGAGTGAATCAATATAACTAGAGTAGAATGGAAACAAAAGTAATTTCCATTGAAGAAATATGAATTATAGGAAAACTAAATCATTCTTCATAGTAAATGATATAATTAATTTCATCTAACTTAAATTGTTGGGTTAAATTGAAAAATTAAAAATAAAAGGCTATAGTGGAATATAAATTATAAGGTTAAACTTGGAAATCAAAAGTTTGGTGTCACAAATTCTTCTTCCTTTATATATTAGTATAGATATAGACTAGAAATTGGGGCACGCGGAGCCCCGCGCACATTATTTTTTATATTGTAAAGTACTATATGATCATACTCAAGTGTGAAGAAAAAAAACTGGAAGAAAAAAAAAAGGCAAGAAAAAAGATTTACCTAAATGGAAAGAGTGTGAATTAATGGGAAAGTGAATTAACAATTAGAGTAGCATGGAAAGAAAAGTAATTTCCATTGAAAGAATATGAATTATAGGAAAACTAAATCATCATTCATAGTAATGGTATAATTAATTTCATCTAACTTAAATTATAGGGCTAAATTAGAAAATTAATAATAAGATGCTATCGTGGAACATAAAGTATAAGGTTAAACTTGGAAATCAAAAGTTTGGTGTCACAAATACATCTTCCTTCATATATTAGTATAGATTAATAATCAAAAGCAACAATCTATACAAAAAGTTGGAAGTTTTTTTTTTTTTTTTTTTTTAATTCATGTAACATTTTAAGAAAATTAATTATTCAGTTTACTTTGTGAAAGAAATTTTTTCAACACAGACTCTAAAAAATCATCGAAGTAAATAATTAGATTAATTACATTGAGTGGATATACAAAGTTAATGCATGTATGCAATTTATTGTGTTGTAAATATTAATTATCTATGCCAATTTTTTCAAACTATATGTTTTACTTAATTGTATTAATGGTTTAAGAAGTCTAGCGGTTGTATATATATGACTGTATTCCAAATATTGTGGGATACAGAATCATTCAATGACAAAATATCAAAGAAGTATACTAGCTATTTGTTTTCACATTGTGTAGTAGTACAAATGAAAAATGACAGCAGTTATATCTTGATCTATTTTTCCTATTAAGTTACAATTATGTGTCCAAGAAATATATTGCAGTGAGAAGTGAGAAATGTAAGTTGATGCAGTGACTAATTAATTATTGCTTTTTCTTTTATATTCTGATTGCATATTTTAAATATATAAAAGTTACTTTATTGCATCTTTTCTGATTCTATGCACTTTTTGCACATATATCATTCTAACTTTTAATAGACAATTACTTTAAAATACTTATTTAGAATTCTTCTATGTAATTTATCGATACAAATACTTAACTTTGTTATATAAAAGAAGATAATTTTTCCATATGAAAAATAGGAATGAAGATTTTCTTCTGAAAATCTTTAAATCTCAATGAGTTGTCATATTAATTTCAGAATTGTATATTAGAGAACAAATAAGGATTTTTTCTGTATATATAATTTGTCATAAACAATTCTTTTAATTTATTATTAACCGACATCTTATGTACCCTCCGAACAGATGACAATGAGTACGATTAACAATACAATTCACGTCTCAGAGCTTCAAAAAATTGGGTGACTATATTAGCACTTTTATTTTATTTAAAATCTAAGATATAATATATATTTTTTTCTCAAAAATAGTTGCATTCGCCGTAGATATCACATTGAATTGTTTGCTATTATTCATTAATCAAATAACCTAACTCAATTACTCATTTCAGCTCAGACAGAAGAGAAGCTCGAGTTTGTTTTACCTTCACAGAAAACACAAATATTATCAACACATGCATTAATCTGACTGAATGTTCAAATAACAAACTATATATGAGCCTCTCACATATTCGATAAACTCATATTATTCTTATTCATCAAACATAACGCACAACGATATATTGTCAATAAATCGCACTAATTAAACCCATAGTTTTACTATTTACCCCCAATTATACGCCTGCCAGTATTAACTAACATTTCAGTTAGCACTTTATTCTGCGGGAAGAAAATTTGCAAAGCCCCTTCCGCCTTACTGCCCAATAGACGTCTGCAATCATCAACATATTTGCCGCACTTTCCTTCATTAAATAACATAGCTTGATAATCTCCACTAATAAATGACGTTTTTATCCCTTGGAGTGTATCTAGCAATGTATCGTATAAAGATACACAAGTCTCATAGAGTCTTCTGTCCCCACCCTTTGCAACATCTCTCGACTGTTGAAGGATAGTGTTGCTAACATCGGCGCCTTTTATTGCTTCTTCAATAGCAATTTCACCCAAACCTTTAATGTCTGTCCTTGGACTTTTCAAATTATTTTGAAAAGTGTCGTGGCAGAATCCGTAGTCATCTGTTTGACGACAAATTTGATCGATTAATGTTAAGGTTGGAGTTTGACTTGAAGTGTGTGGCACTACAGTTAATAGGAAAAGAAGTACTATAATTAGCATCTTGCTAGTAAAATTCTTCAAGAGTTTATGAATGAATATTAATGGGTGCATGCATGTACAGAACTTTTGCTAGGGTTTTTATATATAGACCTAATCCTTGAACTTAGAAGTATGTTATTTTCAGAAGTTAGTGAATATTGTGCGAGTATTAGGAAACGTAATCAAGCGACTGATGGCAATAATCTTTGGAAGATGATATATACAGAGCAAAATTCCTAATTACAGAGTAATTTTCTATTGTTTACTATTATACCCTTTTTAAAGCTATTGTTCCTTTTTAATATCTATCTATGATTAGTAGAATTTGTAGAAACTTCATCTAAACAAATATCTTTCCAATTTTAAAAACAGAAAAATTATATTTCTTTATATAAACATAATCAATAACTAATGTTAAGTAGCTATGGAATAAAAAATCTTATTATTTACTTTACCACATCTATTCAAAATTGGGGTTCTTTGCTGCATACCCAGAAAACTTCTCCCTATTTCTCATCGGAATGCTTCAAAACTAAAGTTGAATTCAGCAGATTCCGATGAGAAACACTTGCTCCGTCTTGAATAGCGAAGACATGTTTTGATTTCATCATATATACCAAAATAATGAACTTTCATGACCGTGATCTCAAATTAAAGGAAATGATATATATCCCCTGTAAATACGACTTGCATTGGATTGTTTTTTTTTTCTTTTTTTCCTACTGTTTTTTGAGTAACTTATATATTAATGTTATATTATTGAACTTTCTGGCTTTTAATATATATTGTGGGCGAATTTTTAATACATAACTAATTTAATGTATTCAATTAGAGTCTTGTTAATTAACTTATTCATATGGACTGTTCCTATCTTTAGAAAGAAAGATATATCTTTACATTTCGAAAATTGGAAAGAAGAATGTTTAAATTAAGTTTCAAAGATTCTGCTAATCATAGATGTATATTATTAAAAAGGAAATGAGTTGCACAATAAATTTAAAAGGGGTATATTAATAAATAATAGAAAATTACTTTGTAATTAGGGATTTTGCTCTGTATATATCATCTCCCATAATCTTTTATTCTCTAATTCGTGAACTTCAATCATAGATCTGTTGACTTTGAGATGATTTATAACTTTAATTGGGTAATTCTATAACCAAAATCTACGTACAGATCTGGAATGTGACGTTGATTTCCTTTCATCGAGATTACTTGAATTGGTCCCGGGCAATTTCAAAAGTAATAATAATATTAACTTTTTTGCTACATTTGAAGGTTAGATTTGTTATTCATCAAAAAAATAAAATGTTAGATTTGTAGAGTTCTTAAGGCACGGTTGGATCAATAAATAGACAGACATGCGTCAGAAGAAAATCATTTTAGGCAATATTCTAATGTTGAAAAAACCAAAAAACGTCAAAGATTTTTATTCTCTTTATAAGTACAAACTATATGACTTTTTAGCCCAGCATTTTTTTTAATTATGTATTAGTTTCATCACTTAATTATGAATGAATACATAGCTTTAAGGTGGTATTTACAAATGCTTATAAATGGAGCTTGTTCACTACTTTTGCTTAAAGCCACTTTAAGTGACTTTTAATAAAAAGTCGGGAGTGTTTGTAAATGTTTTTAAAAAGCTATTTAAATCATTAATTAGGTGTTTGCAAAAATTAATGAGAAGTAAATTTTCTTTTAAAAACTTTTTTTTTAAAAAAAATAACATAATTCCAAAAGTAGTTGGGGAAGCACCCATGTGCATACTTTTGCGGCGTGTGCTTTTTCTGACTTTATTTTAGACAAGCATAAGCAAAAGTAAGCATTTCAAACACTAAATATGTGCTTTTGCGGTTGCATAAGCCAACAAGATTCTTTTATAAGCATTTGCACAGACCATCTAAACGTCACTGAAATGTTGTGATCACAAAGTCTGCATATTTTAACAAATCCGGTCCTTAAAAGAATTACCCTTAGTCTATCATAGTATTTTATTAAACTTGTATGCATCTTGCTGTTGAAGAATTAACGATCAAAATGAATTGTTATTGAAGAATTACAACGGCGAATGTGAAAAAATATCATGTCTAAACTGCTCAAATATTTCAAGATAATTTGCATATTATCCAATAATCTGATGATTATACATATATGCATGCACATAAGTATGTATATATCTATTTATATCTAAAAAAATTGAACTAAATTATATAATTTTATTCAAAAGCTCAATAAGAACTAAGGTGGTGTTCGCAAATGCTTATAAAAAGAGCTTATTGGCTTTTACAGCCGCAAAAACATATTTTTAGTATTTGCAACACCGACTTTTATTTCTGCTTGTCTAAAAAAAAGTTAGAAAAAGCACAAGCCGCGAAAGCAGGGTCGGGTGCTTCTTCAACTGCTTTTGAAACTATACTATTTTTAAAATATTTTTAGAAGAAAAAGTCACTTCTTCTTAACTTTTGCAAACACCTATTTAATGTGCTTTAAGTAAACTTTAAGCAAAAGTAGTGAACAAGCTCCTTATATAAGCTCTTACAAACACCCCTTTAAATGTTTATAGAGGTACCAGAGTGTCACTCAATTCAGGCACCTTAGAGTCTATAATAGATTCATAGTCACGCACAAATTTGTCACACTTTTTAACATGTGATAACATAAGTTTATTTGCTCCTCTTATGGAATAATGTTGTAGCAGCTATGAATTCACGCAACAATTTTTCTTACCCTGTTTCGCAATTCACGAAGAGATTTGTGTAGTTTTGTACGTGTCTTCTTTTTTCAACATTGTTTTTAACTTATTTGTATTAGTGACTTGCTCTATGGTCTAATTAAGACCTATACTGCATAGACAACAAAAGTTAACCAAGTTTCCCCATTTTTGTGAAAAATAATTGAACAAAATTCAGGGTCTGCGACCAAACGAGAAATACCAGTGATGAAAATGCTTTCTTTACTCGCAGAAGAACTTATTTTTGATAGAAAAATGATCACCACTAATATCAAAAAGAATATGGAAACCATATGTTCATATCTCTCAAGAGTAATAATGTAATATATTAGTGTCTCATTGTGTTTATACTGAACTTTGCAATTAAGTGTCCTATATATAGTTGAACCTTGAGCATGAGACCAATTAATGCAATTAATTAGTTGCATACTTAGTTAATTAGAGTGTTCAATAGGACTATTAAGTAAGCTAGAGTGTTAGATGAAAGTGTAAGACATGATAATATTTTGAGAATGAAAAGTAAATGTTATAAGGTAAAACAAAAAAAAAATGTTATACTTTCATTTACAATAAGGCATATGTTTTTTTCTTTTTTTTTTGTTGTGAACACCAGAAACAACAGCCCTTAGGCTGAATCCTCAACTAAAAAAGGAACAAAGGAATGTGGTGGAGATAAGAACAAAGTAGCCTCTCCATCCGCACTAGCTTCAATCTTCATCATTGCATCCGCGAGCCTATTCATTGACCTTGCAATCCAACAAAATTTATAATCCCATGGCTTCCTAAGCAGTGCACGACACTCCTCAATCTTATGTCGGAGTTGATGAGAATCATTCCCAAAGCTTGAGATCAGTGAATAAGCTTCATTAGAGTCCGTCTCAATCTCGATTTTCTGTATGCGCCTCTCCCATGCAAACACCAATCCAATCTGAATCGCTTCCACTTAAGCTTCAAGAACCGTAGGCTGTTGGAGCTCTTGCACGAACCCCCATCTCCATTATCCCTTGTCGTCCAGTAGCACCCCACCAGCTGAGCCGCAGTTTTTCCTTGTAATAACTCTACCATCAACGTTCAATTTAGACCAGCCAACAACCGGTTTTTTCCAAGAAGTACACCACGCCACTTCTCTTATCAAACTCGACGACAGAAAATCGCTGACAAGGGTTTGAATTTGAACCATAATCACTCCAACATCCTCTTCTCTTCCTTTGAAAATTCGATAGTTTCTGGCTTTCCAAATACACCAAATGCACGACACAAAAATAATAAACCACGGAACATTAGGGAATTTATCACAGCTCCTAGTTTTACTTCCCAGATTTTGGCGCAGCCAAATCTCTTCGTTTGTATGAATAAAGTCTGACCATTGAGCCTTTGAAAGAAGCTTAATCCAGACCTTTTTTGCTCCTTTACAATCACGGAGAATGTGCACAGCCGACTCCTCAACATTAAGAAATATGTTACAATTCGCATCATCTCTAATCTTGCGAACTTTTCTCAATTTATTAGTCGCTAAACGGTTTTGCGCATCCAGCCAAATGAAGAACTTAATTTTTTGACTACAGGGTATTTTCCATACCCAATCAATTTTATTTCCAAGCCTTGGTGAAACCGAATACGAGTCGTGGAGGGCCTTGTACACACTTTGACACGAAAAAACACTATTCCCTGATGCGCTCCAAATTCTCACGTCTAAATCCGCACTCAAAGTAAAATTAGAAGACAACATTCGCGTCTTCAATGCATTCGGTAAAGGTGTATTTAAATTGCTAAGATTCCAGGAACCATCCTCCTCCAACAAATCTGCCAACTTCAAACCAAGATCACTCGCACATACATGAGGGATTACCTCACACAACCTCACGTCGCCTAACCAATTATCAAACCACACAGATATACTCTTCCCGTCTCCTATTTTCCACCTAATGAACGGTAAGATAAGCGCCATACATCGGACTATCCCCTTCCAAGTAGGTGTATCACTTGGTTTAACAATATACTCACTAAGTCGTGTCTTCTTAAGATATTTAGCTTGAATTAAATCCAACCAAACACATTTTTGATTCTACAAAATCTTCCAACAAAGCTTAGATAAAAGCGCCTCATTATTCAATCTGGTCGTTCTCAATCCAAACCATTTTCTTTCTTACTTCACGTCACTCTATTCCATCCCACCAAATGAAGTTTACGGATTTCTGGATTATTTGACCAAAGAAAATTTCGGTTCAGCTTATCAAGACGATCACACACCCTCTCCGAGAGCCAACTCGATTGCATTATATGAATCGGATAGCAGTAGACACCGATTAAATCATAGTTGAACGCCCCGCCAAAGAAAGAGTTCCACATTTCCAACTTGCAAAACGCGCCAGCAGTTTATCAAACACGTCATTGAAATGCTCCTCCTTTACCCTTTCATGAATTAACCTTGCACCTAAATATTTTCCAAGATTCATCGTTTGAGAAAAACCAAGCAAAGAACAAATTCTTCTTTTAAGCGAATCGCCCCCCATTAGAAAAATAAATTTTCGACTTAGCGGCATTCAACTTAAGGCCCTAAGACTTGCAAAAACTATCAAGAGTGCGCTTCATGCACCTAGCGGTCTTAAGAGTTGTTTTTCCCATAAGGATGAGATCATCCGCAAAAAAAGATGCGACATATGCGGCCCGCCGCGATAAGGAATAAGCGGATCCTATTTTTTCCCTTCAACCGCCTCATGGATTAAAAAAGATAGCATCTCCACACACAAAACAAACAAATAAGGTGATAAAGAGTCACCTTGTCGAAGTCCACAACCATGCTTGAACTCCTCGAGTGGATCGCCATTCCAGAGAATCTTAGTCGCCGCATTTCGAACACAAAACATGATCAACTTAATCACATTGTCCGGAAAGTGAAACGCTAAGAGAGTCTCCTCCAAAAAATTCCAGCTAATTTTATCATAAGCTTTCTCGAGATCAAAAAGCTTCAGAATCATGCAACCCACCTTGTTATTTCTTTTAGATCTCAAAGAATGAAACACTTCTTGCATAATAAAAATATTATCTTGCGTACTTCTTCCTTTAATAAAACTCGACTAAGTGGCGCAATAATATTAGGCATGATGTCCCTAAGTCTCATAGTAATGCATTTCGTAATGAATTTGTAAACCACATTACACAGAGAAATAGGTCAGAATTGAGAGATAAGCTACGGATTGTTCACCTTTGGGATCAAACAAAGATGCGCGGAACAAACTTCAGGGTCAAAAGCCCCAACTCTCAATGCATCTTGAACAAACGTGAGTAAAGAAGCACTCGTCCAGGTCCAAAATCTCTAAAAAACCATTGCTTGGATCCCATCTGGACCCAGAGCTTTGTGGGGATGGGTACACCAAATAGTGTTTTTAAGTTCCGCCATACTCACATCCATACCAACAGTTTCAGCCTCCTCAAGATCAAGAACTTGTTGAAATTTAGACATGGGCAGAGGGGGCGTGTTTTGATCAATACCATTAAATAAACCTTGAAAAAAATTACGTGCATGAGCACGTAATACCTCCTGATCCGAACACCAATTTCCCTCAATTTTTAACATGAGAATTCTGTTTTTCTTTCATCTCGCGATAGTCGTTCGGTGAAAGAAAGCAGTGTTACCGTCCCCCGCCTCAAGCCACTTTATCCTTGACTTTTGGTGCCAAAATAATTCTTCTCTCCTCAAAACAGCATTACAATCCCCCAACAACTTCTCCTCCAAGTTCACCATGAACGTGCTCGGTTTATTTGCAATGGCCGTCTGAACCCTGTTGATGCGACGAAGAAGCAAATTCTTTTGCCGAAAAATATTCCCAAAGTGCTTCTTATTCCATGGAATCATGGCATTCGATATATTCTCAATTGCTCTAATAAGCGTTATTTCTTCTTCCCAAATATTCCTCACAATGCCTTCGCAATCTGCATGTTTGAACCACATGGCTTCAAAACGGAATGGACACCGACTCTTCTGGACAATTCGTCCATCGGTGGTAGTGAGAATTCGATGGTGGTCGCCATCGGTGCGAGGCAGATGAAATACAGCATTCTCGGGAAAACTTTCCACCCATTTATCATTCGCAAGGGCTCAGTCTAGCCTTTCTTTAATCAACGCCTTCCCCTTTCTCTTATTAGACCACGTAAACTTTGGCCCATTAAACCCAAGATCATGTAGTCTCCAAGAGTTAATCCTCTGTTGGAATGCAAAACAACGGTTATGCACATTCCCGCTCCCTCCTTGCTTCTCGTGCGCAAAACCGATCTTATTGGAGTCTCCTTGAACAAGCCAAGGAATATCACGCCTACTAGAAATTCTTTGTAAACTATTAAATATACAAACCTTATCCTCATTGTAAGGTTTCGCATAAATTCCCAAAACCAACCATTTTTCTTGTCTCTTAGAACCCACAATAGCGTAGATTTCCTGATCTTCGACGCTTTGAATCTGAACGTCAATATTCTCGGAATTCCACAACATCCAGACCCCTCCATCCATACCGTCTACAGGAGCAATACAAAAATCAAAAAACCCTAGGCGAGGGGCAATCTGGTATGCATTCTCCGGCGAAACGCGAGTTTCAAGTAAAAACACAACATTCGGGCTATGATTCCTAACCAAATCCCTAAAGTTCGATCTAAAGTCTTCGTCACCAGCCCCTTGACAATTCCAAGAGATTATCTTTATGGGTAAACCGATAAGATGAGTGGGATGAATTGGATCAGGAGGACTCCGGTCCATCCATGACAACATCAGTTGTCGAATCACCTCTTGGAACAGAAAGCTCTGTCTGTTGAACTCCCAATTGCTCATCGATATTTTTTGCCAGCATGTCGGTATATTCACTATTCTTTCCCTCCTTCTGGTGTCTATTTCTAGCTCCCAGACTAACGGTGAGACTGCTATCACGTGAACTTCTCGCGGATTCGTAATATCTTCAAGGGTTCTTCGAACCTGTGGTGCACTGTCTGAATATCCCAAAACTGTTGTAGGACCTGCGCTATCAGAAACCCGTTCTCCATCACCAGCTCCAGACTTTCCTCCGGTTCCATAGCTTCTAATTATGCTTGTATCAACCAGTTGAACCAGAGACGCGTTCGGAATATTCTGAATTTGATAACACCGCAAAGGCGTTTGAATTAGCTGCCGCGTTATTCAGAAATGTTTTTTTATATTTTATCGCCACCTTTCGCACTCTTTTTTTTCGGTTTTGCCTCAGATCTTTTAGGTTTAACAATGGATGCATGCAATATTCTTTTGCCAGACGGATGCACCAAATCCTCGTTACTCCTACCAGGATGGAAATTACTCAAGGACGGAACAATTGCGTATGTATAGGATTTTGTTTTCTAAGAGGCAAAGACTTACCTTTGTCAACCACCTCATTTCTGTTCCCTGAGGATCCCGTAGGCCCCACGCCTCTTTTAATAGTTGTTATCTTTCTCTGGGTACCTCCATCCAATCCCCAAACTCATGATTTTTTGCCTTTTCCATTAACCACTGTGCTGGCACCACAGGATTATTTTCAGGCAAAGATTTATCGCGTTGATCATCAACAACCGTCTTTCCCTTATCTTTCATTTTCAAACTATCACAAGCAGTCTCAACGTGACCAACATTACCACACGTGTAGCATAGAGACGGGAGATTTTCGTACATAATATGATATAAACGTCCTCGGATTCTAATTCCTCTTTCAAGTGGTTTATTGAGCGGAACTTGAACACAAAAATGTGCAAACTTTCCCCTAGATGCCGTGAAAGTATTACCATCAATCTTGATGGGATTCCCGATACAGTTTGCAATGGTTTGAATCACAGACTCTCGAAACATTTCGACCGATAAATTCATAACTCGCACCCAAGTTATAATGTGTTCAATTTCATCGTTATCCGCTCGGAAATTCGGGGACCATTTTTCGTATCGACAGAAAGTTCCCAGTAATTTGTCAAGGCCCTTAATAATAAGGCATATGTTGATAATTTCTAACAACTCGTACATACCTTTTTATGTAACAACTTCATACCTTATCTTATTTTACAGTTTCACATAACACTCTTACCTAACTTTCCTACCTAAGACCTTACCTCAGTCATATTCATACCTAACACTTTGTTATCTAACAACATTGAAGTTACTTATGAGTAAGTTTGCGAAGTTCCATAATGCTTTGATAAGGGATGCCCATTGTCCATGTCATAGAGTTTGATGCGGTTTGAGGAGATGCATACAAGTGGACTTGGCGGGCAGAGTGAAGCTACAGTGGTACCTATGCCAGGTCCACCTACTCGCGATAACAAAAAGGTTGTGAAAAGAAGCAAACCATGGTAGATGGTGATGCCAATGGCACCTCAGTGGGGCATTTTCCTAGTTCAACCACACCCATTTGTGCTACTACCAAACTCCGCTAGTTCGACAGCCAATTATCTACATGCTAGACTATGAATGTCTTTTCTTATTCTTCATGCACAAGGAACCAATGAATAAAAACGAGCGCAAACATATATTTATAGGAAAGAAATAAACACAACGATCCTTCAGAGATGCGACCTATATAATGGAACCCTGTGTGATGATGGCCCAACCGTGCGTGCCAAATGAAGTCCGCACTTGCACGCCTAAAAATCTATAGCACTCATGCTATAGCACAAATTGGGGATGGGTCACGCAACATGAGGCCTAATTAGGGCCAACTCCCATTCAAGCCTCGAGCGACCATATAATTAGCCTTAACCTAGTATATGTCGTTGAGCGTACGCGGCCCAGTTTGGCCCTTGCTCATCCAAAAACCTAGTCTTGGATGCGAGCATGAGTCAGTTGGGCATACCTACCCACGGGTCAATAGCATACCTACCCGTGGCTGCCCTACCATAGTCTGAGACTGTCTGCAATTTGGACCACTTTTATCAATATGCAACCACACTAGCTTAAAGGAACCACCTTCGAGCCAAATTGGTCGTTAAGAGCTATGACCAAGAAACACAACCTAGTTACATTTTTATCGAACCACGACACTCAAAATCTCAAATTCATGGAACCACAATATTTGAATTATAAAATAAATCAGGTCACAAGACCTAAAACCCCTCTATCATACCCAGGGAGCAACTAGGTAATACTTCTAAGCTTCCTCCCTTACAAACAACAGGGATTAAATCATTTTTGGTGCCTCAATTAGGCACGATTTCATTAGTGGTGCCATATTGAGGCAGCCATCAACATTGGTGCCTCAATTTGGAATTTTTATCAATTTTGGTGCCTCGGCGCCGGAAATTTAAAAATCTCGCCAGAATTGCTTACGTGGACGGGACATGGCCCCAAATTTGGGGATTTTGACCACGGTCAACGCCACGTGGTAAAATCGTGCCACGTGTTATGCCACGTAAGCAATTAAAATAAAAAAAAGTCAAGAAATAAAAAAATTATATTATAAATTTAAGTTATTAACATTTTTGTATTTTAAAATAAAAAAGAAAAAAAAATAATAAAAAAAATATAAATTTCAAAAAAAAAATATTTCAAATTATTGTAATTACAATTTTAACAGATTTTAATTTCATAAACAAATAATTAATAAAACAAAACAAAATAAATAAAAAATTTAAAAAAAAAAAAGAAATCGTCTTCCCCGATCACCCCACCCCTCCCCTTCACCAAATCGCCACCAACAACCACCGGACCTCCGCCATGAGCCGCCACCACCACCACAAACCTCACAAAGACGACGTCGTAAGTTTCCGATTTGTATGAACATCGTCCCCATTTCTCTCTCTACATTTCAAACTCCAAAACCCTAATCCCCAAATTCGATTTCCAGGTTGTATGAATCCCATGGAATCGAACCCACACGTAAAAGTATTGAAAAGTGAAGTTATTGATAGAATTAGCGATTTGCCAGACCCAATTCTTGAAAAGATTCAATCTTTTTTGCCAACAAAAAATGCAGTTGCCGCAAAAATTCTGTCAAAAAGGTGGAAAAATCTGTGCCCCTTTGCTGTCCTGCCTATTAAGCTGAATCTTGACGACTCGTTGCGCTTACACCCCCAAGAAGAAAATGAATCCGACAAATCAATTTCTGTTGGTTTTATAGATTTTGTTGATAAACTGTTTAATGTAACTTTATCTGATGTGCATTGTGTGGAATCTATGGATCTTACATGTCTCAAGAATTATGGTGATGCCAAGATTATGTCTTGGGTATCTGCGGCTCTAAAACTTTGTGTTCCGCGGCTTTCTCTCGAGTTCTCTTTGAGTGAGTCGTATGATACCTATTCTTTGTTTGCCGCCCTTAACGGCTGCACCACACTAGTGAACCTGATGCTTGTGCTGGACGCTACATTGTGTCTTCCTATTGATTTTAGTTTACCCAATCTCAAAAGTTTACATCTTTGGGGAGTTACTTTGAACGATAGAGAATACGACGATTTTCTCACTGAATTGATTAAGGGATGTCCTGCGCTTGAGGACTTACGTTTGACGAATTGTGACTTGAAACATTTGGACTATTTCTCTATCGAGTCTGCTCAGCTTAAGAAATTGATTATTGTGGTGGTGGTGGTGGCTCACGGCGGAGGTGCGGTGGTTATTGGTGGCGATTTGGTGAAGGGGCGGGGTGGGGTGATCGGGGAAGACGACTTCCCCTTTTTTTATTTTTTTTATTTTGTTTTATTAATTATTTGTTTATGAAATTAGGAAAAACAAATTGTTAAAATTTTTAATTACAATAATTTGAAATATTTTTTTTTTGGAATTTATATTTTTTTATTATTTTTCTTTCTTTTTTATTTTAAAATACCAAAATGTTAATAACTTAAATTTATAATATAATTTTTTTATTTCTTGACTTTTTTTATTTTAATTACTTACGTGGCATAATACGTGGCACGATTTTACCACGTGGCGTTGACCGTGGTCAAAATCCCCAAATTTGGGGCCATGTCCCGTCCACGTAAGCAATTCCGGCGAGATTTTCAAATTTCCGGCGCCGAGGCACCAAAATTGATAAAAATTCCAAATTGAGGCACCAATGATGGCTGCCTCAATATGGCACCACTATTGAAATCGTGCCTAATTGAGGCACCAAAAATGATTTAATCCCCAAACAACACACTTAGAAGTGCGGAGACTAATAATATAACTTTTAGGATTTAGAGTATGAAGAATCATACCCAAGCCCAAGAAAATCTCTCAACAGATTAATTTAACACAAATTTTTGAAAAATATGGAGAATTAGTTTATGTGAAATATCATTTCAAATCATCTTATGTTCATATTAATTTTACAAACCACCAAACGTGTCAATATCAGTTAAATTCGAAGAATTTATAATTGTGATCATCACAAGATCCTCGTACAGTTTTTATTGAACTTTTCAATTAACAATAAATTATGCAATTCTAATGGAAATATGGATTTTGGAATTCCGTGTGGCTTAAAAATTAGGTGAAATTTCTGGCTCAACACTTGGTGTCAAATATTTTAATTGAATTTTTTTCTCAAATTATAAAGTCCCAATAAATCCAATAAGAATTAATTTCAAACTTATCTAATAAATCAAAAGAAACAATTCTTGATTCCAAAACTCTGTCAATGAAATTCATAACTCCATATATTTTAATTAAAATGATACTAGTATCTGGTAAAATTATTTATTAATGATAGTTTAATCTCATTAATCACTTATACATTTAATCAATCTTATAAATTGATTCTCAACTAATCAATCAATTTATTAATATATTGAATAACAATTATTTCCACACGATCTAAATTGGTCTGCGTCTAGACATATAAATCTTATAGGTGATTGAAACATTGAGGGAGGGAGTGTACCATTAATTCGTACATTAATATAAGTATACTTTTACTAGATATATGATGTTTCACTCTCATTCTCTTAGATATAAGAATTATTGATCAGCGTAATACACTAAGATGCACATAACATTTCACTTGTCAAATTATTGTTTTTATTTGTTTTTGGCCACTTTCACATTCATTTATGTTTTGTAAGTTACGAGTAAAACTTAGAAAAATGAGCAGCGTTGAAAAGAATTGCTTTATTTTTGAAGGAATTATGAAGTGTCATATAAACCATAAAGTCGCGTGGTTTAGTTTTCAACAAAAAATCATTCGCAGATTTAGGCGGGAGGACATGGCCAAAATGGTGAAATTGTGCAAATATGTTATACTCCCGCGGTGTGTGCAACTATTCACGAAATTGTGGTGGGTTGTATTTTAAGAGTTGTTTTGTTATTTTGGATGGACGAGAAAACCCCTATCTGATTTGGGGCCATCAAACACGAGATAAGTCGTAGATTGAAGAATAAGAAGATATGAGAGGAAATGCTAAAGAATCTCCACAACCCAAAACCTAGATTTGTTCTTTCTTCTAATTTTTTTTTTTTTTGGACCAACTAGGTCACTATTGAATTTGTATAATTATACTCTAGTTATGATGAGCTAAATCCTCATTCTTATGTAGTCGAGTCTTACTTTGTTTGACTCTTGCCTTTAGATTGATTAATCCACTGAGTGATTATGATGTTTCTCTATCATTGCTCTTAATGCTTTTATAGACTTGATCACTATATGAATGATTTGATATCTTTGAGAAGACTCGACTCGCGGATCTCTTAGAATTTGTATCTTGTGGATAAAAAAGATATATCCTACATGTTAGATAGATATATTGACATGGTTTACATTGCACCACATGGATACCCATGGACTTTATGTGTTCTTCTCTTAATTTTAATGCAGGCTTGTTTGGGAGTGTATGACAGTATGAGGGCAAGTCTTAAGTCACGAGACACACAACTTAAGATAACTCAAGAAACACTGCATTTAATTTAGCATTCTTAATAAACCAATTAGAAAGCATCTAAGGTCAATGTAAGATGATTTTGGCAAAACCCAACACATTTTGTTCTCTTTTTGTCGATAATCTCTACTTGTTTATTGTTTTTCATCATCTTAATCACTACAATTTTTCGTCATAGTATAGTCTATATAATTCAAAATCCAAAATTTATTTAGTCATTCAGATATAGAAAAGTCCGTTAAACACCTAATGCTAGTTTTTCCATGTGAAATAATACATGTGACTTCAAGAATCCATGTATTCCATGAACGGTTTTGATACTTGCAGATTTGCACATCAAGTTCTTGGCGCCGTTGTCGAAGATTAACTATATATCATTATTGTCGATACTTGCTGATATTTTAAGGCATAAATGCAAAATATGCCTTGTAATTTTGCCTATTTTCTAATTTTGCCCTTTAATTTTTGGGGCCGCCATTTTGCCTTGTAGGTTTCAATTTTCGTTGCAAAGTATGCTCATTCGGGCTGTAAACGGGCTTTTTGCCTACGTGGCATTCCAGCTGTTAAACCGCTATCCCACGTGTAAAATCGCTACGCCGCCTGTATTTTTCAACCCAAAACACGATTTTTCTATTTATTTATTTTATAATAACTGGAAAAGAAAAGAATAAAAAAACAAAAATTGGGGAAGTCGTCTTCCCCGATCCGCCGTCGCCGGCACCGGGGCCACCCCACCCCACCAACAACCCCTTCATGGACTTCCTCACCGAAAATATTGTAAAAACCTACAAAAACTCCTGTGAGAGCATGCTGCTACTCCCAAATTCAAGAAATTATAAAGATAAATCTTTTAAAAGTTTCTCCTTGCCCCTTCCATTTCTAAAACTGTTCAATCTCCACCCACATAACAGAATAACCTCTCCCACCTCTTTTCATCCAAGAAATAGGAATTTCCACCCAACATAACTTAGGAAATAAAACTTGATCAAATACTCCTAAATTGAAAGATTGCTGATAAAGTTATGTCTTCAGTCACTTGCTCTATATATATATATATATATATATATATATATATATATATATATATATATATATATATATATATATTCTTATAACTAACGTAATTATGAACAGGACATCACAAAACTAGAGTGCAATTGCTCGTTTTGGCAGAGGTTTAATTGAAGCGGAAGTGAACAGAGAAGGGTGTGATGAAGAAGAGTTGTGGTGAAGAGATAGGGTTTGTGAGGTGAATGAGAGGAAGTGAAAAGAGACAGACATTGTAAATTTGAGAGGATTTTTTGGGGATGAAGATAAGGTTTTGTGTTTGATGAAATGAGGTTTTTGGGGAGTGGTGGGGTGGGGTGGCGTCGGCGGATCGGAGAAGACGAATTCCCCGATTTTTTTTTTCTTTTCTAGTTATTATTAAATTAATAAATAGAAAAAACGTGGTTTGGGTTGAAAAATACAGATGGCGTCGCGATTTTACACGTGGGATAACGTTTTAATAGCTAAAATACCATGTAAGCAAAAAGTCCGTTTACAACCCGAATGGACATATCTTACAACGAAAACTGAAACTTACACGGCAAAATCGCGCCTGAAAAATTACTGGGCAAAATTGAAAAATGAGCAAAGTTACAGGACATATTTTGCATTTCTGCCTATTTTTTATTATGTAATTCTTGTTCTCTTTTTTGTTATTATGTTTCATATATTTAGATACAATGCAATATTAAATTACATCGCTGGTGATGGTGCACATAAATAATAAATTACATAATGCACAACGATTCTTTAATTTATTCATAAAATGCACTAAACCATAGTTTTAGTATTAACCCCCAAGTATGATCCTGCCAGTATTAACTAACATTTCAGTTAGCACTTTATTCTGCGGGAAGAAAATTTGCAAAGTTATTTCCGCCTTATTGCCCAATAAACGTCTGCAATCATCAACATATTTGCCGCACCTTCGTTCATCAGCGAACATAGCTTGATAATCTCCATTAATAAATGACGTTTTTATCCCTTGTAGAATATCTAGCAATGTATCGTACAATGATACACAAGTCTCATAGAGTCTTTTGTCCCCACCCGTTGCACTATTTCTCGAATCTTCAAGGATAGAGTTGGTATCTGCGATGTATGTTATTGCTTGCTCAATAGCAATGTCACTCAAACCTTTAATGTCAGTCCTTGGATTTTTCAATTTTTTTTCAAGAGTATCGTGACAGAATTTGTAGTCATCTGTTTGACGACAAATTCGATCGATTAATTGCGTTGTACCTTGACTTGAAGTGTGTGGTATTACTGTTAATAGAAAAAGAAGTACTATTGGTACTGGTGCAATCATCTTAATTACTAGTAAAACTCTTCAAGAGTTTATGAATGAATAATGGGTGCATGTAGTACTTTTGCTAGTGGGTTTTATATATATAAGACCTAATCCTTGAACTTAATTAGAAGCATGCGTTTTAAGAGGTTAGTGAAATATTGTGCGAGTATTAGGAAACGTAATCAAGCAATTGATTTATAGGCGGGGCAAGATTAATGGGATTTCGCACGTTTACATATCTTTAGATTTCATTTAATTATTATGTATCTTTTCGTATATTTATAAATTAAAAAAGTAATCCGCAAAGTTTTAGAAACATTATGAATAGACCCTCGTAAGATTTGAACATTTACAAAGACAATTCGGGAATAGAAAAATTTATTAGGTACAACCGTTGTATGGTGACGTGATACAACCAAAGGCTGAGATTAAATACTATTCCTAAATTATAGAAAAGTAACTTCTCTACACCTTATCCCAACCATGCATTTATATAAATAACCGACTTGTTGCACCATCTCATCGTACAGTCGCTGCACCTAATAATCTCTCCAACAGTAGATATAGATAATAAACTTCATATATATGCATTTAAGAAAATTTCAGAAAGTGTCCCTGAAAAATTTCTGACAATAATTAGACCAAACTCCATGTTTCACGCCCCTAGTCATTATTCAAATTTGCTATTTCGGATTGATTCGCGAACTTTAATCATAAATCTTTTGATTTTGAGATGATTTATAACTTTAATTGGACTAAGGTTTTACCATCAAAATCAACGTACAGATCTGGAATGACACGCGCGCATTGATTTTCTTGCATGGAGATTACTTGTATTGGTGTCGTGTAATTATTTTTTATCCTTTTGCTACGGCTAATTAACAATCCTGTCAGAGCTCCATTTGTTGGAGCCTGAGCAGTTTTTCCTAACTTTCTAACCTAGTCAAACACCAAATTTGAAACTTCATTTAACTGACTTTTATTTCTGGTAGTTTATCTTCTATTTTACTGACCCATTTAGTGGCTCATAATTTAGGGCGGAGCCAGGAATTTGACTTAGGGGACGAGATCACGTGTTTTTATTTTTATTATTGATTTAATTACTTTCAAAATAACAAAATTATCTTAAAAACATAAGTACCTTAAGAAGCTTATGTTCAATTAAAACAAATTATAAAGTTACTATAATTATAGCAAATATTTATAAAAAGAACTAAACTAAAAACGACACAAATATATATAGAACATGTCATAAAAAAAAAAAAGATATTTTCTTATGTTCCTAGGAGTTTTGTATTATTTATGTCCATTTAGACATTTATAATTGTGTCACATGTTCATTAAGTATTAAACTGTAACTAAATTTATACCAAAGTATTAAGTAATATCTTTCTTAATATTATGTACTATTAATGAAATATGAAATGAAATAACTTTAGTTTTAATCTATAACTTTGTCTCCACAAATATTCTTATTAAAAAAGTGAACTTTCTTTAAAAATGTTTAATAAGAAGTTATATATACATTCAACTGTTATATAAGAAAATCACCATTTTATTTTTTTCGCTAAACAAGAAAAGTAACAGAGATTTAAGTAAATTTTAGGAAGTAATTTAATGAATTACTGTAAACTAAGAATTGAATCAGTTAAAAGAAAAAAAAAACTTGGGTGTAAAATTATAGTAAAGTTTTAAAAGCTTTAAAATTGTATTTACAATATAAATATATTATAATATATAAATACAATTATATAATATAGTGTATAATATATAATATATACAATATTAATATATATGTACGTGAACAAGTGGTGGCTGGGGGGGGCTAATGGGCCCCCCTTGGCTCCGCCCCTGCTCATCATCATTCATCATTACACAATGGCTGAATTTAAGGCCTTTAATGGAGTCTTATTTTTACTTTGAAATTATTGAAACTAATTCGTAACTAAGTTCTACAAATTGATATCCACAAGTATCATCCATAGGTGAACCCAGGACCCGATTAATGATTTTGGGAACTGGATGCCTGTTGAGAGATTATTAGGTGCAGCGGTTGTACGATGAGGTGGTGTAGCAAGTCGGTTATTAGTGTAAATGCATGGTTGGGATGACGTGTGAACAATTGAATTCCCTAAAATTTAGGAATTATGTTTAATCTCAATCACAAGTTGTACCACGTCATCATAAAACGGCAGCACCTAATAATTTTTCCTGTTGATGTTTCTGTTTGATTCTATTTTTTGAGCTTTCATTTTATTTAATATCTTATACGAACTCCTTCATGATGCTTGGTTGATATAATATTCTACCGTTCAAAAAAAAATCATCCATACATTGCTAATTCGTAGAACCAAAAGATAATTGATTGATTTCTAGTCTCAATTTTATAGTTCAGCATATGGATTCGTTACCTTTTCTTAATGAATGATTAGAAACTGGGACACGCGGATCCCCGCGCACATTAGTTTTTTATTTGTAAAGTACTATATTTTCATATTCAAGTGTGAGGAATAAAATAAAATTTGGAAGAAAAAAAAAAAAAAGGCAAGAAGAAAGAGTTTGAATTAAGGGATAATATCACTCACACCCCCTGAGGTTTTACATAATATTAGAAACCTCCCATAAGGTTTCAGTAATATCAGAGACACCCCCCTGAGGTTTGCACCAACATATCACATAGGTCCATCATTCCATTTTTACCCTTGGTCAACTTTGACCACCTATTAAGATCCAAAATACCTATTCGGTATTCACATTAAAAATTAAAAAAGAGAAAGAAGACAAAACAATTCTTTTGAATAAATATTGAGAATTTAATTTTTGTTTTTAAATAAATATAAATTTTGAATAAAACTTTAAAACAAGCAAATAAAAACTAAAATTTATTTAAAATAAATATTCAAAAGTTTTATTTAATTTTTGGATATATGCAATTTGAATATTAGTATATTATTTTATTCATTTTCAAAAGAATATTCAAAAAATCAAGTTCTATATATATATATATATATATAAACAATACTTGAGATTGGGAAAATATTGACATTACTTTGAGAAGGAAGAGCAATATTTGATTAAGGAATTTCCATTAACGGGGATGGAAAACATAAACAATTTTGATTTTCACGGAGAGACTGGAGATTGGGAAAATATTGCTCTGTTCCAACTTCCAACTAGGGGTGTACGCGGGCGGGTTTGAGCGGGTTGTCGTTAAAAAAGTGACCATACTCAAATTTTGCGGGTTACCAATTTTTCAATCCAAGCGGGTTAAGTTAAAAATTAAACCATGCGGGTTGGGCGGGTTGCGGGCCGGTGGCGGGTTTAAATTGTGGAAAAAATATAATAATATTTTGGTATAAAAACAAAAACATAATATACTTTGCATTCTAAAAAACACAAAAATAATACCATAACTTTATAAAAATACTTAAATCACAACATAATTTAATTAAAATAACAATATAAGGATGTAAACGAACATTTCATTCTCATAAATTATAAAATAACAATTTTAATCGATCGATAGTCCAAAATACAACTAACAAAACAACATAAAATTTACAAAAAAAACTATATTATAGCAATATTATGAACATACAACTATATGACTTTCAGAAATTTTTCTTGCTCCCCTCATTCCTCTATAAATATACAACCAAAGTTTGTATGTGGGCGGGTTCGGCCGGGTTGTCGTTGAAAATGTGACCACACCCAAATTTTGCGGGTTACCGATTTGTCAACCCGAGCGGGTTAAGTTAAAAAATAAACCATGCGGGTTGCGGATTTGACGGATTGGGTTTTGGCGGGTCGGACGGGTCTTGAACACCCCTAGTTCTAACAGGTAGAGCTCTGGCAACCACCCTTTTGCTACCCTTTTGCTACATATGAATGTTAGATTTTAGTGTAGAGTTTTACTACTTTAGAGGTTTTAAGGCACGGTTGAGTCAATAATAGACATGTGTTAGAAGCAAGTCACTTTTACGTAATATTCTAATGTCGAAAAAACCAAGATATGTGTGTGAGGGGGGTCGTGGTGGGTGGGTGTGTTTTAACATATATGTTTGAACTCAATGTCTCTATACTTTTAGTCTATTCATACTAATTTGTCGAACATGTATGCATCTTGGTGTTGAACTATCAAATTAATGGTTACATAAGAACTACAACGGCGAATGAAAATATATACCATGTCTAAACTGCTTAACTATCTTAAGATAAGCATTAAGATCCAATCATCCAATTATTTATTGACTATACATATGCATACATGTAAGTATTTATATATCTATATCATAATTAAAAAACTGGACTAAATTATATTATTTTATTCAAAAGCTCAATAACAACTAAATTTTAATATAGGTACCAGCAATAAGTGTCATGTTAACTAACACTCTATTGTGCTTATTCTGCACAGTCAATTCAGGCACCTTAGAATCTATAACAGATTCACAATCACTCACAAATTTGTCACACTTTTTAATATGTGATATCATAAGGTCTATTTGCTCTTTATGCAATAATGTTGTAGCAGCTCTGAATTCTTGCAACAAGTTTTCGTACCCTGTTTGGCAATTCAGGAGGAGATTTCTGTAATTCTTGTACCTCTCTTCTGTTTGCAATATCGTTATACACTTATTTGTATTGGTGACACTTTCTATGGTCTGGTTAAGACCAATGCTACATAGACCACGAAAGTTAACCTTGTCGCCCCCATTTTTGTGAAAAATGTCGAAACAAAATTCAGAGTCTGCCACCAGACGACAAATAGCAGTGGTGAAAATGCTTTCTTTTCTTGCATAAAAACTTGTGTTTGAGAGAAAAAGGATGACCATTGATATGAAACAGAAAATGGAAGTCATTGTGTTCGTATCTATCAATGGTAAAATGTTGATGTTTTACTGTGTTTATACTTAATTTTGCAATTAGTTGCCCTATATATAGTTGAACCTCGAGCACGAAAACCAATTGATGCAATTAATGGGTTTAATACGTAGTTAGAGTGTTTGGTAGAATGTTAGGTTAGAGTCTTAGGTAAAAGTGTAAAACCAAATAATATTTTGAAAATACAAAGATAATGTTATAGCATTTATATATATATATATATATATACAATTCCTAACAACCACTTCATGTATTTTTATGAAACAACTTTATTCCTTATCTTATTTTATAGTTTCACCTAACACTCTTACTTAACGTTCTTACCTAATAATATACGTAACTTTCATACCTAACAATTTGTTATCTAACAACATTGAAGTTACTTACGAGAAAGTTCGCAAAATTCCATAATGCCTTGAGAAGGGATGTGTTCGGGTGCGCCTCATGAGGCACACCCAGTACGAGTTGGTTCAGTATTAGCCACCTAATAAATCCAACACAGACTAATAACTCGAGGAAAGGGGCTTCAGTGGCTAGAATTCATAAGCAATATGAAAGAACACAATATTTTAAATACAATGAAAGTTCTAGGAATACAAATAAACTTTATAATTCCAAAGATAACATGCACATATTCTAATATTTTAACTATTTCGCAAAGTTTTCAAAAATTCAAACCTGAATATCATTCATTTCATCCATGCTGATATGTCGTCTTATTGTGAGTACGACAATCAAAAAAAAAAAAAGAGCAAGTCTTTAATGACTTAGTGAGATTTATTTGACCATGAGCAACCAGCGAAAAATAACCTACTATTCAAACACCAAACTATGCGGCCAAAACATTTGTGGACGTACTTAGATCATCTACATAGTTCACCACACTCATCACTCGAACCAACACACTTGAACCTACCAGCACTTTCATGCTTCAATGGAAAGCCCTACTACAAATTTCATACAACTAAATGTGAATGGTTCCTCCTAAGGTAATCTAGGTCCTGTGGGTATTGAAGAAGTAAATAGAGACTTAGATGAAAATTCTACAACATCTTTTCAACATCAGTGGGATAGTTCACCAATAATTATGTAGATTTTTGGACTTTACATGATCACCTAATTATTGCCCAATCTTTACATATTATCATATAATATAGTAAGGAATGAGGACATGTTCATGCTAAATTATCGTACCAGGTTCACTTGACAGATCTTCTTTGGGAGATTCACACAAAACTTACTAGCTTTATGACAGTCATAAAAAAAATTACTATCGAGAAATCAATCAACTTCAGTGTTTTTGGCAAAACTTGGAGCGTCCCACATCCACAAAAACAACAAATATTAGTGCACTACTAGCCTATCCACCAACTACAACATATATACTATATCTGGAACACATGTTCATCATGGATACATAACTATTATTGTTTGATAATTTCAACAATTGTAGACAAATTTCACGATATCAACCCTTATTATCAAAACTATTATTATGCATTAAATTAATGATGTTGGCCTTGTTCGATAAAACTGATAAATAATTGGGTTAGTTAGCAATTAGGTGTTTTGTATATAGTAAATTCAGTTTTGAACCATAAAATACTAATCGATGATATGATTTTGGGAGTTTTGCTATTGAATAAGGGATAAGTAATGATGGAAATGTAAAATAAAACTACTCATATTTTGGAGCAAGTGAATGATAATAAATATTTAAAGTGTAAAACAATAATTTTTTAAAGATCTCAGTTTGACTATCTAATGTAGTATCAAATAATCATATTAATTATTAATTAGATCATGTTATACTAAAGTAACGGGCGTTTGGTAAATTATCCACATGTATAACGTCAAATTGGTGAATTCTTGTGAAAAGTCCAGCATATTACCTATATGATTTCAAATATCGTAGCACATTGTCCCATATTCATATTGTTGTTCACTTGCTCAAAGTGAGATTGAATGTGATTTTATTTTATTTCTTTGCATGAAATAATACATTAACAAGAGTATTTCCTGAGACGCATGCCCGTTAATTTGGGGCGTATGCCCCGGGCGCAAAACGCGTAAATTGCGGGGCGCAAAGGCGTAAGTTCGGGCGTAAATGGCGAAAAAAAGGAAAAAAAAAAAGTTTATTTTGTTATTTTTTCTATATATGATTGTATTCATATATTGTTGTATAATTTTTCTTATTTGATAAAATTATAAGTTACTTTATAAAATGTATTTCACCTTTTTATCATAATTATAAACCTTTTTGTTTGTAAATTCACTTATTTTTTATGAATTTCAGTGATAGGTATCTAATTCATTATCCATTATTGTGGTTTTTTATTCTATTATATAATAATTATTTTTACTTGAGTTTTCTTGTAACTATTAAATATAATCTATTATAGGATTACATGAAATATTTGTATGCAATTAGGTAGTGCGTGGAAAGGGAAGAAAAATGATTAATTTTCTCTATGCTATTTGTAATTAGTACTATTTCAAATAGTTATTAATATTCTTAAAAGTTATATCTTATTATATTTGTATATATATCTTTTTTATGTTTTCTTTTTGTTATAGTTATTAATATAACTTTTTTTTAAGTATAAATGTCAAAATTTGTGGGCCTTACGCCTCGCCTCCGAAGAAGTAAAACGCCCCGCTTACGCTCCATATCTTTTAAAATACTGATATATATATATATATATATATATATATATATATATATATATATATATATATATATATATATATATATATATATACACTATGATTGTAAAATTTTGAAAAAATGAACCATAATTAAGATACCTAAACAACAAACAAAACTTCGACATGTAATAATAGGCTTTAATGTTTGGTACCTTATAAATCACTGTCTAACTCAAAGTTGTTTATAGCATAGGCATTATAATTATGAATACAATTTTCGCTAATATGGACTCTTCTTCCACTGCACTAGAGTGTATTGATAATAGTAATATTATTTCTAGAACTGAAAGTACTTGGAAAGACAAAGACTTATTTAATTGGGAACCACCAAATATAGATAAAATTACCATTTACAAAAGATCGTTGTGATATTCAGTCGGCTTATAATATAAAGAATTAAGTACAAGTTTTACCTTTAGTTAGTGACCAACAAACTTTCTTAAATATTGTAGACATTCAGACTTTCATGATTCCTTACTTGGATTAGTAGAGACAAGTCTATGTAACAGACCAGTTTATTTCAAGTGCTATCCAGATTTTACTATATTTTTAAGTGATCCTCACATTTTAGACATCTTAAAGCTCAATGTTAACACTCATAATTATAATATGAGACATGTATTTCATATTTATGAAGTATTTTATAGAATACACTATAAAGTTACGAACACTAGATTAAATAATAAAGTTGTGCTTCATGGAAAACCTTTTGGACAAACAATCTTTTGGGAGATTAATAAATCAAAATCAACTTAATGGTACCAAAATTCATAGAGAAAAGCATAAGACTTCTATATATCTATTCATGGACTTACCCTCTGGATTTGTTCGAAGAACTCTACTAGTTGAAAATAGATATATAGATTCAGTTATCCAACATACAGATGGAGCCGTTGACATCAAACTTGTTAGATAAACATTCACAAATTTTAGAGATTTTGAATCTTTCAAAGATTATGATCTTCTGAAGATATTCCTAGAAGAAAATCCAGGTGTATCCCTGAAAAATTAAGACAAAGCTTTCAAGGTATTAGAATAGAACAAAATTCTGCCCGACCAATCTACGAACAATTTCAGCAAGATGAAATTTAAAAAATCATCTCCACAAATCCTTTAAAAATGTTTGTTCCAACCAAATTTATTTGAAGATGGCGACTCCATCTCCTCTGTCAACCTCGCCGACAATAATAAAGAAGACTGTTTCAGTGTATTTTTATAAATTCAGCAAATTTAGTTCTGATTTTACAAAGAAAAAAGTACAAAAAATTTGACAGAATTCAAATAATTATGATAACAAAAGACAGTTCGCAACACAAAAGGTAGGGTTGATAAAATTAGAAATAATATAAAAAGAAGAAGATAAAAGACGAGTCGTCACAAACGATAGGGCTAATGAAAAATAAATGAGAAGAATCTTCAAATTTCGATAATTGTCTGCAGAACCCAACAAGTCCTAATGCCACGACACAAGTGTTGCAGAGCCATCAATTCATGCCACATGACGACATTAAACGCGATCCATCGTGCTTCTCGAGTTTGTAATCCTAACTTCATATCTCGTCGGAGAGATGCAACATGCCCTCCTTTCAATAGAGCTCGAGTGCGATCGCTGCTTCACTAGGCATAAGATCACTGCCAATTGAATGATATCGTAGTTCAGTGCATGCATTGCAACAATCAAAAAGCGGAGTTCCTAACAAGGACTATTTCACGGTTTAGTCTTTCCAAATCGGTGACACTTCATCTCAGAATGTCACATGAACGACAAAAATCTCACCTAAAAAGACAAAAGAAAATAGCCTAACAAAGTTTAAATTTCCTTGCAAATAAACGACAGAAATCGCATAAAATGACAAAAGTTGTATTTCCCCTAAAGAAAAAGAACTAAAATAACAAATTATCAAAAAATAGCGAGTACTTTAAAGTCCATTCTTGAAAAGTTAATGGGCCGGAATTACAAATTAGCAAAAAAAGCAGACTCAGTTAATTTCCAAAATTGGCTTTCGATATTCTTCTGAAGGCATTTTTGTTTGTCGATCCGTAGAGTACACTAGGGTTTGTTCTTTTGAATTTCATTGTCTGGAGAAGAAGATGAAGCTCACCGTCAAAACTCTCAAGGGCAGCCACTTCCAGATTAACGTTCATCCAAATGACACCGTCAGTAACACATTCTTCACTCGCTTTTTTTCTTGTGAATTAACTGTTGTTTTTAACAATGGCTTTGTTTTAGTTTAAGACTTGGTGCCTGATGCAAGTGTTTGTTGTTTAATTTGAATTTAACCTGATGTTGAACAGTGTTTGTTTTGTCTTTTTTGGATAATTTGTGAAATTGAATTGGTTGGTGTGTTTTGGTGGTGGATCTGAACCAAAGCAATGAGCTTGGTCACTATAATCAGAATTTGAAATTGAATGATGTATGTTGTGCAGGGCAGTTGTATTTTTTTTCAATTGAAACTTGCTTAAGCTTGTGAAAGTCGATTTTTAGAAATTATTTGGAATGCAATGTGTGACTTAATTCGAGCTTTTTCAGAAGGAAATTGATGGAAAAATGCATTCTTTTGAGCAATTTTGCTTTCTTTGATGCCAAATTGCTATCTGAGAAAGACTTCCAGCATTTATTTACACCCACTTTTGTCACAATTACGATGTATAGCATAACCATTCGAGTATATGTATATATGTATATGTGCGTGTGTGTTTGTATATGTTAACTCTGTTATGCTGAATTGTGTATTGTGATTCTAGATTATGGCGGTTAAGAAAAACATTGAGGATATTCAGGGCAAAGATAATTATCCATGTGGCCAGCAGTTGTTGATACATAACGGGAAAGTGTTGAAAGATGAAAGTAGCTTGGCTGAAAACAAGGTCTCCGAAGATGGTTTTCTTGTCGTCATGCTAAGCAAGGTAACCCCTTTTAATCGATGCAGCTCTTTTTATTGGATCTCGGTAACGTGTTATAACATAATCTTATGTCTTTAGGTTTTGTGATATCCGTTTTGTATTAATTAATGATCTATGCTAGTCGTGAGATTACTTTGTTGTAACCATGGTTTAAAATTTTGGCCCGTTTCGTACCGGACAGGCAAAATATTTAGGTCTTTTCAGTTGGCGAAACAAATTTGACATACATTTTCGAAATTACTGGATTTCCTAAAAATGTTTGTCATTACTCATTTCTTTTGTTTGCTACAAATGATTTTGTGTGCAGTGCGTAGTTAATGCTTTTCAGTGTTTAGGTTTCTAAAACTTTGCTCATTTAATACGTTTTGTTCACACTTTTGATTTTTTTCAAGCTCCTCTTGTCATCATCTGCAACTACTAGAATAACAAATCAGAACATCTAGTTAAGGAAAAATTATTTTATGCAACCGTTGCATTGCTGACGTGGTGCAATCAACGATCAAGTTGATGATATTTTCCTAAAATATTGGCACTAACCAACTCACAATCTCATCCCAACTATGTATCTACACAAATAACCGACTTGTTGTGCCACCTCATCCTGCAACGGTGGATGAATTAATTTCTCCTAATTAAGTAGTATTCTGTGTGACATATTAATTTTGGTGTGTGTTATTTATAATGTTAAAGTTTTTCTGGTTCCAAGAACTCTTTTATTCTTTTTTAAGAAAATTTGCTTCCATGTGCGTAGATTGACTACAATTTTTTATTTAGTTTAGTTCTTTATATTTATAAATAAATGTTTAGTTTCAATGTTTTTAGAAAACCATCAATTATACATAAGACGAAAATATGTATTGCAGATTTAGTTCTTAATATAAATTTATATCTTATTCTTTTGGTAGTGTTTAGGAAACGTTTCCGAAATTGCTGAAACATTTTCAATATTTAGTACACCGAAACATAATCCGGTACCGAAATTTGGATCCATGGTTGTAACTTCCTCTTCTCTATACTTCAGTTGTTGGAACCCTAGAAAGGATTTAGCGATCTTTCCCAAACCACCTCTGTTTATTTACATTTCTTTTGTTAATTGTAGGGAAAGAGTTTAGGTTCAAGTGGGTCAACATCTTCCCAGGTATCATTCTAGATCTTCACCTTCATTTTCCTTCTCTTCAACATCTTGTGTTTCTTTTATTTTTTCGTTATGTTTTGAGGCCTTCCTTCCTAATATTTGAGCAGCCTGCACCTATTGCTGCACCAGCCTCTAATCCTCCTACTGCAGCTGAAACTCTGCCGCCGCCACCGTGAGTTTTAAAATAGCAGCAGCAGTATTTCTTTTCCAATTATGAATGTATTGCACTGACTGCTTCTTATTATGTTGTGTAGGGAGCCTAAGAACACTGGATCTGCTTCTATTCCTCCCACACCTGAGTATGCAATCTTACTCTTAGTAGCTTCCATATGCTGAATAAATATTTGTTGCCACTAAACTATCAAAGATCGTCGACAAGTCTCTTCAAGGAATTAATAATAGTCTATGTATGTGTTGCAGTAATCCTTCTGAACGTTATGTTGAAGCTGCTTCCAACTTGGTGGCTGTTGATAATCTTGAGCAGACTGTTCAGCAATTAATTGATATGGGTGGTGGAAGTTGGGACAAAGAGACAGTTGTTCGTGCACTTCGAGCTGCATATAATAATCCGGAGCGAGCAGTGGACTACTTGTATTCAGTATGATTTTATTTCTTCTGTATTTTTTCTCTTCCTCATTGGTGGTTAGAAACAGGCCTTGATCTTTTTGTCTCCTCTAGGGAATACCTGAAAGCACGGAAGTTGCTGTTCCATCAGCTCAACCTGCAGTTAGTTCAATTGGTGCAACTGGTCTGACCAATGCTGCACCTGCTTCAGGAGCACCAAACTCATCTCCTTTGAATTTGTTTCCTCAGGTTAGTCACCATCTTGATGATTTTTGTTAGAAGTACCTTTTATTTTCTTATGCTTCATGCTGTCTGTTCAAACCTATGTAGGAGGCCGTTTCTGATGCTGCTGGGGCTGGTCTTGGATCCCTTGATTTCCTTAGGAACAACGCGCAGGTGCAGTTTTTCTCATTTCGTTCTATATATTTTTTCGATTAATTTGAAACCATAAGCCCTTTACAGGATACGGCTGCAATGTGCTTGTCAAAACCATTGTCTTGCATTATACCTATATGACTATATGTTATCACGCCATGCACACACACTCTTTGTCTGTGTTTGTGTGCTTTGCCATTTGTTTGTTTTTGAGTTTAATGCATATTGGTTGCTTCATATCTGCGTTGCTTGATCTTTGGAGGTACTTAATCCGACTTTTTTTTACTGAATGCAGTTTCAAGCATTGCGTTCAATGGTTCAAGCAAATCCACAGATTCTGCAGGTATGTGGTATAGAGTTCTTTTAGTTTGTGCTATTGATCTCTTTATCTTTTAGCTGAGTTTCGGTTCTTCTTCTCCTGTAGCCCATGCTTCAGGAACTCGGAAAGCAAAATCCTTCACTCCTTGGCCTTATACAAGAGAACCATCAGGAGTTCCTTCAATTAATTAATGAACCTGTTGATGGTTCTGAAGGGTGAGTTGCTCTTTTAGAGAAGTGGCATAATTCAGCAGACACTGCATTTTCGTATCTTTAATACATTCATCACGAAAGTACAGGTGTTTGTTTGTACGTCAAACCCCTCTTGGTGAAACTTGGTTACGTGTGTTCACATATTTTTACGGGGTAGTTACAGTCACATTTCCTGACTTATGTCAAACCGCAGAAACTTCCTATATTGTTTGAATAGTTCAGGGAACATTTTTTTGAAATTTATTTAAACATCTCATATCTGAGGTTTGACTAGTGACAGAGACACCCCTGAAAGTTTGGAAAACATTGTGCCGTCTAGGATTACATGTTTTTATTTCTTTGCAGTTAGTCAATCCTTAGAGGAAATTTTGTAATCCACCAAACCTCTGCGGATTTTACATGTTTTTAAAGCTTTCAAGGATATATTTGTAGTTATTTGAAGTTTAGAAGGAAATTTTGTGATCACACGCAACCTCAGAGGTTGTAGATGTAATTATCCCTATTCAACTGTATGCGGTTTATACAAATATGAACATAGTCTGTCTGCATGACCTGACTATCTTTTCTTTTTTATAGAGACATATTTGATCAGGCTGAGCAAGACATGCCCCATGCAGTCAGTGTCACTCCAGCAGAGCAGGAGGCCATCGAAAGAGTACGGATCTGCCAGTTCCTTTCTTCCTTTTTCACCTCCACCTCTTAATTCTTTTCTGACTAGTAATCATATATCTTGTAAATATATAGTGAGTCCTTTAAGTAATGTTTCTGTGATCAATATGGTGACTAATTAGCTAAACATGTATCTGTAGATGGAGGCGATGGGTTTTGACAGAGCTCTCGTGATTGAGGCTTTTTTGGCTTGTGAACGCAATGAGGAATTAGCAGTCAACTACCTTTTGGAGAATGCTGGAGATTTTGAGGATTGAATATTTCATGAACCTTAAGTCGAGATTTTTTTTACTACACACAGGTTTAAGATGAGTTTTCGCTTTGTTATACTAAGATTGTATAAGAATACTGTTTTGCTTTTGATTTGAATCGTTGACATGTATTAACGATAAGGTCAACTGATCAATGGTGTTTGATTGTTGAACTTGCAACCCCTGTTGTGATGTCAAAAGTTCGAAGAAAAGAAGTTGCTGTAGGATCTGGAATCAGATAAGGAATGAATTACTTGGGTTAACTTTTTTATATTTAGTTTTGGAATATATTCTAGGAAGATTTTCTGGTATGGCTAAAAGTCTAAAAGCTGATAGTTTTCGTGACAATGTCCCTCAGAGGTTTGGTTTTTATGCAACTATCAATCCACAATGTTATACCGGTGTACCAGTAATGTTTAAATTATCCTCCTAAAGGCGCGCCTCCGTAATGGCCTAAGTGATAAAACTTTGACAAGATGAAAGGAAAAATATAGAAATAGTTGTAAAAATTAATAGACCTGCCACTTTATGTTATCTATGTCCAATCAAGTACTATTAATACTTGCAGAAGGTAAAGTGAGTGTAAAATATCATGTGATGCACTCTCTCGTCAATCATTAAATAGCATTATATATATATATATATATATATATATATATATATATCAATTACGGATAAATAACATACCGGTGTCGGTACATAAGTTAGGAAATTGCACTGAATACTCTTACATTCAAACAATACATTTTTTTTTCAATTTTGAAACGCAACAATATTCACAAGGTCTTGGATTCAAAATACTTGCATCTCTTGCCAAATGTAAAACGAATTATATGACAGTTTATTTGTTTCTTTGAAACAGAGTAAAGTGGATTTCAGTGGAACGCGGAGCATTGCCATTTCGGTATATGAATCCACAATTAGCAAACCAAACTTAATTTATTAGATACAATGTCAAACGAGCAGAAGTCAACATTCAATTTTTCCGGGACTATCCAACAACATGAAAAATCCGACTAAGTTATACATAGAACTGCAAAGTCATCAACCACATTGCATGCGAGATATAAACACATATTTATGCAACACGGGATGGATTCATCTTAGAACTCCCTGTCTGGGAAGAGAATTGGCGCCACCATAGACCAGATAAATAATGCAGCAGTAGCCCAACTAGTCACAATACGAACCCAGACCGAAGACCACCCCACATCCACCAATTTTCCGCTCTCTCCAACCGAGGTTGACCAACCGGTTAGGAGCATGGCAGAATACATGCTAGCTAAGGAGAAGATTAAGTGGAAGAAGGAATATGAATATGAAACTGGCTTCGAACTCTCTTTTTCATTCTCTGCGTCAACTTTGTCCAATGGAAGCAACGGCTTTCCAGAACCTTCATACAAGGATACAAAGGTACGATGAGGTTAACAAATTCTGAATTATAACATTACATGGAAAAAACCAGTAACCGAGACATGAAACACGACAGCATATTCAAGACTTGCTATTTTCATGTCAAAATGTCAGTGTGATGCCGTACAATTTAATTTATGCCAAGGACAAAATCATTAACCGAAGTGTTCTTTCCTCTTACATCTTTTCTGCTGTTTCTTGTCAAAACAAATGTATCTTTTTTTCAAACAAAACCTACCCGACCATTTCTGTAGATTAGCTCATTTAATTTAAAACTTCTTAAATGACGGGAAAGAACAACAGGCATTTTTCACATGCTTAATTTGCAAATACTATATTAGCAGCTTCTTAAAGAAGGAGAAAAGAAAAAAATATCTGACCAGCTCTGGGGGAGCTTGGAGGGGAAAGCAAAGTTGTAGAAGACCCAGCACGGACTGCAGAGTAGACTACAGATAGCACAGTTGTAAGCAGGCCAATTGTAAGACTGCTGGTAGAAACTGCTTTAGAATGCTTGTGGAGACCATTGCACTCAAAATCCCTGGGTTCACTGGCAAGACCACTGTAGCAGAGGTACATGCAGTACAAAGATATTACAGAAGCCGGCAAAATGCTTCCACCCACCTATGTCAAGAAAGTGTATAATTAAATTAGAAAGTCACTAGTCAATCGATATAGCAAACATGAATAATTGCATGATGGTGCAATAACAACAACCCGAAGTCCGTGACGAATAACCATTATCCTGCGAATGACATCCACTTCAAATTTACGATATAAAGTGTATTTCCAACAGAATGAAAGCATTGCCTAAAAAAGCTCATAAAAACCACACTCGAGGAATTTAAGGAAGTTTAAGAAACTTACTGATGGGTGCAATGTAACAACAGCAAACACAAACACAAAAATCAAGGTCATGACGATGAAGAAGGTGTTAAGTCCACAATCATGTCCAGATGGGGTAAAGAAATGGAAGAGCAGCCCGGAGAATAAAAATGTTGCCACGTAGCATACAAGTGAAACCACAAGCAGAGCTATGTACCTGCAAAAAGATTGATAGATGAGAGATAAGAGAGAGGGAAAGTTCAAATATTTAAACAAACGGATGACTCACCAAAACTGTTCATCATAGCTGACCCATTTGTCATTCCACCCATGAACAAAATCTAGCAGAAGCACAACTTGAACAAAAAGGAACAGTCCTGCGCCAAACTTTGATGTGGACTCTGCATTTATTAAGCATAAGTCAATTGAAAAAAACACAACATAGAATAGAGGAAGATCATGATGGTCAAGTAGGCTTTTCTTTGGGATGTAGGATAAGTTATACTACTTTGAGAAAGCAGGACATAATTTCTTGGTTTCTTTAATTATTATAGACATTTGAAAGGAAATTCAGTTAAGCTTGCTTCTGAATGAAAGACAGCAATTCCCCTTGAATATGTTGAAGGAGAAATGCATAACAATTATCTTTCAGTGATCATATTATCACAACACGGTGAACCTCAAGCCATCATAACACAAGGAATAGCACCAAGGCTACGATCCTCCCAAACTTGAGCCTATCAGCAAGGGGACGTGCCTCACGAGTCATGTGCATATTTACTATTTCACAGTAAATTTGCAACAATTTTTAGATACTAATATAACTACACTTCAAATGTTTAGTTGTCTTAATCAGCTTCCTAAGGATTTTCCAGAAAATACATAAAACTCAAATTAAAATAAAATAAAAAGTAACCAATCAAACAAACAAAACCAAGCTCAATTAACTTAAATCAACTAAAAAACATATCGTTACCATAGAAGCTGATGACTCCATTGGGAACAAAGAACATCAGAATGACCAATATGCACCAGCAAATAATCTTCATCATCCAACCACCATGGTGAACGCTGTCACGTGGATCCTTTTGGTTCTTCACGCCAACCATAAACATAGCAAGGATCGTGAAAAACAAAAAGTTCCCCAAGCTCACCCGTAGCACCGCGTCCGTCTCAAACCACTCTCTATCCGGCGTCTGGTGAAAGTGATTGATCCCTATCAAACCATCAACACTAACCAATTAACTTAACAATTCAAAACACACCAATAACACAACGCAAAAATTCCTCCTTTTCTCCTCATTAATCGATTATACGAATCCCAAACCGCAGTACATCCCGTAAAATCCTAAAATTCCAACTGATACAGACCAAATTACACAACACTAGCACGTTCAATAGATCGATTCCTCGTATAACAACACGACTAAAGACCTAATCCAACACACTTACAGGGGATTTTCTCCATGAGAGGAGCAGCAACCTCACGAAGGATCCACGAGACGATGAGAGAGAGCGCGAAAAGGCCGCAGTAGGCGATCCGAGCGGAACGACGACTGATGCCCGACACGACGGTGCGACAGGCATCGCAGGCGCAGGCCGCACAGCACGACGCTAGGCATGAAGCCGCCCACATATTATCTTCTTCTTATATAATATGATCAAAATTGAGCTAACAATTGAAAAAAATATCAAACCCTAGGATTATACAATACAGTTATTGAATCAATATAAACGGATTGAGATTGAAAAAAGAGCCCTAATTCGAGGATAAACTATGCGTGTTGTGCTTACAATACATACCTTAGTGCGAGAGGATGAGAGATGAGAGAGAAACAAGAGAGAGAGAGAGAGAGAGAGAGAGAGAGAGAGACAAGTCTGAAGAATAAAGGAATCGATCAAATTTGGGTGGCTTTTATTTGAGAAATTGCAATTATTGCCCCTTGATGTTATACAAAATCTCAATTTGACCCCTGATAGGAGTATATTATACAGCATAGGAAACATTAAGCAGGTCTTCGAAGCATCTCGATGACATTAATTTACGAATGCTTTTATTAAGTAATTAGAACAATATTATTTACTTAACCTTAATAAAACTTACTTTACGGTGACTAATTATGCGTGGATTTGTGGTCCATGTATTAAAAGAAGATTTTTACTCTATAAGTTTATTACGTTTTCAAAAGTATAAATACCAGAATAATATGTAGGAAAACACACAATTATAATATTTTACATAATTTTGTGGAAAACAATTAAATATATTGCGCGTGGATGATATTTCCTCGACACGCTGTGAAGTTTTGAACCAAAAACAATTGTCAATAAAATAAGTAAAGAAAAAGAAAATCAAGGTCAACAATTAATTTAAGACAAACTACGTCCAACAACCGATGCGTAATGTACATATCCGATAAATTATTGATTTCAATGATTTGCGAGAGTTGTCACCATTAGAGTGGGCCAGCCCATAGTGTGTTTGGGCTGAAAAAAAGTAAAAATTCCAAGCTCAGTGGAGTTCGTATCAGACTTGCAATTTAAGTTTGTGACCCTTTCCACCATCTTTTGCAAAACTAAAAGTAAAGATGAAAGATTAAAAAGCAGAAATAATGTATTAACTATTAAGTAAATATCTATTTCTAATTTGTTGAAAAATAGAAAGATTAAGTTAAATCTCGTGAGCATTCAAAATCTGGACAATTCCCAATTAATGGATCAAAATTTGGAACCCTCGCATAAAAATGTCATCATGAAGAATCTAGTATCCTGGAAGTCTAAAAATACTATGTTATAAGTAGTAAGTTGACCACGTCATACATAAGTTGTTTGAGATAATATTTCTCAATCTGGTGTTCGCAAAAACTACCATTGCATTTTTCTAATAGGCAAATGCCTCTCGTACTCTATAAAAATCAAATGAATACTCACTTGATACGACTCTAAAATGATTTACATATACTGATCTAGTGTAATGTATGGAACATATGACTAGGGTGGAGTGTTTCTATTGATCGGTTATATAGGTTCGAGCTGAACATCCAATTATTTTGATTTGAATTATTCGAAGAATACCTTATGTATATATCAAAAAGATAGATTCAAAATTCTCTTGGATTGGTACTACGGTACTACCTAAATAATCTACATATAGATATAAAAAATTGAAACGTAAGAAAATTGATAGCAAACTCAACTTTTTCATTACTAAATAATTAACTATTATTCAAATTAAGCTTTATACACATCAACAAAAAAAAAAAAAAAACTTTTTCAAATTTGTCAAACAAAAATACAACAGTAGTTATAAACTTATAATCATATTTATTCTCATAGATCAAAATTTCGGTTTCAATACATGTTTTGATTGGCTAAATTTTAGAAACTTTTCTAATAGCAACTTTTTAAAAGTTTTTCGACATGCTTCAGAAATTTCCTATATTTTCCTATATTGTATTTCTAATAAAATCGAAAACTACTTCCAACTTTTATTTCAACAAAGTTAAAAATGAAAAACATTTCCATAATATTCTAGCAAAACGTATGTAAATTTTGATCCAAGTTTGCTTCCACCAACTAGGGGTGTTCGCGGGCGGGTTTGGGCGGGTTGTCGTTAAAAATATGACCATACCCAAAATTTGCGGGTTACCAATTTGTCAACCCGTGCGGGTTAAGTTAAAAATTAAACCATGCGGGCTGCGGTTGGGCGGGTTGCGGGCGGGTTTAAATTGTGAGAAAATATAGTAATATTTCGTTATAAATACAAAAACTAATCTATATTGCGTTCTAAAAACAACAAAACTATACCATAACTTAATAAAAATGTCTAAATCACAAATTAACTTAATTAAATTAACAATGTAAGATGTAAACGGACATTTTATCCACGTACATTGTAAAAAAAAAAACAATTTAGATTGATATACAACCCAAAATACAATTATCAAACAACATAAAGTAACAAAAGAAAAATATTATAGCAATATTATGAACATATAACTATGTGATTTCCGAAAATTTTCCTTGCTCCCTTCATTCCTATACAGATATACAAACTAAAGGTGTATGCGGGCGGGTTTTGGCGGGTTGTCATTAAAAATGTGACCATACCCAAAATTAGCGGATTACCAATTTATCAACCCGAGCGGGTTAAGTTAAAAACTAAACCATGCGGGTTGCGGGTTCGGCGGATCGGGTTTTGGCCGGTCGGGCGGATCGGGCGGGTCATGAACACCACTACCACCAACGCATCAATAACATTCTAGAAAAGAAAAACGTATGTAAAATTTGATCCAGTTTTACTTGTTACCAACGCGTCCACTCCCAACGGTAATTAGAAAGCACACGCGTAAATAATCCTTGTCCAACCAAATTTTGCATCTCATTCTCCTTAAATCTAGCCGAAGCTTAAGCAAGCTATCACAAGATAACAAAAAAACACTCTCATCTCATCATCAATTTTGAGAACAACGAACAAGAGTTTCTCTGTGCAAAGATTCTCTTTTTACTGTTTGTTTGTGACAATTTTGGGTTCGAAGGAATAATCGCAGACTCGCTCGCCTACACCTCCCGACCTTCCTCTTCTTCTAACTCCGTATTTTCCAATTTTATAATTTTATTTTTCTGTATGACTTGTGTTTTTTTAGGTTTTGTGTTTTTGTTCTAATTAGGATAATCGTGATTTTGTGTGAAAAATTGGATAATGAGATCAATGAATATTTTGATTCTGCCTTAGAATTTCTTTTTACCAGATTTAGTGCGATTCCATTTTATGTTACAAAGATTCAATCTTTAGATAAATATTTGTATCTTTCCGAAATATCAATCTTCTGTTTATATAATGAAGTTATTATTGATACATTTTGATCCTGCTCCTTTGTAGATCTGGTTTTGATTGGTGGTGGAATAGATAGTAACTCAAGTGTTAAGCAGCTTAAAGCTGAGTATTTTACGAGCTTTTTGTTCTGTTTTTGTCCGTCTAGATTGAGCGTTTGCTTTTTCTTTTCGCCAAAGATCATATACCAATAGGATCAAGTTGATGTAGCTGTTGTTGGAACTGTGAGTTTCAACCAGCTGTGTAGTTGTTGCACAAGAATGTACTAAGCTTAAGGTCTTTACTTACTCAAGTTAATCTTCATTTTCGGCCATCTGTGTCCTGGGATAGATTTTCTCGTTTTTGGTCTACTGACTAGTTGAATCGCCAACCTCTCTAACGAACATACGATACAATTTGACTTGTAAGCTTTTAAAGATCGCATATTGGTTTGCTCCTGTAGGATTTCTAGCATTTGTTTTCTGCTTCTTAGAACTGCTTTTCTTCTTTCATCACCACTTTTAGGATACCCACATCCACTAGGTTCATGTTCGTATGAGCTCAAAGAGATTTGAGCTATATTTAGTGACTCTAATGATTTGTATCCTGTTAAAGGAAAAAAATAAAATCAGCATTTGCACCTTTGCTCTCATAGGATGGGATGCGCTAGTACAACTTTGATAGACTCTTTTTGGGGTATTGTTTGATTCGTTAATTTAGTATGCATTATCCAGGGTGATTTGCAGCCTCTGGCATGTGTTTCTTCTTGCTGTTAGTGTCACTTAAAATGGACAAAAAGTATGGTAGTTAGCCATGATTCATATTTTTAGCATCGTCCATAAATGCCTATGTAAAGCTTTACACCTGGTTTCTATGTGTCAATCAATTAACCATCAGTAGACATGATTTCAAATCTGTCCTGCTTAATGGTATCCATGTAATTTGCATATTATTGGTTGAAACTGAAAGTTCTTTAGTTAACTGACTGTACTACATTTTCATATTCTTCAATTGAATGAAGTGCCTGTATCATGAGATTCTTAAATTTCTAAACATGTAATTTTTTGCTACAGGCAAAGCATTTGTCTATACTATGGCTCTCGACAGCGTATTAACTTCACCTCAACGGAGGTCTCAGACACAGACCGCATTTTCTCAACCATCCTTGAAGAGACAGTACTCACGAGTAGGCGGAGGAGGAATGGGAGGCTGTTCAGCCCTTGTTCAGCGACATCGTTTCCTTCTCACCGCTCTAGTCCTCCTGGCATTTCTATGCACCGTATATCTTTACTTTGCCGTCACCCATGAAGCTGGAGATTCCTGTTCTGAACTGATAGGAGCTCAAAAGGCTACTTGTCAATTGAATCTGGCAAAAAAGTCTGTGGCTAACGGGAAGCTGAAGTTCTTTTAACATTTCTAGTCGTTGGGGGTTAGGACCTAAGTTGTGTAATATTTTTTTGGTTATAATCAGACTGATATTCAGTGTACATTCAGACAGGATAGTGTCGAAACGATATCTTAGATGTGAAATATGAAAGTAAGTGATTTTTAATATTCCAGGAAGAACAAAACAAAAAAGTTAATTTATGCTGAAGAGCGCAGTTGCTAGAAGGAAAAAGGTTTTAGTTATGCTGAAGTTTTGTGCCAGGGAAGTAAAAAGTAACACGCTATTTGTCTCTTGCCTCGTAAATACAAATACTATGGTGTTTTACTGAAGCAAAAATTTCTCGAGATTCCAGGAGAAACACCATAGTATTTGCAATATGGCAAGAAATTTCTTGAGACTACAGACAAGAATGGCTTTTTTGTCTTTTGACAAAAGTAACATCATTGTGAAAACTGTGGTGTTTTGTTGAAGCAAAATCTCTTGCATTGTACATAAGAAAATTCCTGTAAAGAAGACTGCTCATCTGCATTTCTGTGCACAACTTTACAAGTTCTATCACCAAAAACTACATATACAAAGTGACGTACAACGGAATCACTCTACTAGACAGTCTTGATATTTCTTCGATTTCGAGTTCTTTGCTATGGAGTAGTATCTAGAGTTCTCGTCTCCGAGTACAATACAAGAATTGGACTAAAATCAGTATAGTACCTACCCTAAAAGGCAACTTCAAAACAAATAATATGCAATCTTATTAACAGCTGAACACACACACTTATACGTGTATTGCAAGTTTCTGCAAGTTGATTATGGATATGGCAATCTTTTACGAGCATATCATATTGCATAGGTCCTCAATCCTTGCTTGTGAGACGTTGGCAAAGGGAAAAACCTTAAACTTTCCATTATCTGAACAAGTTAAGGTCATCTGCTCCGCGCTTATCATTTTCTGCACAACCAGAAAAAAGAATCGACTTCAGTTCTATTTTATTCCACAAGTTAATAGTTAGATCAATTTCTTTTTGTATACCTCACAAACCATCCTCTCGTAATTGCAGCTCCACCACTTACAGGGAACACAGTCAACATACTGGCACCAGCTACAATATTTATTCACATTTATGCCCTGAAGAATTGCCACGCTAATACCTGCGAGTCTGCATAAAGTATAGACAACGATGATTAAAATTAATGTGAGAGGCACAACTTGAAGTGAAAGATATTGCCATACAAAAAGTACCAGAAAAAAGACACAAACTTACAACACACTGAAGATAACAAGAGCAGCAGTCCTTGAAACTGGTTTATCGAACATCTGCTTGAGTTTGGCAGAATGTTTAATATTGTAATCAAATATCCCACCTTTGGTTTGAGACACTTTCCCCATTTGAGGCTTGAAAAGGAGCATAAAACCGGCTAGGAATCCAGAGATGAAACCCCCAATGCTCGAAAAATTGTTTACAAACGGCATAAGGCCAAGGGTAGCATTTAGTACCACGATTATGAAAATGGCCACAAGTGTTGCAAACTGCAATTAATATAGAGGAGGCATCATCAGTGATAATCAGAACAATCATCAAATTTGACCAGAATCAGTTTCGGAGGATGCAGTGCCAGAGAATTTAAGCACCAAGGAACAAAAGTTATGAGGTCCAAATCAGGGGACCAAAATCGGGAATAGGACCATATTACAGGGCCAAAAATGAAGTTTATCCGCGACGATAAGAGACATTTAAAAGGTAAGTCTGACCTTTTTGGAGTAAACTTTCCAATTCCGCATAAGCCCAGATAGTGTGGCACCGAGCAATCCAAATAACGCCCCAGAGGAGGCAACGGATGATCTATCTTGGAGAAATAAAGCAGCTAACATACTACCAGTAAGAGCTGAAAGTATGTAGATAATTCCTATTCTTACTGCACCAGAAGAAATGCAAAGGAAACTGTGAGCTAAGTTGTTTTCCAGAGCATAACATAGAATACTAATATCTCTTTTGTTAAAAGGAATTGATTTGGAAAACCTTACATGATCCAAACTCTTGCTCCAGGTGAATTCCAACAAAGATTACGCTAGAGAGACTGATGATGAGATGGAAAACTCCTGCATGCAAGCACGGACTTGAGAAAAGACGCCACAACTGATGACCATCTGCAAAATATCTCAGACGAAGTCCCCCCATAGTATCCAACCTACAGCAGGGAAAAAAAAATCTTGGTTACTGAAACATACATGCACAACACACACATACATTACATTGTGAAACCTAAATTGGCCTGCAGTTCCTGTACTATAACATCTAAAGTCCAACCGAAGGGCATTAGTTCGTTTGGCGTTTCTCAGCAATCAAATAACAACAGAGGACAAGCTAATTAATGACCCCGGACTTGTATTAAGAGGGAAAAAACACAGTCTATGCCAAAAAACTAATATGCTATGGATACGAACTAGAAACTGAACATCGATTTCCAATCATCTCACTGTAAACAAATAAGAGAACTTAGTGACAGAAAACCTTTGTATTTTATATTGGGGACAACAAATCTATCAATCACTTCATGCAATTTTTAGAACACAAAATTTTAATGTACTTCTCTCGGATCAATATGATACAATGCAGACAGCAAAATTGATCAGGAAAAACTTCAACCCTCAAAAGTAAAACACAAACTTAACAATTCCAGATCAAACTTTGAAACACTTTAACTAAGGCAAACAATCAAATTCATTATGTTTCATTCAACATACTTCTACTAAAAACAAACATACAGCTTCAAGATAACCAGAATCGATCTCATTACCAACGCATCAAACCCATAATATCAGACAGACACACGGATTCTGTTCTACTACGTACTAAGCTGACTCAAGAAGCTTGAAACCAACATACAGTTTGTATTCACGAAAATCGGTACCTACCAAATTACCAACACATCAAACGCAATAAAATCAATATCAACACACGGATTCTGTTCTACTAATAACCTGACTCAAGAAACTCGAACCCAACATGCAGTTTGTATTCACGAAAATCGGTATCCACCACATTACCAACACATCAAACACAACATAACTAAAACCAACACACGGATTCAATAAAATATCATAACCAACACAAGTTCATCAAACCCTTTTCGCAAAACACAACAAAAACACCGAAAAGATTAGCAACTAATCATAAAAAACAAAAACAGAGTAGGGAGACTAACGCAGAGGCGGATGGGCCGAGAAAAGGGTTCTCATAAAGAGGCTGAAACGAGAATCTCCCGAGGTTTTTGAGCGCACAGTCGCCATGAGAGTTGCCCCAACAGTCATTGACAACCATCGTTGCGCAAAAAGCGATCAAATGAAGGATCACAAATATCGAAATGATCCACGTGTTCTCTTTTCTCTGAGAGATAGGCCTGAAGAACGGAAAAGGGATTGTTTGTTCTTCTTCTGCAGTGTGATCGGTTGAGATTCTGGGTTTGATTTCGATGTGGGTTTCTGCCATTTTTGTGGGTTTGATTTGAGGATGAACAAATAAAGGTGGGTTCTTGAAAAACTGGAGTTTTAAAGATGGGTTCTTGATTTATAAAGAGGTGGAGTTGTTAGTGAGTGTTCGTTGTTGAACAGACTCAATGAGAGAGAGAGAGAGAGAGAGAGAGAGAGAGAGAGAGAGAGAGAGAGAGAGAGAGAGAGAGAGAGAGAGAGAGAGAGAGAGAGAGAGAGAGAGAAGGGTTTTGGTTCTTGAATGAAGTTGAAGAAATATAGCTGTGAATTGGTTGTTGGGTTATGGCGGGAATGCGGTTGTGTTTTCTGTTAACGGCCAACTGACTCAAACTGTGAGAATTTAGAAAGAACGGTTATTTGTAGCGATTATTAGAACAAAAACATATTAAAGATTTAGTTTTGATTATGAAAAAATTATAACGACTTGCTAAATTATAAACTACCGGTTAAAAGTTTGAAAATAATATTAGAATTTACAGATAGACTTACATTGCGTTTGAATTGAACTTTGAAGAATAACACGAGAAGTTTTAAACCATTATAGATACGCCTCCTATTTCTTTTACACCTTTCAAAGCTTTGAGGCGTCTTCGTAATTATTTATATTTCTTAATAACATTGTGATTAGACTAAATCTAGATCCCTTAATACTCATCTCACAAAAAATAAAAACTGTGGATGTATGGAATATTAGTTGAACGATATTATGTACCGTGCACTGTGACACAATTTTGTTTGAAAAATCAAGTCATACAAATCTATTTTAACCAAAATAGGTAAATAAGCATCCATAATATTGCTCAAAGAAGTTTCAGACTGTCGGTGATTCACGAACTAGAACAACTTCCATTCACATGTTATGATATCTTTCTTTGTTTGATTACAAGAGAAGAAGAGAATCACACATAGATTTGTGAAAAATGCGGGCCATTTATTTGATCTAGTTTGAGTTCCAGCAATCATGTCTTTACACTATCTTCAGTTCTTTGAGCCAAGCTGTGTGTAATGGACATGGGTCTTGTTTGCCTTCAGCAATTGCTTTCTCCGATAGCGAATAGAACCAACCGTTCCTCCACTTGAACTACAAAAGTAAACAGACAGCGATTTAATATTTGCTGATAACATGACGAAACAAACCGAGATGAAAGATGCCAGAAGTCCATGTTTCTTTTACCTCCTTAACCGCAGTGGGGAAGTGAGCGACTGCCCGTGAGTAAGCACATAACCTTTCCTCCATATCTCCTTCAAAGACGATCCCCTTTTCCGCAGCAGCTGCAGCAGCCAGTTCAGCTATAAGGGAAGACACCTGAAAGTGACACAGTTTACGTTAAAAATAGCTTCGGGGCAGCAAACTGAATTGCATATTTGGAGGAAAAAGTATATGGGTGCTCTGTCATTTTAAAAGGGACCTCAAGAAGATGCGATTTATGGAATTGAAATGCATGATCTTACTAATAATCTAATGCGGATTCTGTAACTAACAAAAGGTTGGACTTAGAGTAATATTTCAAAGGGTTACAGCTTGTTTTAAAGCAGCGGGGCAATAGTTCTAAAGCCCAGTATAAAGAACAAACATTAGGCTTATAATAATAGGAAGCTGGAGTATTTTGTAACAGTGAGTCTTTTCGTATCTCATTTCATTCTTCAATTTATTAACGACATTAAAACTTTTAAAAAGTTACGACACTCAGACTGAAAGTAGACGTAAATCGGTGTCAAAAATGAGAATCCATAATTTGAAAGTAGAATTTGCCAAAAAACTGAGATCACTATGGGCAACAGAGAAGCCTCATATTTTGTTTTAAGGGGTTAAAAGAATATCACAAGCTACTAGCTTCCTTTAGCTCGCACTAGTGGGATATCTGATATCTCTTCACAAAAGATTTATAAATACAAACATTCTACATATATTGCAGTGGTGAGATATAACAGGAATGTTATCAGTGAATCAACTTGTAACCTTCAAGTAACTATTAATTCAATACCTCAGAGCGGTATTCCTTCTCTACGGCACCCACAGTTGCTCCAGGATGACGTGCTCCAACAAGCATAAAAGCACATATCCATATAAGCTTCTCAAGCATTTGCTTCTGAAATGCATCTTTTTCAAGTACCTGTTTTTTGAACGTAAGACTTTTTGTCAAGTAATACTATCACCAAACCAATTGATAAGCACTTGGTGATCTGTTTCTTATTAGCCACCACATAATTGAACTTTTTCAAAATAAATAGAATAAGTATTCTCATACAAGTCTAGAGTCCAATTCCATTAGGTCAAACATAAAAGTCTGGGTTTTGTAGATATTGAGCCATTGTGACATAACTAGTTCACTAGTCCTGGGACATATATAACTCTGTAAAAGTGGAATCTGATACAACCTCAATGCAAATATCTAAATAGGAAAAGGGCTGAACATGGACGGACACAGAATAAAAGGAGGGAAGGAATCTTTTTGCAGTGCAGAAATCTATCAATGTGGCCATATATTTGAAACACAAAACTCAGTGTTAACTTTAGAAATGATTGATACTGAGGTTTGGGACAACTATGCTCCACAATGTAAGTTTCCAAGCCAAAATCACATTTCCAAATAACGTACTTCCCGCCGATTGGTTGGAGAAAGAGTTAATACTAAAAGTAAGTGATTGACCAAGCAATAGGTTTTGAACATCCAGTAGGTGAAACGTAAGACTCAACCTTGCAAGAAAGGCCTCCAGCACGCAGTCTTCCAGCAACTGCAGATGCCCACTTCCCATAAGCAGCAGTCAATCCCTCAGGATTAGTGTCCGTGATCCCATCAATAGGAGGTTCACCGAGCTTCGCCACCGCGAAATATGCTAAAACTTGATCAGCATCACCAAGGCCTTTACTCTGAAACCACGGCTCCAACATTCCATTCTGGAAAAACACCAAGTCTGCTATATTGTTAAGATCCATCCTGAAGTCTCATCATTTAATCATCCAATTATTATTTAGGACTGCTGAGCATTTTAGATGACATTATATTCAACAAGATGGTATGCTTGTGGTTTAAAATGCTAAAAACAATATTGTAAAGTGAAACAAAGATTACATTTGATTATATGACAGCCATCTAACCTTAAGAGATATACTAGACCAATGACCTATTGATTATTGGAAACAGAGTCTGGTATAGCATAAGCAAACAAGATAGAGCAAAACGATATGTACTTTTATGAAGAACATGTAGAGAACCAATTATAATCCAAGTTCTATACTCACATCATAGCTAGGAAAGGGCTTGGGTATGTGAGGCATATACAAGAACATATACCAGAACAGTTCTTCTTTGCCCCAACGATTTTCAAACAAGAAATCAAACATAAAAAATAATCCTGCTTAAAGTGCACATAAGTGTGACATAAAGATCAAGATCCAAAGATTTTGAATTTAATTTTTTTTTATTTCTTTTGACGATGGAGAGCTTCAAGAAGCCAACTAAGCCTTGCCAGAATCCAGCCACGATGTTTCCAGTTCCTCGGAGAAGAAAGGACTCGATCTATTTCTTCCAACTCGTAGTCAGATATAACCCACCCATTGACACGCAGGCCAACTCACTGTCTTTTGAGTTGGACCAACTGCATTCAGAATAAGATTACTGGTTCAAACGGTTCATGCCCTTCCTCTGCAGTTTCGACAAAGTTATATCAGCTCCTAGCATTCTGGATGAAGTTAGGAGCTTTAATTTTGGAGGACTTTGTTTCAAATGTTTGCATTCACTTTTCGTGGAGTTCCAATTGCTATATTATTGTGGTGATTTTCAGTGGATACTGAACTAATTACAAAGATCGAGAAGGCTGACAAAGAAACATCCATCAGTGATTCAATGAGAAGAACCATACTATTCAATGCAAAGTTCAAGCTTTCGAGGTGAAGAGACTCGATGCACCACCAGCTTTAACATGTGGCAATGTACAAAATGGACCACTAAACTGAAGGTTGACACTTCAAAATTGCTTTCTCTACACTAAGACAGAGTAAACAACGATCACAAAAGCATTTAAGGAATGCGTTTTGCTCCATTATTTTGTCAAACTCCTCGGAATCTGTCAAGAATATGTCGAGACTTTCTCTGCCGATGAAAGTACCACATGTTTGGCAAAGAACCAATATCGTCACAGTAGCACCAAACACATCGATATTCGGTACCATTTTGCATGAGAAATAGTAAAAGAAGGGATTCCTTACTTAGCAAAAGTGGTACTATTTAGAATCCCGGTGAAACATTAACAAATGCGAATTCAGAGATCAAATTCCAACCCTCTGGAATTCGATCAATGCATATCGAGTATTTGACATGACACCTAATAACAACAGTTCAGAATGTTGCACAAACATACCAAAAACTGGGCCACTCTCTTTTGCACTTTATTCTTATCACCAATTAGTAAACTGATCAAAAAATCACCAAACAATAAGCAACCATAAACTAATCAAATTACACACTACAAACACCAGTTTAGTGAAGCCAATAACTTAGCTAAATCAACACAATGTCACATTACAATCCATGCTAATATCTTACCGCTCCAACGCGACTTAGGCGTAGATTCAAGCACAGCCTCCAAGTCATCATTCCTCGTACAAACCAAAATCGGCCCCACAAAATCAACAGGCACAGGATCTCCTCTCCTTATCAGCAAATCCTCGCCGCTGCCCATTTCTTGCAGAGCTCTTCCAACTCGACCTCCGCCCACTATAACAGCTGGCGCCACTTTCAGTGCTGTAGCGGCCATTGAAGTGGATAAAGATGCTTTGGGCTTGAAGCTGAGAGTGATATTTGAAATGGGTTTTCTGCAAATGTGCCAAAGAGATGAGCTAGAGAGCGAGGGGATAGTGGTGGCCATGGGTGGTGTTGGCGTTTGGTGAATGAGAAGAAGCCATTTTTGGATTTGAAGGATTCGGGTCAAGAAGAGAGCCACTCGTTTTTTAAGAACCATATCCGGAGCATTTTGATAAGGGGTGTGGGTTTTTGGGCTGGAATTTTTAAACACAAAAGCCCAAAAATGAAAGAAGGTTTTGATAGTTGAAATATGTTCAACTCATGATTAAAGTTGCTTTTAAAAACCTAGTTCAAATTATTGAACTTATATTTTTTGAGAAAAATTTAGAAATTACCACATAAATACATTTCTTTAGTAACATACAGAGAATATGAAATGAGAGTACACACTCTAATAGAGAAAGGACATGTGCTAATATAAAATCCAAAACTTAGTAATAACTTTCAGTAAATTTCGGGACTTTTAGTATAGTATTGAAATTCATGAAATTAAACTGATGTAGTATATCTCCTTATGCTACTTTGATACGTCGTGTTATATCAAGAATTGTCCAATTTGAACTCGGATGGAAGAATTCTCGTCTTGGGTCGAATCACCTACACTCCAATAAAGCACATAAGACTAATCGGTGGCCTTGACATTTGCACTCTGGTACTTAAGTCAACAAGAATTTTAAAAATAGAGAGAGAAAGCTCTAATTTAGAGAGATGAGATAAAGATGATATGTGTACCTTTCTCCCATTTTGAAAATGGGTGTTTGTAGGAGTTCCACTGGTTATAAATTTATAATCGAGCTTGACCCAATCTAGAATGCCTATAGTAAGGTTGTGAGTTTGGAAACTTTCGTGCCTAGGAGGCTATGAGCCACTGAATAGGTTGTGATATGTTAAGCAAGAGATTTAGTTTATTTGAGAGATCGTCTATATCAGAATTTTTAAGGGCGACATGTGATCGATTTGACACATGATGTGAGAGATTGACAAACTAATTGTCGTGTATCTAATATGGTATTTCACTCCCAAGTTGTTCCTCTATTCGACTATTCAACTTGTGACAGGGTTTCTATGATAAACTTCTTCACAAAAAGTGATCAAAGAAACTTGAAATCCAATTAATGGGGAGGGGAGGCTGTGATGGTTAAATTAATAGCAATAATCACATTTACACCCCTTAATGTTTGAAAAACACATTACAAATAGATCCACTTGAGAATTATTACATAACATTGAAGAACATTACAAACATACTTCATATTCTTGGATGCGTTTGAAGTTTCACATGTGTAATTATTCAAATGTAGTAAGGAAGTTCCTGTATTAAGACCAAACTTCAGAGGTGTAAATGCAATTATCTCTAATAATATTTGAACCGCCAAATTTGTTGGCTACTCCAGTCTCTTGACCCTCTTGGATGAACTGTCTTGCCACCACACAAAGGGCCCCTTGTACTTCCTGTCCCATACCACTCGCAGTTCGTATTTAGTAGGCAAAACTAATCGATCTGTTGGATCTCAACAACTTCATTTTTTTCAAAGAGCATATTTTACGTTCTCTTTTAGAAAGTCTCTGGCAAAATCATGAGTATATTAAATGTAATATCCTATGTATCTCGCTGTTGCTTGTAAATGTTTGTACTTCTGATAAATGCTACCACATGTCTAGTACTCAGTATATAATCAGCTTGTGAAATATTTTTGAAAGATATGTATATACTTTTTTGGTGGATGATTTGATTCATGATGAATGATCATTTATGGTCTGAACTGCCACCTATGTGGTACACAAACTAGGTCGAGCAATTAAGGAGATTTGGACCATGTTTACATAGACTTACAAAACTATTCAGTTATATTGTATATAAAGCAACAATCAATCGCTATTGGGCATGTTCTTATAATTAAGAGTACTGTATATTTTATTTTTTAATATCAGAGATTTGTGTCGATATAATTTATCAATAGAACCCTAAGTTTATTTAACTATGTGGTCAATTATATTTGCTGTTCTAATCTACGGAAAACTACAACCACATAATATAGAAACAAGACGATAAAAGATCACTTGATCTAGCAATGTCCAAAACATAGGAGCTACACAGAAGACAAAATTGACCTTAAACTAATTAGAACCTCAATGCGACAAGAACATTTTATTAAACCATGTAAAGCAAATAAAATGAATGTCTAAATTATTAAAATTTATACATATAAATAATAATCAAGTAAAAATAGAGAAAATTTCTCTCTTCTTCTATTTTGAAGATAGAAGAGAAGCATATCTAAATATCCCTAAGTTGGCCCTCTGAGCTACAACGTGTGGCCATGAACATTTGATTCATTTTTGGCCTTTAATAATAACGAAAAAAAATATCCCAGCTCTATTTTTTCTCATTTGTTTGACGCAATATTCTGGATATTCGACTTCAACGTCTCTTTAATTTATCGCCTCACTAAGCGTCAAGCTCAAATTGGAGTATTGGTGATAGGAAGGAATCATAGTCACCAAAGACAATGTCATGTTCATGACTAAAGCTTGTTGCATCTTGAAAATGTTCCTCACTAAATCCGACATCTTGAAAGTCGAACGATGTTTGAATATCTTTCGGAAAATAACTCCTTGGAGGGTCCGGCTCTGAAGGGCTAGATGGACTATTACAAGCCGATGATGATGTTTGCTCCAACATTTCCTTGAACTTGGAGGATTGTAACAAAAGCCCCAAGGCTGATGAGGCGGTGGTCCCGCCAGTGGGACGCGTTAACGGGACGGTTGTCTGGTCAATTGGGCTAATTGGATTATCTTGGTGGTGGTTGAGGAAGCTCAACCCTATTTCTTGACTAGGATTTTGCATGGCATTAATACTAATATTGGCATTAGGAATCGGTTGGGGGTTACTAGGGTTGTCTTGATCAAGAGGTCGAAGCCACTTAATGTAACGACTAAGGTCAAAATTGGTAACAGCATTAAGCCCACGGTACTCTATAGCTGCCATGTCATATGCAGTTGCCGCTTCTTCTTGAGTAGCTGCAAAAAATAATTGTCACATAATTGTCAAATGGCATATTAAATTCATGAATTTAATTTGCATGAGAAATTCGGTGCATATAATAGCAGACCTAGCAGGTGAGGGTTGGTGATCTATGCATCAACCGGCCAACCATATTTGCTTGCTTTCACTTGCTAACCATTATGTTCAATATTGACCATATCTCTCTTATTGGATCTCAAATATGAACCTTAAATCTTACTTCAATTTAGAAATAGTTTCAAATTGTATTTGTACTAATTGACATTACCTGTACTCAATTGGCATTTAGCTAGACTACGAATATTTGGAAGACTTGTCAATTCATCAACTGACATGTGGAAAAAGCAAGTTTGTCTAAATCGTATTTTCATTAGAGAGTCAAACTATAATTGTCATATCTAAGCCAAAATGTGATCCATTTTTATAATTCAGATTATAACTAATTATTATGCAAATATTTATAATGTTTTGTCGATATCTTGACGGTCAGAAACTTATCTTTAAAACAAATAAATAAGTAAATACGAATATGCGTGTACATGTGTACGTATCACCTACCATATGTTCCAAGGTAGAGATATTTGTTCCCAAATACCCGTCCAATGCGAGCTTCCCATCTTCCATTATGATGATGTCTGTGTCACACGGCACATGAATTATTTAAATATATTTATATACACACGTAGATTTAATCATAAACACATCAAACTAACTATATTTGGCTAGATAATTAATGCAATCTAAAATTCCATGATGGCTTAAGAGAGTCCTTACTTCATACCTTTCTATAGATTTTGTTGTTTTGCAAACCTTACGATATACACGTATAGCTTTGAAAAATACATCGAGGACTCATCAAATTTTGGCCGATTTAGGGTGTTGGACGTTAGATGAAATATTCAGTATAATAAGATGAAAAAGGATACATTTTCACCAACGAACGAGAAATTCAAACTTGATGTGATATAGGCATTGTTTTATTTATGATAGCACAGCTTATTATAGTTGGCAGATTCTAAACCTTTAGAGAGCAATAAATTTCATCACTATGTCTTGTGTCTTTTGGCGTGATATTTCTAAAGAACATGGATTAAATATATTATCAAATATATAATTCTTCTGATTTAATCAAACAATTAGTTTAATAAAATCATAATACCCTCTCGTACTACGTACTTACCTAGCAACTCCTCTGTACTTAGATACTCCCCGAGAGAATCCACTGCTTTTTCTGCCAATTACAAATTACGTTAGACGATTGGTATAACTATATAATTGCATTAATCAAGATAACAAAAGAATAATAATTAGGACTTTATCTACCTTCTTAATGAACCAATGTACTCTTCCTTTGTTTGGCCTTCCATTTCCTTAAACTCCTTTTGATACGTGGGGAGCTACATATCAATATAGCAACACAATTTCTCGATATATCAATCGACTTTATTTTTCACAAAAACCACTAATGATTCACCTTAGTAATTAACACCTAATTAATCCTTAAGTATCTTACTTACAGGAAAATTAAGGATGGTATCTTGTCCCCAGTACTTCAATGCAGCCAAGTCATACGCATGTGCAGCTGCTTCTTCGTCATCGTAGGCCCCTAAAAACAATTTTTCAAATATGAAAAATGGATAAGATCCACTGAACAGGACCAATGGTTATCATATCACAAACCCACAAAAAGGAAACTTTATTTCATTTTTCATTATTAAAAATTTAAAAGCTTATAAAGTAAAAAAGAGATAAGATATGGTAAAAGTCATCATACCTAAATATACTGCATTTTAGTAGGATCCCACCACAACCACCATGGAAAATTCAAAAAAGGACAAATAATAAAACACATCAATAAATAGAAAATGTAATATTTTAAACACACAAAAAATCATCAATATTACAATAAAATCAAGAAAAATTGATAGTTTTTTTTTTTTTTTACCTTGTCTTCCTTTCTTGTTCTGAGATTCATTCCAACAGTTTTTATCCCACAAATGAGCTTCATAACGACCCGTCCACCGGTGTCTAAAATTGCAATTAACTCCCTTTAATTCAACATATTTACACCATGCATGAAAATTTAAAATGAAACTTACCTAGTAACACCCCGGTAAATGGAGCTACGCCGCTGTGGAGACTCCCTCGGAACACTTTTTCTCTTTCGCTTCGCGGCAACGACGCCATTATCGTTATTATTATTGTTGTTGTTGTTGTTCTTGGACTCGTCACTAATGGTAGTGTTAGTCTTTTTCTTGGAAGATTTCATTGTGAAAACTTATATTAAGAGTGATCAAATTAATGTAGAAGCTTATGCTAAAAAAGAAAAGTACAAATGGTGTTTGTTTAACCAAAAAATGGACTAAGTCATCCAATGAGGAGGATGGAATATAAAGTTTATGAAAATGGTTGGGGGGGGGGGGGGGGGTAGGGTAGGGTGGGTGAGGGGGGAGTTGAGAGCCGGCTGAGAAAAGGGTTTTTTGTGGGTATTTAGTGGCCGTCTCTAAGCGGCTACTTTTTGTGGGAAGTTATGTCTTTACTTGATTTTGTGTGCTATGTGTTATTTCAGTTTGATGTGGGCTTTTTCCCCTATTTTTTCTGCCCTCAATCTACATTGGATTTTACCTGATCAATCACCTATTTTTATGCTAAAGTATTTAGTTATCGGCTATAATCTATTGTTCTTTGTGGCTACACTTGTCACTTGTTCACTCGTCTGAATTATTTTATGCATCATTTAAAAAAGAAATGAAGTAACCTGGCGTACGTATGACACTTGGATAGTGGAAAGGATACGCATTAGTAATCACTAATTGATCAAATACAAGAAAAATCAGTTTTTAGATTTACACTAATCATTTATGTATTTGGGATTTTCTTGGTTATGGAGGGGTACAATTCCCTAAGGTACAACAGTTATATTATAACTAATTATCACCATATAGAAGTTGCGTTCATTTAATTTTTTAACTATATTCAATTCGATTTAATTACGAAGCAAAAACAATAAATATGAGATGTAAAGTTTAACTTGCTATTAGTTATCAACCATTTAACCACATTAAAGTATAGTACACCCGAAAGGCCAGAGGCACAAGGCCTGCCTAACTTAACATGTTAGCCCAACACAGTTGATTTTATCATTCTACCGTTCGATCTTTACTAATACAGTTAAAAATATAAATATTATAATAGTAACCAAATAACGTCAACTGAAATTGAACTTAGATACTCGTAATGAAACCTTCATGCCTCGAAAGTGGATCACAACGGAGAAGGAAAAGAAAACCGAGAGATTACAAACTTTTTCCTTCAAGACGAAGAACAAGTGAACTACTAGCTAAAGGAGATATTTCTTTGATGCATTTAAAATATCAACAAAAATTATGTATATATATATATATATATATATATATATATATATATATATGTTTTTAGTGCTTCTTGAAGTTCTTGATATATATTGAATAGCTAGCGACATGAGATATATCTCAGTGTTATGAGATTTGATAATTGTTTGCTCCTCCATTCCCATGTGTACAAATTTCAAGCTGGTCCTACTCTTGATGCAAAAACATATATATGGATATAGAAAACATATATATAACAAAAAGTAACCAGAGTACGTTATTCAAATAAAATATTGCATAAGATGATAAGAATATATATGATACCTACAGGATACAGGTCAGCATGTATATCTTCATCTCACTTATATCTTCAGGTCACTTATATATATATATATATATATACTAATTAGCTATAATATATTTTTAAACGTCTAAGAACTCATCCACGAAGAGTCCAAAAAACTTCAGCAGAATTCAAAGAGAAATTCTTTGTTATCATAATATTATTTTTTATAAAAAGTTTGTTAATTATCATAATATTGAAAGTACTAAATAGTAACATTATTAGATAATCGCATTCGCTACTTACCCAATTAATCTAGCTATTAATGCAGATAGAATTTAGATCCATCCCACTGTTATAGGTCGGAATCAACATTAACCTCATACCGAACCCTTTGCTACATTAACTCTGCAGGTTTAAGCCCTAAAAGCCACCTAATTAACCAGCTAGCGATGACTTTGAATTTCTTTCTCAAAAGAATTAAAGAAATTTAAGAAATTAAAGCGCCAATTTTTAGTGCTGGAGAGACCACAATATTTTTAATTTATACCTTTTGGGTTTTGGTTTAATATGGACTCCCAGTAATTAAATTAGGCGATTAGGGATTTAATTGCAGTGAGAGTGACAAAATCTACGTTCTATATGGTCCTTCATGGTAGTTTTCATCCAGAAGTTATTGGACTTTATTAAATACTAAATTTAAGATAAGTAAGTGAGCTAGGTTTATGCATATTCTTGCATTTACAAATCTTTTACTGAATAAAACCAATCGTATAAATAAATTATATATCTATTATCAATATTCATTTTGAATAACGTGACAAAGTTTATGACAAAAAAATTAGAAACTAGTTTTATACATAACAAAATGCATTTTCAATTCCAATTATTTTTAATAAAAATCGAAGAAAAGGCAGTATTGACGTTCGAGCCTTTAATTTTGAGAAAATTGGAATTTCAGTCCTTTAACTTTAGAATGGTTGCAATAATTGTCCTTACTTTTCATAACCTGCGAAGATAATCTTTATCTTGGAGTAGTCCACAATTTTATTCATGTTCCTTACTCCTTTTCTTTTGTGACGTGCCAATATAGTCCTTTTATATCTTTAATCTTTAGCAACTCACGCCATTTTTTTTTCTTCAGTTTTAGTTATTAATTCATTTTTATGAGTACTCATGAATTCAATTTTCAAGAATGCAGGTGTTAATGTTTTTTTTTATCTGAAATTCATACAAAATAAATAATCAATTCATCACTTGAAAATATAGAAAGAGAATTTTAAATCATTGCTTGTTTGATGACTTAAAATATTTAATAAAAACATGTAAAGGACTAAATTTTAAGAAAAAAAACATAGATTGTTAATAACTAGATATATAAAAAAAAACTAATTTTTGCAAGTCATAAAAGACATAGGACTAAATTGCAGAACATGAAATTGCAGACTATCCAAAAAATAAATGACTAATTCGCACGTTATAAATAATGAGTATTTTCATAATTACTCTCGAGTGACTAATTTTGCATTTTTTGCCCAGTTACTTTCAGTTGCATCATAAATCAGATCCACCTGGGAACTCTTTATATGCTATGTGGGCAAAACTCTGCGTTCTGTACTTGAATCCTCGTAACATTTTGAAGGCATTTAATCTAGAACCTTCTGCAAGACAAACGCATTATTACGGACAATGATTTTTATAATATATGTACACAAACTATTAAAAAAGTCATGGACTCTGTTGCATTTGAACATGACTGCATGAGTTAATTATTAAATTCATTAATCAGAGTGTTACTAATTATCAAAAAAAAAAAAAGAGGTGTTACTTTTGACATTCTACAAATTGCGTCATTTTATATAGGGAATCAATTACTTGTAGCTCTAAACTAATATACTTTGTGAGTACAATTTATAGTCTTTAATTTTAGCCTCTTTAATTTAGCCGTTTTGAAAGAAAGAGCTGTTTGATATAGCTTGAATTTAGGGTTTAAAATAGATCAAGTCTTACTCGCATACGACATACCCTGAATGGGCCGAACATAGGATCTCGCATCTGCAATCCAAGTGAACCTGCAGGATCAATCTAATTTCTACAGACTAAAATTGAGCTCGTTACTACTTGTACTAAGCCTTTTGGACTATTTGGACTTTATAACTTATGCCATGATGAGGAGAGGCAAATGAATCAAATCCAAAATGAATCTATTTGTTGAATTCTGAATAGCCAATCAAATAATTATTGAGACCCTTCCTAAAACTAATAAAGAAAAAAAATATCAAAATAGTAGTTATTCAAATTAACTTCAGAGTGAGGGGAGTCCATGTAGTTATTCAAACCTCAAACGGGTCTATCATTGAATTGATTTTTTGTTTTTCCAGATATTAAGGGTGTTTATGCAAGTATTCAAATAGTAGGAGATATTTTTCTAATTAGACCGAATCCCAGGGGTGAAAAACGTAATTATCCCTTATACTTAATCTGAAGACTTTGAGAACTATTAGCAAGCCAGTGGAATCAGGTTACTGCTCCTAAGACATTATCAACATTCTTTTGCTTTTATTTTCAATTTGTCCATCGCATACTTTGTCTGATCAAAAAGATAAAAACAAAAATTGTCCATTGCAAAAGTGAAAAGGATCAAAAGATCAAGGATCGAGACATTCTTGAGGAATACTTTTCTAGGCCTAAAGATTAATTTTGAAATGATTCAAAAACTACTTTATGAAAACCCCTAGGTGAAAACATATTGTGCTGGAGCTGAGCATGCAAAAGCCAATGCCTTTGGCTTTTTCTTTGGTTTGTATTGAAGTAGATTCGAGGCTAAGATTAGTTTATTGTTATGCATGACCATTTGGTTGAATAAAAACAATATCAGAATCCCAATTAAAGATTTAGTTACCAAATGTCATTATCAAAGAATATGAAGGAACTGCATTTCTGTGGTAAAATTAAAAGAATGTTACTATTGGCAAGGTATGAGACTTAATGTCACATCCATATATAGTAATGTTTTGTACAATTGACAAAAAACAAAAAAAAGTTTTACACAGACATTTCTTTAGCTAAGATTACACTTAATCACAAGATTAAAATAAACACAATCGGTTCCGACATATTCTATACCACCCCAAGCCCCACAAAATACAATTAAATAAGTTAATACAAGAACCAAAAATAAAGATGATCATCCCTATTACCAAATGAGCCATTTGGCCTAATTTGATTTAATCAACAATAGGCACAATCAATTCATACTTCACAATGTCACTAACTAAAACTACACATCTCCTTTGCAAATCCAAGTTTCATCTCCTTAACATCATACACAACCCTTGTATTCCTCTGCTGATAGTTCCCAATAATACCAACCTCATCTTCAAATCCAAGACTTGCAAGAGCCAAACACACTTGTGATGCATCCCTCTTCACAAAATAGAACATTCCAGCAACATCCACACTCATCTCAGCATCACCCTCAAACTTCATCCTGAGTGTTGGAATGTTCACTTCATCATATCCTGATAGATCAAAGCAAGTGTCCAAGATCGAAAAACCGGGAGCCGAGGGGTACCCTTTGAACTGTCTCAAGAACTCTGCTTTCACAGCATTGTAGATTGATGGTGGGATTCTCGAAATAACCGTCCCCGAATCGATAAGAATCCCGTTTTTACCGAAACTCGGAGAGCTTAAGTCCACCCCACCAATACTAATTCCAGTTAAGTTCAACATATAGAAGCTAGAAAACATAGGATCTGGGAGTAGTCTAGTATATGAAATCGTCGTAGAATTCTTGTAAACCGCAGAATCACCCCCGAGTACCAACGAACCGGAACCTTCACCGTTAGTATCAGGCAAACAATACGAGAAAACTCCACGAAACACGTCGAATGTTTGAGAAACCAATGAAAGGTCACTTCTCCCTAATCCCATTAGCCCTGAAGCTGATCCAAATAGCCCCTTGTTGTTCTTCCCACATCCGAAAACAAACTTATCAACCAAAGTATCCCCAAGAACTAGATTATCCGAACCTAGCTCTCCACGAGTGTACGATCCATCGCCATAAGTAACGACATAGTCGCAAGAATTAGTCCCACACGATCCCATATTGCCCGTGGCGTATTGCAACGTGTGACAAGGTTCTGAATTGCATTGAACTGGTTGGTACGAAGGAGATATTAACGGATCGAAGAGGGGTTCGGGTTGAGTGTAGCACAGTTTGCAAGGCTGGCATTGAACCCACGTTAGATCACTTCCGGTGTCCACGATCACCGTTAAGTTCCGACCGCCTAACGTTATTGTGACAATGTAGTTTAGTGTCTGAAGTTTGATGCCTGATGTAATAGGTATTTGAGATTGTGAAGGGGATGTTGTTTGAGTAGAGAGCTTAGTTTTTATTTGGGATTGTATTGATCTAACTCGAATATCATCAATCATCAGTCTTTTTTGGAGCTTTTGGTTCCAATTTTTTATTGGTCCAGAGCAGTAGTCTCGATGCTTCATTTCTAGTATAGTTGCACCATTTTGTGTTCCTGATCATATACCATAAAAACTATACTAATTAGAGAGTTAAAATCATTTTATCTTTTGTTCTAATGTTGATGTAATTAAGAGAAAACACTAACGTCAATATCCTGTATTTCTACCACTTAAAATTAATTTACGTGAAAGAGAAAAAGAGTGGCACAAATAAGGTTAAGGTGCCTTATCCTCAACAGCGATTATGCACTTCAACTACCTTAAATAAACAATAGGAAGGAGACAGATTATGATAATTCATATCTAGATAAAGCATATCATGATGAAACTACGAAAAAGCAAAATACACACTGCTATATATTAAAACCAGAAAAGGGAGTAATTTAATAAATTAAAAGGGTTTATGTTCTATTAAATAGGCAAATGACCACCCTTGTAAAATGTAAATGGACAAATTACCCCTTTGTGTTACTATGTTAAAATCAGAACGTCGCAACCTATAAATAATAAATAGATAAATTACCCTCTTACGTAATATTAATACGCAGATTACATGCCCTTGTATTTTATACATTACAAAATACTCACTCTAATACGCAAGTGTTAAGAGTGGTTTACAACTCTTTAAAATCACAAAGGCATTTTCCCTAAGTTTTTATCACAGGTAATGTACCCTATTAAACATTAGTCACGAGAAAATGTAACTATTTATTTTCACATGGGACTATTTTACATAACAGGGGACAAAATTAGCTCTATCATAAAAAAAGATATTCATCATGAAGCCAGGAAGAAGCAGAATGCAAACACCTAAAAGAAAAGAGTTTAAACTTTAAACAAAACAATAATTATAACAACAACAATAATAATAATAATAATAATAATAATAATAATAATAATAATAATAATAATAATAATAATAATAATAATAATAATAATAATAATACTTTTGACATGTTTACTTGCTCATACTCACTTGATTTTTGCGAGAAGCAACTTCGATTGTCGCCCTTCAATCTCCATTCGATTTTCTTCAGTGAAAAAAGTTCATGTTCACCATAACTAAACACCTCATTGGTACAACTGCTTAAAACTAGAAGTAACGCAACAGAAAATGATAGCCAAACAGCCATTAATTACAACCAAAAATAAAAACAGAAAAAAAAAATCAGGGATTTTTGAAAAATAAAAGAGATAAGAGATGATTTTTGCAGAGAAATTTAGAGAAATAAAAGAGGAACAGAGGAGTAGGGAGATTCTTTAGAAGATGGGAATTTGGCATGAGAACAAAAGTAGGGGTTGGCTAAAAGGGCCCCACTTTTAATTTGCATGAGAAATTATTGGTATTTCACGTGCACTACTACTAGTTGGAAAATAAAATTAAATTCCCTTTGAGATTATTTGTTAATTATTACAGATGTACAGCTGAATTTCTACTGGTTGGAGAGGATAAGGACTCGCCTCTTCATGGATTCAACTGTCACTAACTTACTAACGAACAGAAAAATTTTGTTAATTAGATCTACGGTTTGTGTTACTTTCGTTTGTGCTTGTCCTTTTCGTTGATAGGGTGCATTTCGCGTGTACGTAGTACTTGAGTATATATAGCTTCACAAATATACAGTTTTGTTAGTTATTATGAGAAATGATCTAGGGTGGAGCCGAGATTGCAATGTTGATTTCATGGGCACGTTAAGTTCGTTAATTAATTGGGTGCCTTGAAAGTATCGTTTCTATTTCGATTTATCGAAATAGAGTACGTACAAATGGAGTTTTTTGCGTGAAACATCACTGCTTTTGCGAATTTTTTGATTGAATATGTCGAAAAGATATCAAAACATAGTGAATTCAAAGTTTCTAATATTTAGCGGATCAAAATATGTAACAAAAATCAAAACTTTGATCCATGCGTTTATTGTATATGAAAGTATTTAGAGCAAGTGTTGATTAACCTTTTGATTACTCGCACGAATTTAAAGTTTAATAAATAAAATATGTAAAAAGAAATGTAAATGGTGAAAAGCTAATTAATCTTCTGTCTAAAACAATAGTAGATTGCCTTTATGCATTTGTATTTGTTACAAACTATATATCCTCTTTTATGCAAGTTTACTTGTTAAAATTTTTTGGTAATTAAAAGAACAATCATACCCTCAGGTTGGAAAGATCCCAATGACCACGTATACTCCAATATATGTTATGTTAATAAGGCACACGAGTTATCACTTTAGAAGTTCCAAAATATGGTAGCAAATTAAATAGCAATAGTTTGTCACAGTATGATTATACTCTTATGAAGGTGTTTTTTCCTTTTTACATGTCATAAAATATATGAAAACTTTGGGGTGAGACATTGTGAATGTGTGATAACTTTCGAAAACTAGAAAATTATTCCATACATTCTTTTTCATAGGTGAGTGATTTTCGCTTGTTAGTGAATTGGTCTCTAGGGTGTTTAAAATAAAATAAAAAGATTAGTCTCTACGGAAGCTAAGTATACTCGCATAATATTATCGTGTCCGTTTTTAGTACTCTGGTAGTGTAGCTGAAAATTTCATGAAAAGAGATAAGAAGTTTTGACGTTGTTTGGTGTTCGAAACGAGATTAATCTTTAAATCTAAGATGAAAAGTCATGTGGATTTTTCATCCATTCCAAATTTCCAATGCTTCATATGCACGAGTAACCCAAATTAAGGACAGCTATTAATTTATATTATATATATCCAAGTAGTAAATATGAAGTTCACGGGTAGCATTATAGAGGAGAACTATTTCGTGAGGTGTTATAAAATCATTATGTACTTTCGGATAAATTTTATTAATAGTCTTGAGGAACCATTAGACAAAGGAATTCTCTTGTGAATAGTTACACAAATATCCTTTGGCATGTGAAATATAATCAGTATACAATAAGATCCATCAAAACTTCTTTGTTATTTTGCAAAATTCCAAACAAATACTTCTTTTGGTTATATTGGTGTTTTGTGTAATAATGCAGTTCTTTGAAATAAATCATAGTTCATAAGTATTTATTTAATGTTTTAATTTTAAAAGTATAGAGAAATTGAGATCACGTGGTGTTAAACTGGTATATGAATAAAAGAAAATCCCTAATATTAACTTATTGCACTAATATACTTCACAAGTACTATTTATGCATTCTCATTTGAGATGCATGTTGATTATTATTTTTTATTTGAGCCTGCTATAATAATGGCTGAAAAACGATCAACATTCCAGTGAACTTGGACCCATTTCGTTATCTGACAGTATGATTAGAGAGAGAACACTTTAATAAATTAATCCTTGCCCGATAGTTTTCGTTCCTTTAATGAAATAAATTCTATATGGACCATTTGTCTATTAGAAATTTGGCATGAACCACAAATAGAGAAACAAGAAGAACGCGAAAATCGAAGAAAGAAAAGGAACTCATTTCAGAAATTGTTGGCAAGCAATTCAATTCTTGCGTCGTTGGCCATTTGCTGGCAAGAACCAGCGCATATTGTAATTTTAATAAATTATTTAAGTTTAACTGATCTTACGAACTTTCGCAACATTTGGATGACAACCTTCTAAAGAATCGTATCTCTACATCGTTGATGGATGATTGTGGAGAAATTAGATTATTTAAAACATGTTTTGGTCATCGAGTTTATTCATATAATTTAGACTCTTATTTAGAATATACTCATACACCATCGTAGAGAAATAGAGATAAAGGATCAAGAATTTGGAGGACCAAAACGAAGACAATCCTGCGGCGGCATTTTCAAAGCTTTGAATTCTGTTAATAATGAAAATAAGTACACCAATCTTTGTTTTTGCTTATAAGTGATTATCTATAATATTTAAGTCACGTTATAGTCTAACACACACATAAATATAGATGTAGCGTATCTATGTATGTACTTATACGTATTGGTTGTTGAAGATAAGAGTTAAAATAAAACAAAACTTAACTTGAGAAGTCATCTCCATCTTGCTTAAGCGAGGTCGTGGTCAATTAATTAATTTAGGTTTATCTAGTTAAGAGCTATTGATTAAATTCCTAGTTTACAAGATATATTGTTTAATGCACGCTTTAAGTGGTGTACACCAAGTATATTGTATAATTTATTAGCTTATAGAAAACTTAACCTCTAATTATTTCCCCATCTAGATAGCATAGTTTTTCGTCTATATAATTAACGGATTGCAGCATGCCAAATGCCAATCAGGCCGGGCACTCTGCGAAATAATTTCGAGTAGGTAAATTTGTAGTCTCGCGAGTCTGTGATAAAACAAAATTAACTTTTATTTATTTATTTATGAACTAGACTTTCATTGATTGATAAGAAAGATGACAATGAAAAGATTTAACAACAAGAAATCTCATCACAAAAGGTATTTACAAAGAGAGACAAAAGTGGAACCGTTCCAGATATTGATGCGGACTATATATCTTGTATCTTTGAAATTGCCAACATGCCTTATCTTTAAACACAAATTTTTTTCGTCCAATAATTTTCTACAGAAAATAATAATGTAAATATACAACTACTAATGTAATAAGAAAATGAGAAAAATCTTATTTACTGCATTTGTACTTGACATATGTCAATTTACCAAATACTTTAGTCTTGTCAACTTTCATCAAAGACAGTGTTTCATTATCCCATGAGCATATATACATGAATTCTAATAACAACTATAACTCGTGAAAATTGTTAACCTTTTCATTGTCAACCTAAACGTAGTTATACTTGAGCAACAAGAGTTAGCCTAATTAACAACCCTTATGCTCTATCCAAATGACCAAATCACATAAAAGGTGGTCCACTAGTGGGCCCTTTGGTAGTAACGAAAAACGTTGGGCCTTAGAGCAGAATAAGGCCTAAATTACTGGTCTGCTAAAAAGGCCGATTGGACATGTTTAATAGAAGAAATATGCTGTGATATTTAGGGCCTACATTATTCTGGATAACTATAAGTAATATTCATTCTTCAATACTTGGACAAATGGAACAATTTAAAATTATGGGCTAGGTTCAAACAGCACCAATACAGCCCATCCTAATTTACGGCACTGTTCAGCCCAGCCAATTCTCGTAACCTATTTCTTTCGGTCTTTAATGTAAATTTTTGACTCTGGTATTCTTTTTGACTTTGGATGTTACACGTTTCCTTTTTGTGCCAATCTAGCTATTTGTCTAGTTCCAATGTAAGGAAAAAATAATTCAGATTGCGCATGTGCATATAAATATATAAATATGTCTTATTATATTTTACTTTGAATTAGAAACGCAGTCTCACTTTTTTCCTTTTTAAGCAAATTCCATTTCAATGAAACAATTTTGACCAAAAACTTAAATAATCGACTTCATTAAATTCTCGCCAACGCTATATAATGAAATGGGACCAAAAATACTTTAAATGAATGAAGATATTTTCACTTCTTGGCCTTGATTTGTGATTCATTTCATTTTCATAGTCAATAGCTTATCTTAAGCTAGACGTAAAATCACAAAAATCATTATTATTCCGAAGAAAAAAAGCGCGTGATCAATCAAACCGCCGGAATATTAGTCCATCACGCGTCTTTCATTTTCTTAATTTAGCTTGACAACAAACGTACAATCATGCGAGCATTATCCACAACCGCAAAAAAAAGGAAAAATGAAAATTACAGAGCATCCAATTCAATTTCTTACGTGTCAACTTGATACTTTAAGAATCTCCCACGTGTCCATTTTGCAGGCAGCGGAAGCTTCAAGAAAGTGTGGGCCCCGCGCTTTATCCACACCACTCACGTGACTGCCAACACACTCCACCAAAAACCTCATTTATCTTTAGTACCTACCCACATAATTATCATTTTCAATTTCTCATGGTCTATTCACTATTAATTTTTTAATGCCCAGATTATAACATAAAATATTAAAAAACAACAAACCAATCATAAGTTGAATGACATTAATTAATAGAAACTCTGCAGATTAATAAGAATCGCTTAGATTATAGTTTACTGACATTTTTCTTTAACTTGTTTTAGTTGGATGAAGCAAATATTTTTCTTCCACTTATTTAGTTGGACGAAGCAATTTTTTTCCTTCTTTTCTTTTCTTAATTCTAGTATTGGTTCATTTCAATTCTAACTCTCTTTTTTCTTTTTCTTTTTTTTTTATCGCTCTCATGTTCGTCTCTTAAGTATAACATATTAACATGTAACATTTTATATGAAGGACATTCAAATTTTTCTGAAACTATAACATGGATTATTTCAGTCCCCGTGACGCCTATCTCAAACATTGACCCAAAATATTTTATCCACTCTCCCAAAAATAATAAAGGCGCTTTATATTTTTGAACCTGTAACCATGTTTTTGTTAACCTGGAGTTTCAACAATGTGAAAATATATACTGCAAACTCAACTTATATAAAAAGAATTAGTAAATCCAGTAAAGAGTGTTGTGATTTGCATAATATGAAGAAAATAATTTCATATATATTAGATCAATAAGAACATAAGTTAAACAAATGCAAAAATGGTTAATCCAACTTATACTCAAATCTTTTTATCTATTTACAACAAGAGTGAAAATAATTCTTCATAATATTAGTAGAGTATTAAATAGAGTCAAAAGTTGACGAAGTTAGAGCACCAATAATTTGTAATGTAGTGTGCGTGTGAGTGGGGCGCCGAGCCGAGCCAGGCCAATGCGCGTGAGATTGCCAAGTGTGAGTCGCCGCCCCAAATCCATAAACTCAAATACGTCAAGTCTCTCTCTCTCTCTCTCTCTCATTATTACCAACAAACACCATAAAAATTAGAACCAACCGATTAAAACTCGACCGAGTTGACTCACTCACCCCTCTTTTCTCTCTCAACAAACAAACTAGGGTTTTTGATTTCATCTCAAATCCAGTTCAATTAGTAGTAGAAATAGTACTTCGATTTGATCCTACAGTAGTTAATCAACAGTTGCAGTTGATGAAGAACGCCAATTCGGAACCGCGCGGTGAAAACACGATCGGTGTGAAGATTGAGGTGGAGGATCCGTTAGAAGATGAGCACGCTCCGCTCCACAAACGATCCAAAGTAAAATTTATTAGACCTAAAAAATTAGTCTGTATTTGTTGTTTTATTGTGTTTTTGTGATGTAGTTTGAAAAATGTGCAGATTTGAGTTGTTCGATTTTGTGTTGATTATGTTTCCTTTGATTGAAGTATTGTAGCGGTGTAGGTGATTTGAGTAGAGATCACGAGTTCTTAATTAGGAAAAAAAATGATTAGTTCTTCTATTAGTGGTTAATTAATGTGTTTGATTGATGTTCGTTTATTGCTGCAGCAGGGTTTGGGATTTAAGGGAGGATTTGCGCTCTCAGCTTCACAATACAATCCGTTAGACGAGCCTAGTCCGTTAGGTTTGCGTCTGCGGAAAAGTCCGTCGCTTTTGGAGCTGATCCAAATGAAGCTTACGCAATCGAGCGCTTCGAAAGGTGGAGGTCAAAGTCATGGTAAAAAGGAGTCAAAAGCTAGTGCTGCTCCTGCTGGGGACAAGCTCAAGGCTTCCAATTTTCCAGCTACAATTCTTAAGATTGGAACGTGGGAGGTATGATTTGATGTGGGAGGAGATTTTATGTTGTTTAACGCAAATGTTACTTGTTTGAGAATTGCTGAAAAATTTCGTGGTTTTGCAGTACAAATCGAGGTACGAAGGGGATTTGGTGGCGAAGTGTTATTTTGCGAAGCATAAGTTGGTGTGGGAGGTTCTTGATGGAGGATTGAAGAATAAGATAGAAATTCAGTGGTCTGACATTATGGCTTTGAAGGCCACCTACCCGGATGATGGTCCTGGAACTCTGGATGTTGTGGTAAATTTTACTCGTTGATCTGTTTGTAGCCTTGTGGATTATAAAGCACTTTTGATCATTGTATATCTCTATTATTATCAGATTGTATGTTCTCTTTGATGTTTAATCATCATTTTTGGTGCAGCTGGCACGGCAACCCCTTTTCTTTAGGGAGACAAATCCACAGCCTAGGAAGCACACTCTATGGCAGGCAACCTCAGACTTCACTGGTGGACAAGCCAGTTTGCATAAGTGAGTCTTTTGTGTATAGACGTATAGAGGCTTGAGTTTTACGACTTCTTTTTTTTAATTTTTTTCAGCTTCAAATTTTAGCTGCATAAACGTTCATCGTCCAAGTTGACTCGTGTTCGCGTCACTGCTGTTTTTCTTTTTTTTTTTGGCTTTTACCACGCAGTTCAGTTGTGTGGTTTATCTAACTTGCATCCTTTTAATTAGTTCAATGTTGTGGTCGCATAAAATGCAGCGTTCTCTTTTGTTTGGTTAATTGTTGACCTTTTATTTTTCTGGCGAAGCGGAGTTGTGTTTGATTTGATGTCATTGTTGTATGGTTTCTATAGACTGCAATAGTTTGGTTGCTGATGTCGTTGTTCTCGTGGTTTTGTTCTTGTTTGAGTTTCTGAGAAAAATTATGAATACACTCTTCAATCTTCTAGTCCTGCAGGGGATTGTGAGGAAAGTCCCACTTAATACATTGACACAGTTGAAATCGTGAGCAGTTTAAAATGTTTTGTTTTTCTCTTTCGGTTCATTATTTGTCTGTCTGATCTGTTTTGTATGTTTGTGTGCTAAACTATTTTTGTGTTTGGCTTGTCCCTTTTAAGGTGCCCATAGTTATTTCACATATTAACTTCTTTTTATTTATTTTTCATTGTGGATTCATGGTCTCCCCTTTTTTTGGGTGCAGGCGACATTATCTGGAATGCCCGCAAGGATTGCTAGGAAAACATTTTGAGAAGCTTACTCAATGTGATCCCCGCTTGCACTTCCTTAGTCAGAAAGGAGAGATCACTCTGGAATCTCCGCATTTTGAGCCCAGAGCATCTGTGTTTAGTGAGCAAAATGAGCACAGTAACGATTTAGATTTGAACAGGGAAGGAAGTCCTTCCTTTTTCAGCCTGAATGATGCTGCTTCCCCGTCAGGAACCCTGTCCTCTTCCTCAAAGAACGATCACGATGCCCTTGGTAGACATTCAGAATCTTATCCTCGCGAAACACCATCGCCAAGCTCAGGTATGAGATTGGGGATTATGATGACATGCCTGTTAGTCAAAACATGCCGCACTTGTGTTCACCAACGTTGGTCTTCTGTTTAGGTCTAAGATGTATTCTTTTGTGGGGTTTGCTTCTGTGTTGTTTTCTTTGTGTGCATAGAAACAAGCCAATTAACCAATTATTCTGATTATAGGTTTATAAGTTTAGTGTAATGAGTGGACTGTTTAGTAATCTAAATAAGACAAGGTACATAGTTCCAAAACTAAACTTCAATTTGGAAGCTGTAGTTTGGGCAATAGACTAGCCAGCCTAATGTGATCCAAAGATTTGGGACCCTTTAAATGAGGACACAAAACCAGCCGACAGAATGCGTAGAACATTTAATTTCAAGGGGGCGTATGGCAAGTCCATAGGAATTGGGCCGATCTTGACAGAATTGTTTTTGTTGGATCAGTTCATCACATGGGCAGATTAAATGTGCATTCGGGCTGTTTGTTTAGTTGCTCAGCTTCTCGCTTCGTATTAAATTAAATTTGTGTCTGGGATTCTATAACGAGCATGATACGGCCCACACCACTCTGTGAGTTAAATGTCTATCAGTTATAATCATATGGTTCTCATACATATTTTTGCATTTTCCATTTTCATATTAATCCGGTGTTGTGGATTTTGTGTCATAAAAGTGGCACACATGTTAAATAAAGATTCATGTTTGATATACTTTTTGGAAAATGATTTTTTCGTGAGGGTTTCTTTGTGGAAAAAGTCATTACCATTCCTGAACTAGTGAATTGTAGAGGGTTGTAATACTTGCATAATTTTGCAAAATGTGTATGTTGGCATTTTATATGTAGGTGTGCCCGTCTATTCGGACTATGTTATTCTTGTTTTACTTTTTATCTTTTCTCATTATGTCGAGCATTTACCATTTACAAACATATATTATATGAGGGAAGGCTATAATAATTTTCATGGAAACTAAGGGCTTCCTTATACACTTGCCTCATGTGTGCCTATTAATTTCTATTCACAATTTGCTTATATAGAGGTTTGAGGCCCTTTTTTTCCAAAAGATTTCAAGTGAAGTGTTTAAGTTTTAAGATAGAAAGTCAATACTGTTGTCTGAAGCTGGTATATTAGGTTGGTGATCCCATCATTAGAATACCAAAATCAGGGGACAGCACTTCATTATGCAACTCCTAGAGCTGCACGGATATTTGAGGTTTTTATTTGTATGATTTGGAAAACTTGGGAGTTGAGTTAGGTTCTCTGGTCTGCAAGTATTGCAGCAACTGCACCAGTTTATTTTCTATCCCTTATCTTGTCGTTAGTAGTATTTGTATTTATTTCAAAAAAGACTTAGATATGTGTGTGCTTATCTTTTTTTTGGAAAAGGGAATCGCGAGTTGACTGTGTTTATTGGTGTAAAGGTATCAAATGATAGATTTTGCATGTGGTATTCACAAGGGCCTCTTATGTACATGAATTGTTGATTGGATGTCAATAACTTTCCACAAGATCAATATTGATTCATATGGACTATGTTTTCCTCCGGAACAAGTTTTAATGTGGAGTACGTACTGGGTGGAATTGCCACAACATGGGCGTTCTTCTTTGCAAGAATTATTGCAGTAGGATAATGGCTAGGAGGATTTGAAAGGCATTATGGCATTAAGATTTCCAAGGTTTAGAAGGCTTAGCTCAGGACCCCACTACTCGTTGTGTTGAATTTCAACTGCAGATAATATTTCTAGTTTTACACATGTTTGACGATGTTAAGCGGTTCAATCTCTTTCTTATTAGGGCAACTTAACAGATCTTTGCTGTTTTTTCAATTTTACTTGAGGATTGTGGTGGACCTATGTATGCGTTCTGTTTCCATATCCGATTTTGTTTGCTGACCTAAGATTATATGCGTTACTCAGGTATAGTTATGCCAACAGTTGAAGATGTAAAAACTGGTAGAGTTGAACAGCTTAAAGGACTCGGCAACTGGGACCAGATCAGGGTCCCTGGTCTGCAGCACTCCATGTCAATGAGTGATTTAGTGAGCCATCTTGAGAACCGAATATCGGAGCAGGGTTCATCCAGTAATCCAGCCCTTTCTAGTGAAGATTGGCAGAGCCTTCAAATTTTGGATGACATCAAGAATTGCTTGTTTACTGACATCCAACAGCCGGACTCTGATGAGAAGTTACTCATGTCTCGGGTCGATTCTCTATGCTGTCTCCTGCAGAAAGATACAAATGTGTTGACCAAAAGTGAGAACAGTTCTGAACTCTCTTTGGGGCATAAGGGCGGTGATGGATTTAACAATGGTGAGGATAAAACGGAAGAGAATTACGACGAGTCGTCAATGTCGCGGAAGGATTCTGTTGGCGATTTGCTTCTTAATCTTCCTAGGATAGCTTCTTTGCCGCAGTTCTTGTTCAACATTTCGGAGGATTATGGGCGAGCTAGATGATGTATATAGGCTATAAGTTGTTTAGAGTGGCAGATACATGTACCGCCTTTTAGTTGTTCATGGAAAACCTATGTAGTTCTTCGCTGAAATTTGTTCAGTTTGGGGGTTCGGAGAATAAAATTGATGATGAATCCTGTAATATTAATGTATGTTCGGAGGTCGGTGTGGTGATTACTGTGGGTTAAAGGTGTATCTGTATGTATTTGCTTCTGTGTACGTTTCTGGTAGTCTGTATGTTTCTTTTGTATGATCTTTGTCCTAATAACAGAAAACAATGTGTTGAGAGAACCCCCGTGAGGTGAATTTAGAATCATTCATTTGAACGCGGTTGTTGCCAAAATAGTTTATTGCTATTTCTTAGACATCGCCCGACTGCCGTGACACATTCATGCAATTTATCGCTTTAATTTTGATAATACTAGCACGTTATGCGACTCTGCAAAACATAAACTACCAAAAATGCTAATAACAATAGCGTAGATCTCTTGAAGATGGATAGATCCATGGATCTCCTTTTTTGTGTCGAGGAAAACAGACTTCCATTACCATGGGCAAAAAGCCATCAGATCATATACAAACGTACAAAGAAAAACAGAAGCACAAGATACACCTGATTCTCATCAGAAACCAAACGCGCAGCGGCGAAAACTTTAGACAAAGCAGAAACGAAATGGGGAAACAGAGAACAGAACTCGAGCATGAGTTCATGGTAATACATTTCAACCAATTCCAGATGTAGAAACCAATTACAGATCTTAGAATTTAACAGCTTTGTTTCAGTCGTGGTCTCATATGCAAGAGTGGAGCGGTTTTCTTCGCTGAATAGTAAATATTATGTGGAGTAGTTCCTCAGTTTATATGACATTATGTTCGATACTACGAAATTGAAAACGATGATCCCACCACGTCTTTCAATTTTCATAAACATTAAAGACAATCCAATTGTCCGAGGGACGGTGGGCGTGTGTTGATAGGTAGGAGGCTGGATGTATGTTGCATTTGAGCTGGTAGAATGTTGTAGAGCTGCACTTCAGGTTTTTTCATTTTTAATTGGAAAATGCGATTTTGGTGAAAAACATTGCTGCGCGGAAAAATATTGATAAGAAGTATACAGTTGAAGAATGTCACATATTTTAACAACAAAAATCATATCGGTTCCAAAAGATAAGTAGTACATGGTTAAAGAATAAAAGTAATTTCATATTCTGGATAGGTTAAGTGGCGGATTACACGAACTGTCAAATTAGCGCTTAAAAATTTCAAATGAAACTTAAGAAATTCTTGTATGAAATAGGGGTTTAATATATAATTAAAAAAAGGTAAAGAGGTGGAATCGAACTTTGGCCATGACAAGCATCTACAAATTGAGCTACACCTCAGAAGTTAATACAAGGGGGGTTGTCTAGCCTTTTCAAAAATCTCAAAATGTTTGAGCGGGATCGAAATAGATTTGGAGGAAAATTTTGGGTGCCAAAATGTAAGATTTAACTCAACGTCTACTCTTTAATGGACTAGGGAGTGACTCGTTCGGTTTTTTTAGACCCCCCGCCTACGGGTGATTATATGGGCTAGTGATATGCAGGCCGCATAGACCCATTATATTGCGTGTTTCAAATTTTTTGGGGAAGGGAGAAAAACAATTACCATACATACATTCTCACTTTGTCTACGAGATCGAATACCAAACATGTTTTCGTGTCTCATAAACACGAGAAAAACTTATGAAAACAACTCCAAACAGTTGTATACATATCCCGTGGCACTTACAGGGTCCTTAAATTTAGTATCTGAAAGACTTTGAGCTAGCAAGCTTTTGCCTGGGCACTTGCTCAATACGTTCATTGAAGTTCTTCACGTCAATTGCGTTAAACTTCCTAAACTATGAGGTCGTTAGTTAAATGCCCTGTGACCTAGTAAAATGTGAGAATCGTCCCATATTCTATTAAAAAATGTGCAGATTGTCCTTTAAGTCGTTGATCAACCGTTCATATAAAAAATATATCTATATTTTTTTCCGTTAGATTTAGCATCAGGGAGTAATCCCCCCACAATTTGGTATACATTAGGGGGCAAATTGAACATTTAAAAAATTATATAAGGGTCTAACGCAATTAACACCACCAACATTTTTACACTGTGAGTTGTACATAACTTTTTTGTGTTAAACAATACAATATTTCGATAATTAATGTATGATTTCTTGGGGAAAAAAGTGACATGGTAGTGAAAATTTTAATATGAATGTTTTCACTAGCCAATTGTTAAAAATGTTATGTAATCTCTGGTGTTCTATTCAATATGTTTCGTAGAAAATCATACAACTAAATATTATAATTAACAACAGTTATTAGAATGAACTTGAAAAAATTTCCAAGTTACCTTCCTATTGAATAGAAACAAAAAGACCAATAATGACATTCTCAATGTAAACGTTTAGAGACTTATAATACATGATGATAATGCTAATTCTTATGAAGCAAAGACCCTTATTACTGTTATGTTGTTCATGTGTTTCCTCAAGTATTTAGTTAAGAGGAAGAAAGCACAAGCCCCTGTGCAATTTGTATATGCTCGATTACAATGTCAACCACAGTATACAATAACAGTTCACGAATCAAAGTGAAAACTGGCAGAAGTACTTACATATTCGACTATTACACCGAGCAAATTTGTACTAATACTAAGTATCTTGCTACATACAGAAAAGAATTCAAGGAATACAAAACCACAAGGCAAAACATATAGTTTTAAGGAGCTGCAGTACCTTCGTCATCCGCTGCTTCATTCTCCTGGAACATGTCCATAAGCATCGTTATTTGATTCTGCAGCATATTATTCTGTCTCTCTACGTCAGCACGTTTACTCCGTTCCTCCAGCAGCTGCAGCTGAAGATGCTCCAGGCACCGCGCATCCTCTTCCAATTGCTCGTTTAGGCCGTCAATCTCTCTATCCTGCAAATACTCAAAAGGCTAGTTAAGAACCAATCATGAACGGAAAAACAAGTTATTTCAAGAGTGCACCTTGCGATTCATTTCTTGTACAGCGATTCTCCGCATACTCTCGACAACATCCACATTGACAAGCTTCCGTTTCTTCCCTATCAGCCAACCTTTTGGATAGCTAGCGTGTTCGAAATCGGGAGGTGGGAGCAAGGACTCGGCTGAAGGGCGTTTACCGTTTATGTTGTAAGCTGGTTCCAGTGGTTCAAAGAGAGCTTTTCTTTTCTCGGAAAGGATTGGTGTGGTGTTTGTTTCTTGCTGGTTGTCCTCTGCAGAAGATTCTTCTTGTTTCTCTACGGGTTTATCCCCGCCCGAACTGTCTAATGTGCCGTCTGTATTCTTAGCACCGACGCCTGCGAGATTGACCAGAAAGTATATAACATAAACTACACACAATTGGACTAGCAAAAATCCATTTCCAGAGCAAAAGTGATTCAATGTGAAAAGTGCAGATTGACTCTTAAACATCACGTAGAGACTACAAGCTTGAACTTGATGTCTACAGAATACAAACTACGGATAATTATATTTTTACTTCCTAAAGTTTGGTGTAATTTCCGAAACATGTAATACTGTTAGAATTATTGCGAAGACAACTGTTGAAAATTTTAAAGATGGTTTCCCCCGAAGTTCGAGAAACATTATAGATAGATCTCCTATGTTGTCATATCTCTAAAGCTTCAAAGGTGTCTAATTACTCAAACCTTATGGATGCTTTTGTAAATCGACTAAATTTCAGTAGGTGTTCCATAGGGGTTTAAGCTTACTTTATAAAACGCTAAGACTTGATTCGAGACAATGATCATCAAACTTAAACTTCCTCATTATAATTTTTCAACATTACTATCAAATAACTACAAAATTCGAGAGAGAGCTAGCATTCTCTTGTATTGTAGAACATATATCACACTGCAGTGACGATGAGTACGTAGATCCACTATACCAAGGCCACATTCGAAAACACTTAATAATCCATATTAGAGTTGTAAGAAGATGTTAATCCAGCCTAATAGGTTATTTAGGATTCTAGTTTAATACGCATAAGAAGGCGGCTTAGTAATGACAATAGCCCAACTTAACAAATGCAAATGTACAAAAAATTTCCTCTTTATAATAACATTTTTCAAAAATGCCCTTCTTATGAAGATATGAATGTAATTCTACTTCTCACAGGACCAAACGAAATGAGCTGGAAATCAGGAATTAAATTTAGTCCATTTAACATAATGTACAAAGCAAGATAATGATGGATTAAGACTATAACGTATTTAACATGCTACATATTAAATTTGCCCTAATCCAACATGGGATTTGCCAACTACAATATATGGCCAATATAATTAGCATAACATTTGGGGACTCCAATTACTCTTGAATTGACAAGGTAGTAAGAGTAAATTATAACAAAAAAAGTCAAGATTTGAAAAGTCTTATTTTCATCTATGTACAAAACAGATGGGACAATTTAATAGAAAATAAAAACAATTTGCTAAATTCATAAAACGGACAAACAACCGGGATAAACAAATCATAACCACGACCAGCTCATGAAGTGACGTGTCAGCAAATGCAAACCATAGTCTCCTCTCTCTCTCTCTCTCTCTCTCTCTCTCTCTACCAAAATAGGAATATTCGTAGCATTAACCTCCTGCGATTCAGGCAACCTAGTCCGAATCGTCTCAACTCTCAATTATGTAATAACGAATCCACTTCAACACTTAAAACGACCGGTTAGAAGATTCTGAATTTGCAGCAGTTGTGAGAACTAGTGTGTAATAAGAACTAGAGATTTAATGAATAAATAAATCACTAGTTAAGAAAATTATTTCACCCTAGGATCTCTGATTCTGCTTAATTTGAAACGACTTAGTGCATGTAAATAATAAAAGCCAAGTTAGAATAAATTGTTACACCTCAAATCAGTCTTTTTAAACATGAAATAATCAAGAAAACCAAAATTAAAAAACTTAAGGATTTGTAAATAAGTATTACCTGATCTTTTCCTGGATTTCCAAAAAATGGGAGTTGAAGAAACAGGAGTGAATCCATTAATCAAATTCTTGTTTGCATCTTCCATAGCTTTAATTTTACTAAGTAGTATATTATAAAGTCTCTTTGTAATAGTCTTTTTTGTTGTACCTGCAAAAATTAGAAAAAAATGAAACGAGAGATATTGATGATGATATAAGGAGCGGTGACGGAACGAACAAGGTTCCTTTTGAACGGTTGGGATTTGTCGTTTCGACCGTTAGTTGCCTCGTTTCTGTTCCTGTTCTTATGTGGGTCCCATCCCATCTACTCTTTTCTTTCTTGGGACTCTTCACCTCATGTTTTTTTTAAAATCAGCATAGTTTTTTGTTAAACCATTTTTTTAATCAGCATATTCGCCGTTGAAATACGCTAAAACAAAATGTGGAATTTATTGCATATGATAATAATCTATACTATATAATATTGCTGAGTTTGTCATGTGGCATGTTGTGCGTGCAAATTACTTAAGCTTGCCATTTGTTTCTTTTAAAAGGAAGAGTATAAACGTAAAATTGAGTCCAATGTTTATTATTTTAAATTTTTACTAGGGGATGCATATTTTTGTTCTTTGAATAGTTGAACCATAAGAATCTATTATTTTTGAATTTCGACAGCTTAGCCTTCTAGATAAAATTTGAATTCAGAATCAGGGTGACAAATTTTTCTTTTGGCACAAGTTTGTTTGCTTAATCGTAAGGGTATTTTATTACTTTCACTTTATTGGAGTAAGTTGATATCTACATTTCATGATACATTTCGCTAAAAGCACTGCACCAAAAATACGATGAGCCAAAATTACCTAAAAATCACACATTACGTATTCTAAAATAATTATCACATCTTAACTTTAAAAAAAAAATCTTTATGATTCAACCATTCTTATTCTAACGCAGTGGGGTTACTTCACTCGCGTAATAGAATCTCAGGATAAAAACGAATAGTATTTCTTGAAAGAAGAAATTTATATAGCGGACCCACCTCTTATAAGCCAATTTCGGAATATTTTTTTTTTTTTTGGTATCATCACTGTGTTAATAACTATATAGGGCCGTTAGGATTAGATGACTCATTGGGCTCAATGGTTTTTCACGTAACCTCCAACAGAAGGAAAGGTATCTTCAAACTTTATTGGTCCAACCAAACTAGCACTTAAAAGAATTAATTAATATTAGGTTTTATCATATAGTACAACCCAGCAAACTATATTGCCGATAGCCAAGAAATGTTGAAGTAGTGAAGCGTATCTAGTATCCAATAGGGTATTGTTCCTCACAACTTTAAAATGTATTCGGCCTTTAGCCATGTGTATACTGGGCCAACGTAGCCCAAATTCTCAATTTCCAAATTAGGCCCAGTGATAATGATAAACTACCCTACATACCGTACAAGATTAATATCACAATTAGGTAGGACTCGACCCTTAGTCATAGGTAGTGGATAGAATTGAATAAAAGAAAATATTGATGTTTTTATAAGAAAAACATGTACGAATCCAATGAAATCCATTTACGTTTAGTAATTAAACAAATTTCGTTTCTTATAAAAAACTACTTGCACGACGACCCTGGATTCGGGAGATCTTAGTTAGAGATTTTTCTTGATAATTAATCTTAGTTATATATTTGATGTTTGTAGGATGTCATTGACATTTTTTGGACTTTAGCCTCTAATAACTTGTATACTACAATACGATATATCATATAACAGGTGCAAATGCACATTATTTGTGATCATCATTCGTTAATTAAGACATTATTTACGTACCTAACGAGTTGCATGTCATTTTCTCCTAGGTTTCCTTCTAAGGTCTAATTAAACCTGGACAAACAAGATAAGAATACTTAAAAGGTTTTGTCATTGGGAATACGACTTAAAGCGTATGTTATATGGTAGCCCAATTTTCGAAGTGTACGGATATGCATATAATATTAATTCATATAAGTTAATAATGGAGAAATAATTTTTGGGGCTACCTCATAGATTACTCTGTTGGATTAGGAATAACAACTGCTTATAAAAAAAACAACTGTTACTAGATATGAGGAAAGATCTTGATGCAAATCTGGCACACAAAGTGGAATTATAAATTGTTGTTATTAACTCGTTGGATATATTCCTCATTATAGTAATTTGGTTGTGCGCCGCCCATATGGGCCTCTCGACTGGATACTCTATGCTAAATATGTTTGTAACTATCTATACTATTATTGAGGTTATATCATATATAATGGTCATGCCTTCTTTTTTTGTTAAATTGGTCATGTCTTCTTTTAATCATACCCGATGCCAGGTATGTATACCCTTCAGTTCTTAAGCGAACATCAAGCCCCTTGTAACAAAGATTTAACACACATTAGTTATTATGAATTATTAACTTTATCCATTTTGGACAACTTCAGTATACTGTTTGATAATAAGAGGAAGTTTGGTGTGAGGATTTTGACAACACGAGTGAATTAGAGGAAAAAACTAGTAATATAAAGGGGTTTGCTGCAGGTTTTCAATAATATGACGTGATGCATATTTGTGAAGGGAGTTTTTTATGCATTTTTGACTTAAAGGCGTTTTAGTTAAATTAGTACGTATAGAGGTTTAAAAACCAAGAACGAGGTATATCTAGCGCAATTTTGATGCATGCTCTATTATGTATAGTAAACAGATAAAGAGGTGGAAGATTATTGAAAATACCAAGTGTAAAAAATAAATAATTGAGACGACTAATAATTGTAAGAGTTTCATTGGACGATAGATGATCGAGCTTCGCTCATGTTGGGTGGCATGTGGCAGCTTCCAGTGTGCAATCGTACTACCTTGCTGATATACGACCTTGCAACCTTGCTACTTTGTTTGTATGCGACCGTGTTAGTAGGAGCCAGTAAATTTAAATTATTTTTGGAGGTGAGATTCTTGAAGTAACACTGCAACAATTAGTGAGCAGGCCAAGTGTTATTAGTGAAGTATGCCACCAATTAAATTTTTTAAACTACACATGATATAAATGGCGACAATATATAATACCCTCTATGACAGAAAAAAAATATTAGGATGGCGATTTGTCCATCTATTGGAACACTTATGTTAATGCAGGGCCATTCACAATAGGTTCTGGCCACCATATCTATGATTAAATCTATAACAAATATTTTAGCTAGCGTAGAGTACAGGAGTAGGAGATAAAGGTTAATTAAAAATGTGAATGATGATGCAACGATAGATTTCAATCATTGAACATTAAGTTTTCAATTTATGTCTATTATGTAAATTTACTATATTACAGAGATTCTATAAATACCGTAAGTATTGTTAGCAATAAATGCTACTAAGAAGCTAGTGAAGCAATGATGGCCATCATAGTGAGATCGTTGCTGGTCATTTTAGTCTTTGCTCTTCTAATCATTTGTCAAGCAAGATCTTTTACGGGTAACATATACTCCTGCGCAATATATGTGATGCAGTTTTGCTTTTACGGTTTCTTTTTTTCCTCTTTTATTTATTCAAGAATGTCTGCTTCATACTTCTTTAGTTCTTTCCAATTATATTCACTATATCATTTCTAAATTTTTAACAAATTCATACAAATTGTATAATGTAATACAAGCTGAAAATTCTTGTATCTCTAGACCTATAAATCGTTATTGTCTGATTGGGTGTTCAAAATGACAATCTTTGATATTGTACGTCAATTTGGAGTTTGTTATAATAAAAAATGCATACACAATGAAAAACAACCGGCTCAAATTAAACAATAAATCCTCCTTATGCAGAATGTAAATTTTTTGGGTATACTTAACACACCACTGTTTTTATAAAACGGATCCAAAACCTCTTCTTTGGTTTGAGCTCTAATACTATTCGGAATTTTCATCTCATCGAAAACTTTAAACTTGTAATTTTTTTTTTTGACATTTATTAATATCTGCAATAATACTCTACACTATTATTATCATACAAAAACTTTTTACGTTGTAGAGCATTGTGAACACAAAGTGGTGGTGCGTGAGGCCGATACAGTCGGAAGATACTCGAAACCACCGCCTCCGCCCCCGATGTCCGCACCCCCAACCAGAGAGGTAACACCGCTAGCATCGAATAAGTATGAGAGGAAGGCAAAGCCGCCGCCTCCTGCTCCCAAGTTACCACCGCCAATCCATGAACTGTCCGATGATCGTGTGGCGGAGGCCGAGCAATCATCACCTGGTCTTCTCCTCTCCTCAACCTGAGCTTGATGAAGAATGCTGAATAAATATGTCCTACGTGTAAATATTTATGGATCGTTTTATTTTTGGTCTAGTTTGAGTTGTGGCAGCTTATATTGTGGTAATAAAATGTTTGAAGTTATGCTATCAGCTGGTTAATTGGCCAGTAAACTTTGTATAATTATGTGTGATTTAAGAATATATATAAAAGGGTTGTGTTCTATCTTCAAGGACGCTATTTTATAATTAATTATAAGATGAACAAACTTCACTTTTTTAAACTTACGGAATGGAGAGGCCACTAGCCTACTATATTCTCCACATCGTGATGAACATCTTAAATTGTTTTCTTAAAGATATATCATGGTATTGCTTTCCATTATGGATGGATCCTTTCATAGCTCTACCTGAAAACTAATGTTTAAGAAAAGGTTATACTAGGTAGATTTTAGAGATTTAAAAAAAATCATCAACATGTTTTTTGCATAATTCTCGAAAAACCACAAATGAAAGAAAAATACGCAAAAGCCCGCGTTCTTGTGGAAAGCCAGCCCGGACCCGCCAAACTCCGATGCAGATATTGCTGGGCCTGGCTGACAGGCTAATTTTGAGATCCATATGCCAAGCCTGGCCCAGGCTCAGTTTGAGCCCGAAATTCCCATTATTTATAATTATTACTTTTATAAAAGAAAAGATAATACCCTAAATGAATTGAAAAAATAATACGTGCAACTTTTATGAACCTTGTCAAGTTTCGAATGAAACACGATAGAGACAAGACGTAAAGTTGAAGAATATACAAAGCATAAATGTTAAATAATAGGAGAATGAATCTTCATCTATTCTAGAAAGTCACAAAATGTAGGAAGAAATGAAATAATAATAAAATGTGATCATAAAAATAATTGTAGTATTTGACAGAGAGAGTAAGAAAGACAGATCTTGAGAGTAAATAGTTTGAGCGGTGAAAATGGGGAGTGTCTGGGGTGCAGCAGGGGCCGTGCATCCTGTTGTCACATTGTATGTGGGCCCCACACGCATGGAGTCCACATATATGTGAGAGCGGTCTGTGATGCACCCTCCTGCACATAGACACTCCCTTAAAAATGAATCGGGGTGGAGGAGTATTTAAAGTTAGAAAAACGTAAAAAAGAAAAGAACAAAGAAAATAATAATAATAAATGAATTACAAACACTCTATGAGGTTGAGACTTGAGGCCGCTCGTTGGGCTGACCCAACAACATTTAGTACAAATATTTTTGGGCCGGACGATTAGGCCCAACCTCGTAAACGGGTCAGGGCCAGAACTCGTGGGCCTAGTTGACGGCCTACATAAGATCTTTACCCTTGTGTTTAAAAAAGATAATGAAGGAGCCGAAGAGTTCATGGTTTTTGTGTTTTTGTATTTCTTTGTCTCTCAAGTATAACATAGGTTTTTCTTTTCTCTGTCATTATAAGTTCACTATTTTTTAATATGAACACCAAGATTTATGAAGAATTAATTTAACAACAGGCCTAGAGCTATATAATATAATGGGAAATTAATTCCAATCCGCAAATTTTAGTATTTTCTTTTTGAATAGAAAGACGAGAATTAACGGGAAAAAGAGAATTAAAAGGGATGCTCCGATCGACAGATCGTTAGTGAATTTCATGAACATGTTTTAAAGAAAAGCAAAAGATCATTGTACCAATTTACGAAAGGATAATGAAAACCTTGATTTTTCTATTTGATCAAACTTCATGATAATGCTTAGATGGTACCTAATTTCTCTGGCACTTGACATAATTTAAACTGCAATCTTATTCCTAGGAGACGGCCATATTGACTAAATTAGCGAGTCCGTATAACAGCTGAGGTAAGACATTAATCATGTATCAGAAGTTTATTTAATTTATTAAAAGACTCGCCAAAAAGAAAAGAAAAGCATACCATTAGTTATGTTGAAGCAACATTAATTAATCACACTACTTGGTCTCGTCATGTCGTCCAAACATATAATGTTAAAACTTTTTTTGATCAGAAACATATAATGTTAAATGGTTATGACTTCATTCACGTAATAAATAAACTTACACAAGTGACTCACTAACAACCATTATTTCAAATGATTAATTCATAACTAATTGCTAGGTGTACTACTTGATCAATACGATATTCAGAGCTGAGCTAGCAACTGACATTTTCATTATCAACTCCTTATATTATTGTACAACTTAAACATGTAGACTGTAATTTATATGTGTATACTAAAATCTTCAGAAATCAATACAAAACAATATATATATGTGTGTGTGTGTGTGTGTGTGTGTGTGTGTGTGTGTGTTTGTGTATGTATGTATGTACGTAAATATATATATGTGTGTGTGCATGTGTGTATGTGTGCGTCTGTTTAGTTTTTACTTGTTAATTATAGAATAGAGTGATTGCAAATATTTTCTTGTAAACAACGTCTTTCTGTTGTTTTAATAAGATAACGCAAATTCATAAATTAATAGTTATCTTGCAATCATGAACTGATTTTTCAATATATAGTGAATAATTTGTATTAATATTATAAATATTATAAATATTTTTAGTTTTAATTGAATTTATTAATTACCATCTATGTAATATCCACATAGGTGATATGAATAACAATTTGATAATCTCATAAATAAAATATTAAGGTTTTTAGCGATATCAACTTGATTAACATTTCTTAATTATATAGCAAAAATGAGTTGGCAATTGTCTTACACGTGAACTCAACTTATAAATTTATGATCACTATACCTTTTATTAACACCAATTTGAAATAGTTACTTATTAACACCAATTACCATTTATGACTTTAAAATAGTTACTTATTATCAGTTATCACCTCTCAGTTTACAACTTAACACATTCATTCACCATCTCCTGTGATATATATCACACTTCGTTTTATTATAGTTTTTCAATTTACGTTCCCTCTACCTCTACGTACGTCCATGTTTTCAACTTCAACCGAAATTAATATGTGTCTAAATGGTCTTACCAATAGTTTTACATCACGTCAACTTTTATAGTCCAAGTCAAAAGTCTTTATTTATCCCAGTCCTCGAATATTCGTCGTTGAATATGAATTGACGAAACCAATAACTGGAGTGGAGTCAACGCGTAGAACACATGTCTCGACAAATATGCAATTAAAAAGATGTAATAGTGGGATCACTTATGACTCTCTAGGTTCGTTATTATATATATACACAGTTGTTCTTACCAAAATAATAAAACAAGTTGTTCTCATGCGGACAACAGAAAAGTTTATACATAATTAAACTAAATAAAAAATTTAAAATAAAAAAAAACCATGTTGTGCATGTGTTCACCCATTGACAAAACCTAACCCCACGGCCACATGCTAAACATGAAAGAGACAACCTTATAATCGACTAAATTAATAATCTAATTCCCCAGTCTTCAGTGTCTATATATACAATTGTCTGATCATTTCTCTTATTGCAACTACATCCACAAGTCAAACTAATTCTCTAAAACAATTCACATTCAGAGACTCGTCGAAGAAAAATGAAATTTAATATTGTGATGAAGTTGGTTATAGTTGTATTAGTTTTGTGTCTCGCAGGAACTGAAGCAAGAAGTTTTCCTGATATTGGCTCTTCAGATTACGCAAATGGTTCCACTCTTCAACGTTCAGTCCTGGCGGTTCCGGTGGCAAATTTTTTGGTTCAAGCACGAAATAATTTATGTCAATGGCTAATCACTGTAACTGATTGTGCTATTTTTTGTGATCTTGGGAGGACGCCAAGGCCTGCGCCCCCTTCCCCGAGGCCGCCCCCAGGGTCTCGACCCATTTCTGCATAGGACTAACCACCAGTCACGAAAAAATGAGGGTCCAATTCTTCTGTGTCAAACCGTGTACGTGCCACTATTAGATTCACTTTATGCTCGTGGTGAGATTTTAATGCAAACGGAGTTGGTGGTTAGAGAATTAAGGAAACAAATATTGTTACCTTATGAGAGATATATGTGGCATATATCTATCAGTGGCACGAAGATATATTAGGTTTGCTTGTATCATTTTTCTCCTAAACTAGATTCTTCTTCGTGTGTATTTATAAGAATTCTATAATTGGAAAGATAGATGTTCACGGGTAATATTTCAATTTTTCTCTTTTGATTTTCTAAGAAGCTGTTATTGTTCACTCTATTTATTATAAACTTTATGACTTTATGAGCACTAGCAAATGACGCTTAGATGATGTTGAATAATTTAGTTGAATCAAAATGGATATAGGTGTTAATACCAGCAGTTCGTAGTATTAGTATTGGATACTCATACCACTGATGTTGCGAAGATTGAACTGATTTTTTATTCACAATGATTTTTGTTTAAATATAATGTTAAACTAAGCGGCTGTTAGAAATTAAAAATAAAACAACAAACTCATTTCATTAAACTTTAAACTAATATACATGAGAAAATTTTTCTACCACTAAACAATGGTTTTAGAACCAGACTGGATACAGAGTGGGCGAAATAACTGATTAGATGGTCGATCGGCTAACCAGTCAAACTACTTGTCAAACTGGTAGAGAATGTATTTAAATAATTCAACCAAAATGCATAATCGCTATAAACTATTATTTGGCCAAGGGACACTACAACAAAAGTTAGATGTTAGGACACTTTTTATAGGACAATTACTTTATTTGTCCCGAGAATAATTATTATTAGCACCATAAATTTTTATATTCTCATTCTACAAAATAGAAGTAATAATTAAAACTTTCACGTACTTTAAACTGAAGAAACTTAATATATGAATGCAAATTTATATGTAGTCTATTTCCCTGAGAATTAAACGAGCATTTTTATATATGTACCATTTACATTGGAAAAGTAATTTTTTTTTCAAGATATATATATTTCGAGTTCTAGTATCAACATATATTTTTCTATCCGGTGCTTAAGAAAGCTTTGGGGGTACTCTTTTTGTAATATTTGTAACCTATAATGCATGGCTTGGTTAAATATGACCTCTCTAAAAATCGTTTAACATTTGAAACAAAGGGAAATTTGCCAAATCCTCTTCTTTATTTGAGCGTGGCCCGCCAAATTAAAACAGAACCACGTTACAATCCATGATCGTCATTTTTCAATGCATAATTTATGTTGTTATCATTAGACTAAAACCATGTTAAGATATAATTAGTCGGTTATTAATGATAGATACATGTGACAATTCAAAATTTCTTGAACGATTTGTATTTTTTCAAATTTTGTACATCTATATTGCTAATTAAAGTTTTGATACGGTCAAACTGATTGCGGAAGTTTCTTAGCATGTACAAGAAACTAAAACAATAAAAAAGATTCAACATAGAACTCTATCGTTACCTAACTTGCAAATAAATCATTGCAGATACATGTCTTTCGAAAAACAAATCGAATGTCTGTCCTTCCTCGTTCATAATTTTGCAGATTACGTTGCATGCGCACGTACATGTTTCATTTAGTCTATACATAGTTTTACATATCAGGTCAACATTTATTGGCCTGAATTTACCAAGTCAAAAACTCTTTATCTATCCCAGTCGTCGGACTTTTGTGTTGAATTTGAATTGATGAACGAAGTTGCTGAGGTCAACGCGCAGAATATATGTCCCAACAAATGTGCAATTAAAAATGGAAATAGGTTATCAACTATATATAACTGTATAGGTTAAATTATGTGTGTAGAATATACATACACCTATACATGCACACACACACACACATATATATATATATATATATATATATATATATATATATATATATATATATATATATATATATATATATATATATATATACACAAACATACGTGCACTTATTCGTCATGAGACCACAAATAAGACATATTGTTCTCCTTACCAAAATCATTATTCAAGACCCCCTCAGGATTATACAAAGATTTCAAAAGATTAGGGAATGAGGGATTTAAACAATATATAGAACAAAGACAATTAAGTATCGTTTATATATATATATATATATATATATATATATATATATATATATATATATTAAGTATGTATGTATGTATGTGTGTGTGTGTGTTTTAGCTAACGGCAATTTACCTAGTTGTTATGTAAAATAGACATATTATCTCATCTATTACTATATGAAAAGCAAACTCTCCACCCTCACATATTTTGGCAGTTGTTGTACCAAATTAATATTTTTCCTAAATCACCCTTATTTCCATTAATCAACAAATTGATCAAGAGGATAAAATCGATTTTTAAGGGATATCCACTTTTTTCTCTCTTCACCAAACTTCCACGTAAAAAAAATAGAAATTCATATCCCCTAAAATCTCTCAATTTCTAACCACTTATATGGATAAATATTTCTAAATATAACTACTCTTCTCCCATAAATTATTTTCATTACATTCAAATTAATTTAACACTTAAACAAAATCTACACGCATGTGTGTAAGCTTTTCTAGTGTAAAAAAAGTTAGGCAATTATTTATGATATCTTCTTCATTCGTATTAGTGCAGATTCACCATTTGACGCCTGCTAAGACAAGTTGTGAACTTAACCATAAAATTAAAACAAATTGTGAACTTAACCATAAAATTAAAACAAGTTGCTCTCATGGTCAAGAAAATAGACCACAGAAAGAAGGGTTGATTAGCTGAAGGAGTTTCTGGTATATATCTTTATTTATGTTCGTTATATATATGGTCCTTTGATAAAACAACTTGTTCTCAGGGTCATATAGAACACCATAAAAGAAGTAGATCATGAGGGGTTCAAAAATCAATAGAACAAATGAAAAAGAACTACTATTTGTTAGAGTAATTCACCATTTGACTCCGAGTTAGACAACTTGTTCTCAGAGTCACAAAATGACAATGGAGAGTAGAGTTGAAGCTGTTTATATATATATATAAGTAATACAATATGGTAAAATGCAGCGAACATCCCAACTTATGGAATTGTCATCCAAGTGTCCTCTAACATATGAAATTGAGAGAAGTGCTCCCCATCCTATTGAAAAATGTGCAAAAATATCCCTCTGAGATTAAATCCAATATGCGAAAATGCAGACATATGTTCAAATCGAATGGCTAATCATCGACGTAAGTGGGCATTTTGCACAAATTTAAAAGGTCAAGGGGCAACTTCGCTCATTTTGATAAGTTTAAAGGCACTCACAAATTAAAGGATCTTATAGGTTGGGAGTTTGTTGCATGATATATATACCATATATAAGTGAAACTGTTGTTGGTCGGATGGACCAATTTTCTTTTATTTTGAATTGTAAATTGGGTAGTGAATTCACTTTAGTAAGTATTTGAAAAATCTAAAATGACTCCAAAAGTACTATAAATGTTTATTTTAGTTCAAAAAAACTTTGTAAATAGGGTAATAAATTACACTTTAGTCCCTAAATATTTGGAAAATCTTGAACGACTCCCAAAACATTATAAATGTTCAGTTTAATCCAAAACAAAATACTTGCACGCGGACCTGCGTGCCACTGGATTCTAGTACCCTTAAAAGAATTAAAAATAAATAAAAAATCTGCAGTTGTTCACATCTTGACTATACCTAACCCAACTACATAGTGGTCTAATTCGCCAACCCGTCAGTGTCTTTATATATGATAATCATATGTATTTCACTTATTATTACTACTTATCCAATATCATCCAAGTCTCCAACCTTTTAAATTAAGACTCACTCGAAAAAATGAGGTCAATTAATATAATGAAAATAGTTATAATACTTGTAACAGTTTTTTGTCTTGCAGGAATGCAAGCAAGAATTTTGCCTGATTTTGATTTTTCAGATTATGCATATGATCATGACCATAAATCTGTGATAGTAAGCCCTGCTGATGATCACATTATAGTTCAACGTTCAGTACTGACACTTAGGGTGGTATCGGTTCAAGCACAAAAGAATTTATGTCAGTGGCTTATCAACTTAACCGATTGTGCTATTTTATGTAATGAATATGTATCTTTGCCTGATCTTGGGAGGACGCCGAGGTCTTCGCCTCCTCCCCCGAGGTCACCATCGGGGTCGCGGCCCATGTTTGCTTCGCCAGTCACCGAGAAATAATGACCTGAAAATCCAGTGCTCCCTCGTACAAAGGTTATATGTAGCACTTTTTTCTGTAACTTTTCCTCACCTTAATTTGATTGTAATTTCTCTGTTATGTCTTTCTTTCTGAAGGAGCCATCCATGCATATATACCAATTCCTTTCAGTTATTTAACTGCTGCCAGAATGTTTTGTATGTGATGAAGTTCTAGTATATTCAGTATATGCTAAAGAAAGGATAACTAACAACAAAAATCCAAAAAAAAAAAAAAAAAAAACAGAAATTATAGAATATAAATTATGGTGCAATACAAAAAAAGATTAATAACTTATCAAGACCATATTTTATTTCTTTCTACACACCTATGATTCACATAAACAAACATGTGGACACAGTAATGACACGATACGGACAAGGCGACATAGATTTTTGAAAATCATAAGATATGACACGGCCATAATTTTGCATATTCAAATATATTAAACACCATTAAAACCTTCACAAATAACATTTGTAGTCCAATCCTTAATTATAAAGCAATAAGAAAAATAAATTTAAATATTTTCCACACTAAGAAACAATAGTAAATAAATAAAATTATAAGTGAGTAGAAGTTAAAGAAAAAAATATCCATACATATTTCGAATTAAAGTTGCGGGAATTGAAAAATAGAGAATCAATTTTAATTTGTTTATCAATCTTCGAAAAAGTAAAGGGCAAAAAGTAAAGTGTGGCGAAATCACGAAAGTATCAGCAAAATGAAGCAAAGTTTATCAATTTTTAAGAAATTGATATTTGATATATTTATAGTTTTAATTTTCTATTTGTAATTTCTCTCCTTTTTCTAAAGAAAAGTATTAATATGTAACTACAAAACAATTGAAAATCACGAAAGAATACCCGAACATGACCTAAACGCGTCAGACACACCATTCAAACGTCCATTACCATATTCGTTATTCTTCTCTTTTTTCTTGTTAATTTACAGACCATCTAGCGTGTCTGACACGTGTTGGAGGCGTTGACGATGTTTGACACGTTTACAGCACTGCGTTAGATAATTTCTTGGAGTGTCTGTGTATTATATATAGATAACACTCTAATACACATACCAAAACTTATGCATGTGAAATTTGAATTTTATGACTAAATTTTGAAATCGAGGAAAAGGAAAACCATAAACCTACTTATGTTTAATTAGGCATCTTAGTGTGACGATATTATTGAGAATACAAGTTCTTCCTATAACATTAAGAGATAAACTAAAATCGTAGATCTGCTAATTAGTGCACATCTTAGAAGACGAATTAGATCACAACAATATATATCTAATGCAAAGTGAAATCTAACAATAATGAAGTTGATTAATTCGAAAACATAAATGGATCACTTATGAAAGATGGGAGATTGAAAAATATTAATTAAACTAATTAGTCAGACAGTAGAGTACAATTTGTAAATTCTCTAAAATTTAAGACGACATTAATAAACCTTGATTCATCAATGACTTCTGTGTAAAACCGTCATGAACAAATGAAATTGAATCACAAATGATCGAATTGATCAAACTTTGAACTGATGATTACAAAAGTGTTTGTTGAGAGGAAAGATTATAAAACTTCCTCATGAAGTAAAAGTGAAAAGTAAATTAACAACTAACTTATCCGCTTATTTATACTAAACATGAGAGGAGCGGATGTTACTAAAAATAGGAAGTCGTTTTACAACGGCTGTAACAGATTTTCAAAATGTTTCTGAAAATAGAAATAAACTATTTTCATTAAGACCCCCCCTCAAGATGAGTGTGAATGTTATGAAGACCCATCTTGGGTATCATGTTGGTAAAAGGTTGAAGAGAGAGGGGTTTGGTAAGTATATCGGCCACTTGATGCTCATTGCTAATGTGCATAATTTTCAGGATTCCTTGTTGCACCTTTTCCCTCACAAAGTGGCAATCAATCTGAATGTGTTTGGTTCTTTCATGGTGGACAGGGTTGTTTTCAATGCAAACCGCGCTCTTGTTGTCTGTAAAAAGCAAGGGAGACTTTGTTGGAGTGATATGGAGATCTTTGAGCAATTGGAGTAACCACAGAATTTCACAAGTTGTGAGTGCAATTGCTCTATACTCAGCTTCGGTTGAAGACCTACTGACAGTAGGCTGTTTCTTGGCTTTCCAAGAAATGAGAGAATTGCCTAAATAGATGGCATAACCTGTTATGCTTCTTCGAGTTTCAGCACAGGTAGCCCAATCACTATCACAGAAGGATTTGAGATGTATTTCAGAATCAGCTGAGTAGAAAATGCCTTTGCCAGGAGATGCTTTTATGTATCTCAACACTTTGTGAGCTGCAGCAAGATGAGTAGAGGTTGGTTTAGACATGAACTGAGATAGACATTGGATGTTGAAATTCAAGTCTGGTCTTGTAATGGTAAGATAAAGAAGCCTTCCCACAAGCCTCCTATATTCTGTTGGATCCTCAAGATATTCTGAATCTGAACTGAGTAGTTTTAATTTAGGATCCATAGGAACAGATCTTGGTTTGCAACCTAGGTACCCTGCTTCATTTAGGATATCCAAGGCATATTTTCTCTGGCATAGTGTGATGCCTTTCTTGCTGCGAGCAACCTCAATTCCCAGAATATATTTTAGATCACCAAGATCTTTAATAGTGAACTCACTGTCCAGTTTGAACTTTATATTCTGTATTTCATCAATGTCATTACCTGTCAAGATTATATCATCTACATACACACAAAGAACTGTAATATTAGAACCATGTGTTTTGACAAATAATGAAGAATCACTAACAGTTTGAGTGTATCCATTGAGTAAGAGGCAAGATGTGAGCTTAGTAAACCATTGTCTAGAAGCCTGCTTTAGGCCATATAAACTTTTCTTGAGTAAACATACTCTATTGTCATTAGGAAGAGTGTATCCAGGAGGTGGTTTCATATATATTTCTTCATCAAGGTCACCATGTAAAAAGGCATTATTCACATCAAGTTGTTTGAGATGCCAATTGTAAGAAGATGCTAATGCTAATATGGTTCTAACAGTAGTGATCTTAGCTACATGGGAGAAAGTGTCAAAGTAATCTAGGCCCTCTTCTTGGGTGTAACCTTTGGCAACTAACCTAGCTTTGTACCTTTCTATAGACCCATCAGCTTTGTATTTAACTTTATATACCCATTTGCATCCAATGCTATGATGATTAGGAGGTAATGAAACTAACTGCCAAGTGTTGGTCTTTTCAAGTGCATCTAATTCCTTCTGCATAGCTATTCTCCATTCAGGAAACTTCTTAGCTTGAGTGTAATTTCTAGGTTCATCTATATGAGAGATAACAGCAGTGAATGCTCTGTGAGAAGAGCTCAATTGAGATGCAGACAAGTAATTTTCAATAGGATATCTATGAAACTTGGTAGAGCAGTTAGCCTTGTGTAAAGATTCAGGTAAGGAGTAGTCATAAACTTTTAGATAAGCTGGTGGAGCAGTGGATCTAGAAGATCTTCTTACTACAGGAAGACTAGAGATACCTGCTGCATCATCTGTGTGATGCAGAACTGAATCAACCTGAATGTCAGTAGAAGTATCTGTAACAGCTTCTGGTGCTTGTTGTTCTACTGTATCATTTGTAAAAGAATTAGTCTGAGGTAAGTTGTGACTCATGTCATTATTCATGGCAGGTGTGGATGGCATGGTAGAATAAGACTGATCCTCAGGAACATCCTGCAAATGATCATTGTTCTGAACAAGTATAGGATTAGTATTACTTGTAACATCAATGAATGAATCAGTACACAAAGGTTTAGGAATAGAAGAATGAGAAACTTCCTTAGAGTTCAATGAACTGGTTTTGAGAGGGAATACTTGTTCATAGAATATTACATTCCTGGAAACCAGCAACTTGTGAGTTTTAAGATTCAGAAGCAAATATCCTTTTGTTCCAAAAGGATATCCTAAGAATATACATTGAGTTGCCCTTGAGTCAAATTTATGCCTGTGAACAGATAAAGTAGAGGCAAAAGCAACGCAACCAAATGATTTCAACAAGCTATAATCTGCAGGTTTAGAATAGAGTTTCTCATAAAGAGTCAAGCCATTAAGAACTTTAGAAGGGAGTCTATTTATCAAGAAAGCAGCTGTGAAAACGCAGTTGCTCCAATACTCTAATGGCACATTAGATTGGAATTTCAGTGCCCTTGCTACTTGGAGGAGATGTTGATGCTTCCTCTCCACTAAACCGTTCTGTTGAGGAGTTTCCACACAACTCCTTTGGTGTATAATCCCTAAAGAATCATAAAAATCTCTGAGAATGAACTCAATACCATTGTCAGTGCGCACAACCTTTATCTTAACATCAAACTGAGTAAGAACCATTTGGTAAAATTTCTGAAGCTGAGTTTTGACATCACTTTTATACTTAAGCATAAAAACCCAAGTAGCTCGACTATAGTCATCAACTATAGTGAGAAAGAACCTGTATCCATCATGAGAAACCACACTAAAAGGGCCCCAAACATCGCAATGTATCAAGTCAAAAATATTATTAGAAACAATAGTACTCAATGGGAAAGAAAGCTTCTTCTGTTTTGAGAAGTGGCAAGTGTTACAATTGATAATATTCTGAGAATGAGATACATCAATAGCAGGAATACTAGAGAGTTTATCCATAGAAGGATGTCCTAGTCTATTGTGCCACAATATTACAGAAGAGCGGGCATTATTACATTGAGAATATCTGGAAACATCATAAGATACATCAGTTTTAAAAATATAGAGGTTGGCATGCAATCTAGCAGAACCAATCATCTTCCTCATGATTGTGTCCTGCAAAATACACCATGTAGATCCAAAAAACAAGGTGATATGAGACTGAGTGGTTAGCTTAGATATAGATAACAAGTTATGTGTAAAATCAGGCACAAATAACACATTATGAAGAGTAACAGTAGGAGAGAAAACCACAGAACCCATATGAGTAGCCAAAACTTGACTATTATTTGGCAAATGAATAGGAACAGCAATGGTTCTAGGAACATCAATAAACTTATCCATAGTGCAGACCATATGATCAGTAGCCCCACTATCAAGGATCCAAGTGTCAACAGATTTATGACTAGAAAAACTCTTGGAATTGAAAGAATATGATTTAGAAATACCAGACACAGTAGCTGCTGCAAAGTGAGGAGGCTCTTGAGCATTGTTGGAAGTATTAGAGGGCTGGAACATTCCATGAGCTTTAGAATATGCCAAGAACTGCTCAAACAAATCTTTTTGTGAAGACATCATATCAGGATCAGAAACAGCAACATAATCAGCATTATTATCACCAGCATTTACAGAATTTGCAGCATGATTCACTGGTGGCCTTTTGTTCTTAGGTCCATCCCACCCAGGTGGGTATCCAATCAATTGGAAACACCTATCAACCGTGTGACCAGTGTATCCACAATGAGTACACTTAGCCTTTTTCTTGTCCTTGAAACCTTGAACTGGACCTTTAGAAAATTTCTGTGGTTGAAACTGACTTTTAGGCTGAGAATCTTAAATATTAGAACTGTTCCTAGTGAACATTGCCAAAGCATCAACAGAACCTGTGCTAAGAATGTCCCTCTGATTTTCTTCTTGAAGAAGCAGAGAATATATCTTGGAGAGACTAGGCATAGGAGTGATCAAAAGAATCTGGCTTCTCAAAGCACTATAGGACTCATTTAAACCAATCAGAAATTTCAAAGAGCAGACATATTGTTGAATCTCAATCATAGTACGATTCACATTACACACACAGAGGCCACAGGTACAAGCAACAACAGGCCTTTGGCTCAAAAACTCATCCCAGATGGACCTAAACTTGTTATAATAATCTGTAATGGACAGATTGTTCTGAGATATGGTGGATAAAGACTTTTGCAATTGATACACTCGTGATCCATCAGTGCGAGAGTATCTAATTTTCAATTCATTCCACAACTCAAGAGCGGAAGTAAAATACAATAAACTCTGCCTCAATTCCTTAGAAACAGAGTTTAAAAGCCAACTAAGAACAAGGTTATTTGCCCGAGTCCAACAAACACGAAGAATAGGTTCAGTTGCAGCAGGGTAAGGCAACGATCCATCAATAAACCGAATCTTGTTTTTCACATTTAAAGCCATTTCAATACCTTTACACCATGAGATGTAATTCTTACCATTGAAGACATCGCCAACAATGGCGGATCCTGTAGAATCATGACTACCAAGGAAATAAACCGATGACGAATCTTCGCTAGGATTCCTCTGCAGAACACTAGGCGGAGCAGGAGTATTCGAATTGTTGTTCGAATTGTTCGGCAAATTCGACATTTTGATACAAAATGCGACAGATTTGATCAAAAATCACAAAATTAGGGTTCGTAAATCCAGCGAATTTACCACAAAAACAGCAAATTGAAACCGATTAAAACACAGCGGAAGAACAATCGAGTAACCTAAGCGAGTGATACCATCATGAACAAATGAAATTGAATCACAAATGATCGAATTGATCAAACTTTGAACTGACGATTACAAAAGTGTTTGTTGAGAGGAAAGATTATAAAACTTCCTCATGAAGTAAAACTGAAAAGTGAAAAGTAAATTAACAACTAACTAATCCGCTTATTTATACTAAACATGAGAGGAGCGGATGTTACTAAAAATAGGAAGTCGTTTTACAACGGCTGTAACAGATTTTCAAAATGTTTCCGAAAATAGAAATAAACTATTTTCATACTCTAAGAAACCGCTTGATAAACAATGCTATACGTAGCTCACGGCTTATATAAGTACACTTAGGTCCAGCGAAGGAGGCGGAATGACTGATATACTTCAATAAAAAGTTGCATCTCACGTATTCTTAATACTTGTTTTATAGAAGGGACTCATGGACAGGACGAGGTCCAAACACAAATCATTGTGGTACTTACAGTTCTGGGCTCCAGTAAAATTGTATTACCAAAATTGTAGATATAAATTTTTTACACTTTAATATATATACAAAAACTAGAAAGATTTACAATAACGCTAACCTGAAGATTTTTCACGTCATGTTGACTAGCTAGTGCAGTGAGAATATTAGTGAATTTAAGATGAAAAAACAAATTTGATAAAGAAAAAGGTTAGGCGTGGGGTGGTTTGGTTTGGTTTGGTTTGGTTCTTAAGATTTATGTACCATGAAGCGATTTTCATATTTCGCTACCAGTTTTAATAGCGTTCAAAATACTTTTGTTTTTGTAATAATTTGAAATGGAAAAGTTATTATCATAATTGACCAAGTCCCGAATATGTCATTTTTCAATATGAATCTATTAATCTAATGACTTTTCCTTAGGACTGACCGGAAGAGGGTTAGTATTTGAGGTGTTAATTGTTACATGCACAGAAAACAAAACTGGGACGTTTTTCTTGTAGTCAACACATAACTCGCACTGTAAAATATCTTTTAACATTAGTTCCATAGGCGAATATTACTAATATTGTTCAAATTAAAGAAAAAAATTTCAGCCACCAAACAGGTAATAATTAAGTAGTGATAAAACCTCTGTATGAAAAAGGAGAGATTTTCAACTTTGGTGCCTCAAGTTGGCAACTTTACGATTTTGGTGCCTCAAGTTGGCACCTCTCTTTTTTGGTGCCTCATGTTGGTATATTTTGTCAAATTTAGTCCCTATTTCCATAATTACTCAATTTTGGAGTTAGATTTTATTTTTTTCAAATAACAGGGGCGGAATTGCAAGAAACATAAAAGGAAGAAATGTTTCATGCAATTTACTAGGACAAAAAAAAAACGAAAATACACGTTGGAAAAAAGAATGGGAAAAGAGAATTTCATTAGAACCATCACCACTAAATTAAAAACATTAGGGTTCATCCATCTCAACCCGTAGAATCTCAAATACCACTCGATTTTTGTCCAATTGAAGAAGTGTTTATCAATCTTCGACCGAGATCATCAATTTGTATGTTATTCTTTATGCCTTTTTCAACTTATTTTTTTTTAAGTTTTTTCGCTTTTACGATATGGGTGAGCCAAAAATTTTCAATACGAGTTGAATTGTTTCGATCTCATATCACAAATCTCTCCATTCAAAAACCAGTTACTCCACAAAAGCATCAATCTAATATATGAGAAAATTTAACTCGTTTTGACAAAAAGAAGTACCAATTCAAAATTAACTTTAGATGAATTATACCATGAAAATATTGACATAAGGAATCACTGAACAATGAGATCGAAACAATTCAACTCGTATTGCAAAAATTTAGCTCACCCATGTTGTAAAAGCGAAAAACTTTAAAAAATAAATTGAAAAAGGCATAAAGAAATACATACAAATTGATGACCTTGATTGAAGATTGATAAACACTTCTTCAATTGGACAAAAATTGAGAGGTATTTGAGATTCTATGGGTTGAGATGGATGAACCCTAATGTTTTTGATTTTGGGGGTGATGGGTCAAATGAAATTCTCTTTTCCCGTTATATTTTTCCAATGTGTATTTTCGTTTTTTTGGGTAAACTGGAAGAAACATTTCTTCCTTTGCGTTTCTTGCAAATCTGCCCCTGTGTTTTGAAAAAATAAAATCTGACTCCAAAATTGAATAATTGAGGAAATAGGCACTAAATTTGACAAAATATACCAACATGAGGCACCAAAAAAGAGAGGTGCCAACTTGAGGCACCAAAATCGTAAAGTTGCCAACTTGAGGCACCAAAGTTGAAATTTTCTCATGAAAAAGCAGCCCCAATAAACGTAGTCAAAATATTGCGTAAAGGTAATTGGCTTAAGGATCTTCAAAGTCAACTTTTAATTGGCATCCAGGTATTATCGATTTTTCAAGTATTACCAGAAAATGCTCGATATTATAAAAGTCTATGTGACTAGGCATTTTACATTTTTCTATATATCACATGAATGTGTGCATTTGTATATATAAAAAGATAAATCTAATTGTAGTATATAACATTAGAAGGAATACAACTCGATCTAAGTCCACTCTGTACACGTCTAGCAAAATAATAGGTAAAATATGTAATCAAAAACAAAAACATGTACTAGATTATGGTTCCCGACTCTCGAATGCATATCTGGCCAGATTTAGTCAACTCAAATCTCAAGCAACATCCCACATTGTTGGTGCACAATTAATATATGCCCTAGTTGAGAAGTCTGTATCAAAAATGGAAACACAGAAGACGAATAGAAACAAGCTTGGCAACAAAATTAGATAAAACAATTATATATGTCACGTATCTGTACTTATATATGCATGTATATATACGTAACAAGAAAACAATTGCTTTAAAAGTTAAAAATAAAAATAAAAATTGCATTAAACCTTTGATCACTCCGTCCTCATTTTTGTTTTCAAATAGTTGGTCAAAGAAAATAAAATAAGTCGGTAAGTAAAATTTGACTAGCGTCTATAAATTGAACTTGAAACTTTTGGAATCTCAGTGAGCAAATTATTTCGAAATAGCGATTAAATTAATTACCAGGTCCAAGGAGATGGTTTGCTTCAAGATAATAGTTATCATTCTCCCCTTGCTTCTTGTATCAGGACTTCAAGCAAGAACTTTTCAAGGTAATATTATTGAAATGTCGAGTAATAATCATAGTTTAGCATTCTCCATAGTCCATACTGATGTGCAGTTCGCTCAAACCTTATTACAATGAATGGTCCTCTAATTGTCACCCTTTTTTTGTAGATTATGCAAATAGTGAGGTGGCCAAAAAGACTTCTTCATCACTTAATTTTCAACTTATCATCGCAAACTTTTTGCGTTGGAGAAGAGAAGATGTATACGAATGGTTCATGATGGTAGTTATAAGTTGCGTTGGAAGGAAACCGCCACCGCCACCTCCCCCTCCACGGTCTCCTCCAGGACCTCATCCAACCCCACGCAACATTCATCAGCTTCCATTCTCGATCTAGTAATTTACAGAAAACTGGGTAGGAGTCTTCAATATGGTTTATTAGTTGTAGCATGCAGTACTAGTTAGAATAAAGCATGCACAAGTGTTGTGGAAAGTATCATATGGAGGACATGTCCTCTTATTTTTTAACTTATTCCAAGTGTGAGTAAATGAAAAAAATTATCGAGTTTTTCGTCGAACTTTAGGCCTCTTATTTACATTGGGTAGTAATATTTCGAGAGCAACAATTGTTGCTGCAAGAGCAAATATTTACATTTCTCTAATAATTTACCCTTCTTGATTTAAGTCTATACAATGTAAGCTCTTAGATTATCTTCAATAGTTATTTCCTCTAATTAACCACTCCTTTTTCTTTTATAGGCAAATGAATTTTTATTTCAGAAAAACATAACAAGTACAAGGAACACTCAAAATAAAAATCACAAGTTTAATTTACCACTCCTTAATTATACGAGTTGAATTATGTAAACTTTAATTTACTTAGATAAAATTAACTTGATGATATCAAATTACAAATTTAAATATGTAAATCACCTTTTTAAGAATCACTCATTAATTAGAAATTAGTTTGTAGTATTTTTTTGTCCTGGATCATAAAAGTATACAAAACGTCAAAAAAAGAGACCGATATATTTGGTAGTGAAAAAAAGAAGATATTAATTAAATAGAGTGGTACTTGCGTACTGAACTTCAATAAGTTTTAGTTATTAATTATCAGATTTTTTTCAGATGTTTTAAGAACATCATAAAAAAAATTAATTAAAGAGTTCTTGAGAAAATACAATAACAAAATTGTTTACTATGCAAATCTTAATTTTTACAGGATGTTTGCTCAAGGTGAGGATGGGACTTGCAAATTAAAGATTAAAATCCATTTTCTCGTTTTTAAGTTTTTCACTATTGCGAAACTTTGAGGTAACATTTCTCACCTTGGAGGCCAAAGCAAAAAAAAAAAAAAAAAAAAATCAGAACATAAATATGGGGAAAAAGATTGCGGCTTATGAATTAAGATCCGAGAATATTAATTAGAATAAATAAAGTACTAATACATGTTTGAATAGATCCGATCCGATAGTATTAATTAGAATAAATAAGGTACTAATACATATATGTTTGAATTGCTACAATTAAGGAATGATTAATTAAAAGACAATGTATTTGAGATTCTAGAAATTTTTATTGCCAGGTTCTATAATTAAGAAGGGTAAATTAGAGATAAATAAAATATCGCTTTTACAGCAACAATTGTTGTTTTGACAATATCCTAGCCTATGGTACAACTTAAACTTAAGTCAAATGTTGTTAAAGTGTAATAAATGGTAATAATTATTATATATAAAGAAAGTGGTAATAATCTAGCACGTTATGCAAATTATAGGATTAATTTTTCACTCAGAAATTGGGCTTAGATTTATATATAATGCATATGGATCTTTTTAGTTTAAAGAGATCGACTTTTGAGTTCCTCTCTTGTTTATGGTTTAAAGGTAAATATAATAGACACTGAAACATAATACTATCTAAATTTCTCGTAGTGCATATTATAATTATATATTTAGATACTGTAGTGATTCATTGTCAAACAAAATCGATTATGTTCATTTTTAAAGTCTTAAATAAGAGAGAACATCAGAATTTCTTATACTAGGTTTTCTGGAATTAGAGGGATCTATACATTATATATAATCTAAAGCAACTTGAGAAGGAAAATTTGGTCAAATAAATTGGGCAATTATCATACAATTTTCCTTTTATATAGGATATATAGCGTACATATACATATATTTGACTCTTTCAAAATCAGCCTGAATAGTAAATCAATCATTAACCAATATATTCCTATGTTTCATCGAGGGCGAATAGGTCCCATGATTTAAAACAACTACATGACAAGTAGCGAATGTTACAAAATGTAACCGATTCGTTCTAAAACACGTCATACATTGCACGGGAGAAAGTGATACTTTCTTGATATTGACCAGGTCTGAAAACACTCGATCCTAATTATAGCCATAAAGATTTGATTCTCATGTTTCCCGTTGATTTATAATACGACAATTGAGACCGTGAAACTGTTGCTCCAACAGAATATATAGACCGTTTTTTCCTTTAAAGTCCACTAGTGAACGAGTATATCAATGTATAGTAAATATGAAGATAAATATTACATATACAAATTAATTTCGACGATTCTAGTAAATTACAGCGTTAGTGCATGCTATAACTGTTTTCGAGGTATATGTATTGACTAAAAGGAGTCAAGGACATGACTTTCTTTCTTACGACTATGCAATATAAAGTTTAGTGCATAGTGGACAAGTTGTTACCATTTAAGGACCAAATTATAAAAAGAAATTAAGAGGGGATAGACTTCAAATCTAACGAAAGAATTGAGCTAAATAATTAGCACGTAGAACAATTTTTTCGGTCCACCCTCCACACCAGTCTCTACCCACCCTGCATCCTAATCGAACTTTTATCATGAGAAACTATATTAAATATTAATACGACAATATCTCACATATTCAAATGCATAGAAAGAACTTGACATACGGAGATCACTAATTCACAGTTTGTTATCAGAAGAGGGAGTGTGAGATCGAATTAAACCTCATAATTTAATTATTTTTCCTGCTTAGAATCAAAAAAACTTCCAGATATTTCATATTTGAGCTTGGCTGATCTTGCGGAGCTCTTTATTCCGGCATACAAAAGGATCCAATCTTAATTAGTTATCGCTAATGACAAATAACTCCAGTGTTATGTCAAATTAACAAATTGCCTTTTTTTTGTTTGAATTAGAAAAAGCTAATTTTCCCAGTTCGTAGGTTTCGGAAAACTAGCCACACCTTCTATTTAATTTTTTATGTATACATTCCATATTATGTAATGGCTAGAATATTTTTGATGTTATAGTATTTACTTGTTTGTATAACATTTCAATATTTGTTGGTAATTTAAAATTTAAAGACATAAGACATGAAATGAACCCGTTTTTAAGAGAATTATAATTTAAGATGTAATTTAGTCTCTAGTTTTATTTTAGTAACTTAAAATATGAAAACAAAAGTTATACATGTTTTTATTTATAAGTATCTTCTAATTGATATGATTATTTTATTTGGAAAGAATATCTTAGTTTTGCAAGAAAAATATTATAGCTCGGAGTTGTAACAAATCAAGACACTGATGTTGCAACATGTCCACAATTAGCTTGAGCTATTATTCTAAATAACTGGCTAAGTAGTGAGTTTTAGTATGAAGTTTGAGTACTAATTAGTTGATTAAGCACAAGTTTATACGTTAGCTAAAAGTCTTTATCGTCATTCAAGTAAAGAAATCTACAAAATGGAAGGGATTTCATCTTTATAATTTAAATGGAGTAAGATCAGTAATTAAGTATTCATATATTTAATAAACTATAGAGAAAAATTAGATTTTAGAATAACAATAACGTCTTATGATTGTAATTCATATTATCAATATGTTTGATTTCTTGAATGCAAGCCTCTTGGATTAGGTCATTTGACTGAACCATGTTAAAATTTAGTGTTGAATATTAAGCTCGTTGAATATTTATCAGTTTCTTCACTGTTACAACCACTCATTTTACATTAACAACCGTGTATCAAACACGTACAACAACTGCAACTAGATTTAACAAACTTTTTACTCATTTCATCTTGAATCAAGAGCAACAATTCACCGTTCATTTTTGTGCCATCATAAAGCAATTTATATAACAACTCGATACTTTCTACATAAAGATCTTACCACAAATTAGATACGTATTTCATAAATCTAACAATGTCACCACATCATTTTGTGAGCAAGAGACTAAAGGATGTGTGGTTTATCAAGTATGAAATCCATTTTTTTCCATCAAATAGTTGGACAAATTTATTCTTGAAAGATTACTTTCTAATTTAAATTTCGATGTAATATATGTTTCGTAAAAATATAAACTACGCCCGACGGGTCTTCACAAATCTCAACCCACCCAACTAACCCGGGTCTTAGATCCAACACACACACACACACACAAGTTCTCTTCCAAAACTAAACTCAAAAGAGGCTAAAAAATTAAAAACTACTTCCCAATTAACCAAAATCGCCGCTAATTCCAATGCCAAAATCGCCGGCAAAGACCTCAAAAACGCAAAATGCGGTGGCATCGCCGTCAGCTTCGCCGCTCAAAGTCCTGTTATTGCATCTCGCATGTGGGCTTGGCTTAGCATCCGCTTATTGGGCTGCCCATAATCTCTATTCTCTCACTCTCATCCAAAATCCGGCCCAAACCCTCCTTGTAATCTGGGTATGTGTTCTTTTGCTGTTGTGTTTTATGAACTAATAATGTGAAAGATTCTTCCTTTTTTACTTGATTTTTTTTTTTGTTTTTTTGTGAGAATTTTTTGCAGGCTGTTGAGGCTTCAGTTGTGATCCTGCTCTACAGCCTCTTTCGTCGCAATCCCGATCAATGCTCTGTATGATTTCTGAATTTTTGTGTTGTTTATTTTGTTTTTTGTGTGTGTGTTTTGGTGATAAGATATTGTTTTTGATGTTTATGTGCAGTATGTCAAAGCTGTGTTCAGAGGGCTGCTGGGACTTCCTGCAGGTTAGCTGATAAATGCCAACTTTTTTGGTTTGTTGCTGTTGATGAATCGTTTTATTCGGTTTACTCGAGGATAAGTGAATGATCCGTGCTGATTACTTGTTATTTGAATGCATTTTAGTCTCTGTTTTGGAATTAGGATAGTGAGTTCGTAATTTCTGAGACTAGCATTGCAATAAGACGTAGGTATATGCGTGCGTACACACGCTAAAAAACGAGAGCAACTGTCAAAAGTTAGTACGGCAAGCACTTTTTTTTGTGGTAGCCAAGTTATTTGGTTCAGTTGAGAATATTATGGCAGGGTATAGTGTTGTTGACGGTTTAGTAGTCAATTGAATCCCGAAACTAATGGATTTTGGAACCCATTAAACGAACTTTGTGTTTTGCATGCGTACGTGTTATGCACAAGGCCCTGCAGAACTCATAATTGAAGAAGAGGACGCATGGTGCTACTTAACTATAGTCTGACCTTTTATTCGCTTTTATTTGCTTGAATTGAATGTGAGAAACAGATGTGGGCATCTGTAGGAATGGATAAATTTGACATGGAAAATATCTGATTCTGTTAGTCCTTACTCATCTTTTAATTGTTTAATGCTTTTTTGTCCAGAATTCTATGCCATTGTTTCATTTTCTGGATGTCTTCAAATAATCCGTTTTGTTTCCTGAAGTAGTTAGCTCTTATGGAAAACCACCTATGTTAAGAACCATGATGTAACATACAGGGATTCTTCGCAATAATTTAATGTTGAGAATGTCTTTATGTTTCTAAGAATGTGGATATATCATCAAGAATTTATTTTAAGAACCTCTTCTCTTTGGTTCTTAATTAAACTTTGAGTCTGACTTGTTTATGAATCTCTGGAGCGATGGTTTTTCTCAAACTCTACTTGACGTAAACAATAACTCTGGACTCCTTGACTTGGGTTTATTTATTTGAAAGTAGTGCTTAATAATCAGTTCTCCAGGTTAACTGAAAATATCTTGTTATTTAAATTGGTTTTCACCTTCGATCCTCAGTCGCTTCTTCCCATGTATAGTTCTGTGCTGGTGCCTTGAAAAACTCGTAGGATTTTTAAATTTTTTGATTGTATTCCAAACAGCCAAAACAACTCTTGCTACATGTTTGCATGTTTGTATGTGAGTGTAAACGCAGATTATGTTTACGAATTTTAGGATTGGGGTTAAATTTACAGAATTAGTTTGTGATCCTTTTCTCCTTCCTGCCAAATTTAATGCTTGACTGCTCTCACCGTAATGTGGATCCTAAGATCTGTTTCATGTCGTTACTTGCAGGTGCTGTACTGAATGCATTTGGAGCAATTGTGTTGGGAGCACCTGTTGGAATTCAGTACGTGATGTTTATATCTGAATTTTATACATTCTCTTTTTCACAATTTCAAAACCGAAACATGGTTGAGTTTGGACAAAAATGTCTCCTATTTGATGCTATAATAAAAAGTCCCTTTGAAACACAATTGTCTATAATTTTATCACTGATCTTTTTTTAAATTTAAACAAAAAGTTCTAGACAGTCTTAATCTTGGGGGGTGTATTTGATTGTTTCTTGTAAGATCTTCCATTCTTTTTTATGTAATGACAGTAAAGAGTCGCGATAGCTAAAATTCCACCTCAACCGTAGCAATATGAACAGAAATAAGAAGCTGAGAAAAGTTTGGATCATCTAATATACATCTCATCATACTTGCTGATATCTACGCTTCTTCCTGGAACACAGGCACTTTGAGAAAACTGTTCATTGGTCTCTTCTAATGTCAGTTTTCACGGTATGTTTTTCGTTGTAAGATTACAAGCCTTTCAAAGCTGCTACACTGCCTGTATAATACTCACCATACTCACATATATGTCCTATCGTGATTTTGCATATCTGGCAGTTTGTCCCTGCAGCTTCTGTTTTTGGCTCATCTTGGAGTGACTGGCTTCGAGTATTTGCTCACACAAAGTAATGATAATTACCCCATGATAACATTTTCCTTCAGTGTGCAATCTTGCTATCCTCATGATTTTTCTGTTGCAGACCAATTGCATCCACAGATTTTATGATCTGTTTACCTGCACATGGAGCTGTTATTGGAGCTTGGTTTGGTGCGTGGCCTATGCCTCTTGACTGGGAGAGGCCCTGGCAGGTGCGTAAAGTTGCAACCTATCCATATTTCCTTCCTGAAACAATATTTGGAGCTGTCTTTTTTGTTTTTGGTTGTTACTATTAAAAATCTGATGTATTTCAACTTGTTTTTCTTTGTTGCGAATGATTGTTGGATATGTTGCAGTTACTGTTGTTTCCACTATAAGGTTGAGTTATTAACAGCCGAAGTTTCACAATTGCAAACTTTACTTCTATTCTCGGACCAACTCTGATAATTCAAGTTCCATGAGTTAAAAGTTTGTTATATTCTACAAATTTAAGATCACAGCTGGCAGTAAATCTTTTGCTTTCAATTGAGTGGAAAGCTTTTTGAAACCAACTATGTACACTTAAGAGCAATCACACACACATTTATATGTAAAACTCTTGCTCTCTCTCTCTCTCTCTCTCTCTCTCTCTCTCTCATAATATAAGGTGTATAGTTTGCTGTAATTTTATGACGGTCGAGGTGATAATAGTGTTATCTTTCGGGATATGAAATAAGGAGGGCCGTTGTAGAGTTGCTCTGCTCCTTAATAGTGCTTGTTTGCTAGATTTTTGCTTTAGGCTTCTCTCATCTAAAGTGTTTGAGTCAATTTAAATACTTGCACAGTTGAAGATATGACTTGCTCTTTTCTCTCTAGATCCTTGATATTAAAATTTAGATATGTATAAAAATAAAAGCTGCTTTGTTTTATGAAACTGAAGCTAAGCTCTCGCTTTGACAATAGTCTATGCTTTAATATTTCCAGTGTGTGTTTCTCTTTCCTGTTATATGTGTTTGTATGCATGAAGTACAAGTATTTTGCAAAAATTGGAACCCTTTTACAAGCCATCATGCAGTCTAGGTTGTTGATAAGATGCTACACTTTCTATGCAGGAGTGGCCAATCTGTGTGACTTATGGAGCTATGATCGGCTACTTGGTTGGAGCCATTATATCCTTAGGATTTGTCATAGTTCGTAATCAACGACTGAACGTGAAAGGCGACTAATTTCAGAGGAATCTCAAGACGTGATATTTTGATACTGTTTATTCAAGATTCTTGCATGAAATTTACTCTATTGACGCGATCCATCGTACTTCTTTGAGAGAGTTTACTAACCTGATCAGTTGCTTATGATTGTCGTAATGCGGAAGGGTAGTTTTTTCTTAAGATCCTCTTAGAGTTAGTTCTTACTCATGTAAATGAAACAAACTCAAGCTGAAAATTGCTTGGACGATTTTGTAATTTCGCGTAGAAGGTTTTTTCTCAAGATCCTTCTATTCTATTATTGAAAATTTCTGGGTGCTACACATTTAGTGCTTTTTTTGTCCAGAGTTTATGCCCTTGTTCCATTTTCTGGATGTCCTCGAATGGTTCGTTTCCTAAAGTAGTTAGCTATGTGGCCAGTTTGGTGATTCGAAAATCAACGAGAAATTGGTTTAGCGAACGGTAAACATAAACCTTAGTTTCATTGATACGTCAACCCGGTGTTCAAGCCCTCAACGCATCAAATGTGCTCCTTTCTTGCCGTGGAGTTGTTCCTTGGATCCATTGTGTATGCTATAATTCATATATTTTTAAATACACAGGAGAACAAGAATATAAATATCCGTTACTCCACAATTTATAAAGAATTAGCTGAAGAGATATTTAATATTTGTGCAAGAAAGCCATATTTGAACACAAAAGCTAGTTTATCGAGGAGGTTTAGGAGGTGTTTGCAAACTCTTAAAAAGAGTTACAAGTTGCTTTTAGGTTTATTTAATCACTTTTTGAGTGTTTGGTAAACAAGCTAAAATTTCATAAGCACTTATTTACGTCGAAAATGAACTTTTCGGCAAAAAAATATGGTCGGATGTTGACTAGGGGGTAAAGTGCTTATTTACCTATAGCATAGGGGTAAGTTATAAAAAAAATTGACAATTTAACCCCTATGTTATGCTAAATTGGCAAATTACCTCCCTAGTTGGAGCTATCATTGGCAAATTACATAAAAAAAAATTACCGAGAGGTGGTGTGCCAATGTTTGAAATTACAAGGAGGTAATTTGTCTATTTAGCATAACACATGGAGGTAAATTGCCGAAAACTAGAAGGAAAAAAAGAAAAAAAAGATAGCGAGCAAACTGCAGTAGGGATATAGAAAAGGTGGTATGATGCCTTTATCCCATAATTATATTTTTGTGAGCTATTACATTTTTTTTTTTGCAAACAATCTCCACTAATGGTGAACTTTGAGATTTTTTTCTAAACACCCAAAACTTACGGCTTAACATAATTTTACAACTTTAACTTAAATTATGAGTTTCTGCTTTTGGAGAAGTGTTTGCAAGCACTTCACTGTGATTGCAAAGAAGAATGACAATGAAACTGAATGAAAGATGAACCACAGATTAAAATCTGCAACAAATTCATTTTATCAATGTCAACATACATAGGACGAGAGATCTAGAAAGGTTTTTGCCAACTTTCAACATAAATAAACACACAAATCTAGCCTATAACTGGTACAAGTTCCAACAGAATCAAACAGATATGGCTCAAGTCACATGCTTCTGGAACAAAATAAACTACCATGAACCTTCAGCACCAGCAGTTGGATTTTTGAAAGCAGTGAAATTCCAGTTAGTCTTCAATGCGTATGGCTGAGATATCGTGACACCCTCCTCTGTGATTTTAGCAATCTGAAAAAGAAAAACAATCAGATAAAGTACAAAGTTCAACACTAATGACCTTCATCAATTGGTCCCTACGAATGATTAGGGCTCGGAAAGTATAATAGGTCGTAACAAAATTGCCAGCTTTCAGATAAAACACCAAATGAGGGTGATTGATTAAGAAGCCTTTCTCCCACATCCATTTGATTGTGCCTTTTAGTTAGTGTTATAACTGAAGATATAATTACGACAGGTCCCATTCTCCCACTCCCTATTTCAATTAATTATCCATGTCAAGCCTTCTGGGTGTTTTCTTTTGACATTGTTAAAATTCCTGCTTTCATGCTAATTTCCAATACATACATTTATTTGCTCAGATCACCAGCACAAGTTGGAATCAAGATAGAATTCAGTACACAAAAAATCCCTTAAAAGAGTATAAACGAGATCACGCTAGCTAATTCTATTTGGTAAACCTCATCCTAACTGGTACTCAGTGCCACTGCCATATGAAATCATTTGAGGCTAAGATGAATCCAGAATGTCAAACAAAAAAGTAATTATGGCGATGATGATGATGATGCAAATTGATCATAAAAGTGACACCTGAGTTTTGAAGCAGAAGCAATTTTAGATATATTTTACGAAGATGAACAAACCTGAAGCTTGTTGATAGCTGATCTATCACGATACAGAAGGACACGCATGCATTTCTCTAGCAATTTTACACCCTCTTCAAATGTCAGATTTGCATGCCATTCATCACGTAGAAGTGGCCGTGCAAGATGGTTTCCGAATCCAGTAGCGACATGGTTGTCTTCATAATGCACACCAATCATGCTAACCTGAAATTATAAAAATAAACCCAAAGAGAAAACTCTTAGCTTTACCTCAATAATGATTAAGCAATGTTACATTAATAAATGTTCCAAAGGAAAACACAAATAAGACATACAGTTCCAAGATATTTCTGTCCATTTTTTACTCCGCCGAGTACGAGTGAATTCCAAAGTGGATTGAACTTGTTACGGCGATTATACATCACCCTAGTTAGATAGTTATGCACCTCCTTCGGGCCGAAGGAGTTTCCATCATCCCACATGTTATCATTCAAGCTATATCCAAATACAATCAAAATGTTACCGTAACACATAAGAAACATGGAGGTCAAATTTGGAGCAAGCATAAATGAAAAGAACATATACGAATATAGTTTCGATTAAGTGGATACACTTACGTCAGTTCATCGAGATAGCGCATTATCTCCTGAAAATCACTGATCTCACCGCTAGCACCAATAATGGAGTGTTTTCCCACCGATTTCAACCGCTCCACAGTTTTGTAGCGAAGAGTTGACCCATAAGAACCTATCAAACAAAAACATTTGAAGTTCAAGACTTACAGAAATGCGACAAGGAGAAGAGTTTCAAGCTAACAATATGAGTCAAGAAGGGAAATATCATCTAAAGGTATGTGGAATTTTTTCTACAAGCATGAGGGAGCATCTTATATTGTTTCTACAAGCTCCAAAAAAGGTACCACATGTTACCTTACCTTTAATCTTCACCATGAAAGTAAAGTATGTCATTTCCAATGTCACAACTCACAACAATACTTCAAAATTCATGTCCATATATGAATAAATGCTCAACAACTTTTCAAGCACTTTCTGGAAAATGAAATTATTGTATATTGACACTGAAGGTTATTAAGTGAAAAAAGAAAAAGAGACATCAACAGGGGTTGCAAATCCAATAACTACAGTTGAAATATACTGATATGGTCATATTACAAGTTATACCTAGAAAACTTGCTGCGAATGGTTTTAGTTAGTACCAAAGGTGAAAGAGGGGTAAAAAGGAAAGGAACATCCAAGCAGCTTGATTACTGGAGCCTCAAAGGTTTACTTGTTCCCTCAAAAATATGTGGCATGTGATGCTTAACTGACGTGGTATGTGCAAGACAATGGATTGGGTATATTCAGTTACCCCAAGCTCTTTTGGAAGGTAGACTACCGAATTTGACAAAGTAGATGCATTTGTATATTTAAACTTCAATTGGCTTGGAGATGCCATCAACTTGAGAATAAATAGAATTTAGCTGGCACCGTAGGAATTTCAGCTAAACACGAATCACTAGTTGAAATTATGAAGGGAATCATCAATTGATATTACTTCCTACTTGATGTCCAATCAACAATACATAAGTTCCTGTTTTTGAAGGCCAAACTTCTATTTCGATAATTTGAGGAGATTAACTGGAAAACTCAACACAGTTAGCACATAATTCACAACGAGTTGCTAGAATTTAAAACCAGGTCAGGGGCTCATGCATTTTACTCATTTCTTAATTTACAACATACACCTAACCAGAAAACGATGTCCTAAATGACCTTGATGCACCAAAAAGACGTCATATACGAGAGAGCTGAAACTCACATTATCGTAAACTACTGGAATCACTCAAATGTAAGCAAAACTATAATAAGTTAAAGGATCATCAAACCTCCCATATCGGCGGCCAACAGAATGCCATCCTTGTACTTAATCCCAACAACTGACGTCCCGGTCACATATGGGTACCTATTTTCACAAAATCTAATTCATCAATACCTCCAATTTGCAAATACACACACAGAAAGAGACCTAAAACCCTAATCATAAAACAATACAAAATTAAAAATCCGATCTTTATAAGTAAATGAAGAACGAGAAAACATACAGAGTTCTTTGAGAATCTGATTCCGAGCCGATCAAATTGTTCACAGTGGGTGCTGAATCAGCCATCTGTAAAAGCATTGAGATTAACAAAACATAAAATTTAATAATAAAATAAAATAAAACAGTCTCCTTTTATTACTTTAGATCAAACTTACATTCATTGTACAGATTCTAAGCTGCGAATTTGATGAACAGAAGACAGATTTTGAAACAAAAATGTGGAATTTCAACTTAGTAAGTATATGAATGAACTCAGCTTCCCCTTCTCTCAAGAAATCACTTGCAATAAGGCCTTGTTTTTGGAATGTGGGCTTTTAACTAGGCCCGTTAAACTTATCATATATTACACAGAAGGCCCACTTTGAGCCCATTGGGATTCAGTGGGACGGCGGTGTATTCCAAGTGCAATCTGAGTTTTATCTTATTAATCTTTTTGGTGGGTATTTTGCTTTTATTGAGGTGTTTTTATTTCAAATATTAGCAAATTATTGATGCGTTCTTATTTCAAATATTTGCTACGTGTGTGAGCTTTTGATGTTGATATTAACTTTAATAGTGTTTTTGAGAATCCAATAAAATTCCCACCTTATTGTTAATTGGCTCTCTATATTAAGAAGCAAAACTTATTAAATTCTGAAAGTCTTTAAATAACTTAGATAAGTCTCTTATAAACTCACATTATTATTACCATATACTTTCATAATCTTAGTTAAAGTAAAATTCTCCTTACTAATCACCCTAATTAAGTTTTAGGGGCATAGAAGATTATACATTATTTAGAGACGATTTGAGATGCAAATCAGGCAACTAATAACACACCTGATGTACCAAATCTTGTACATGAACCGTGTTGATACCTCAAAATGCCACATGTCAACTTAACTTGGTCCTGGACCTCACTGTGAGTGATCTTAGACCCCATGGTGAGCGATCTTAGTCAAAACAACAACTGTCTAGGCTACTTTGAACCTAGACCCCTGGATTGGTGGTCTTAGACCAGGAGGTTCGAGACCCCAATGTGGTTGATCCTACCATAGCCCACTTAATATGGTCCAAGCTCATTTATGGCCCACGAAACTCCTATAAATACATACTCTTAGATTATTGAAAGATAACTCATTCTCACTTTTATTTTCTCTCTCTAAGCCAGAGCTTTCTCTCTCTATACTCTTACTGACTTAAGCATCAGAGTGGTCTTAGCTGAGCGTACATGTCTTGTTGAATGTAGGTTCCCAAACCAAGTCGAGAATCCCATAGTTCGAGAGCCAATCAAACAATTCTCAGTCTGACGTGGAGTATTCAAGTAGGCGACGAGGATACCTTCCATCAACACCTAACACTATTATATATGCGCTATTTGGTTGTCTGAGATGCAATGATACATCCATCATAATCTTGTCACCGGAACTAGCAATGAGTAATATTAAGTTGTTTGCATAATGTTAGTACGATCGAATAGATGTTGGAGTCATATTTTTAATTATGCTGGAGCTTATTAAAATTGCGCAAACAGTTTATAACTTCTTATAATTAATTAGCCATATAGGGGGCAACTCACTAATCAACCAAAGATAATTAAATAAAACATTTTTCAAATACTGATCAATTGTGCATCTTTAATACCTAACCTGATACGAGTCTAGTTATAATTATTATTATTAGTGTTGTAATTATCTTTAAGCAGTTAAGTAAGAGTTATTGTAGGAGTTATTATAGTAGTGGGTAGTTATCAGTTTATCTCTACTTCTATATGTATTGAAAGTAACGTGTATGAAGGAATTAAGAAGAATATTTGAATGTTAATTTAGTTTTATCTCTCTTCAGTCTCAAATTTCTGGAGATCCGTCCTTTCTCGAATTAGGACAAATCCAAAGGATCTTTGATCCTTATCATTTGGTGCTCTCATCTTTTGAATTCACCATGCCTCCCCAACCATTCCATTCCACTCAAGTTCACTATGATTTCGAGACTACCCAAAATATAATTCATTTGTTGGATCGAATGATGGAACTCCTCAAACAAATGAAGAAAGATTTGAAAAGCCAATCGGAATTGTTAGCAACAATATTGCGGAAATTGTCTACACGCCAAAACCAAATTTCAGAAAATCCATTGCCACCATCATTTGCCAAAAAAGCCATTGCAAACACCGCTACACTCCCAAAGGTGCTTCATCCATGTCTCAACAATTCCATCTGAGAGAAATTAGAGGAATCATGGAAAAAAAGGATTTTTGCAACACTGTTATACTCGTGCACGTTGGCAACCCAGAAAATCTTGGAAATGAGATTTTTAATTGGAAAAAAAGGGAAAAAAAAAAACATGTCAACGTGTGATCCAGTGGCCTCGAGGACGAGTCCAATCTTTAGGGGGGAGAAATTGATACGAGTCTAGTTATAATTATTATTATTATTAATTAATTAGTTAATTATTAGTGTTTATGTGGTTAGTGTTGTAATTATCTTTAAGCAGTTAAGTAGGAGTTATTGTACGAGTTATTATAGTAGTGGGTAGTTATCAATTTATCTCTACTTCTATATGTATTGAAAGTGTTAATTTAGTTTTATCTCTCTTCAATCTCAAATTTCTGGAGATCCGTCCTTTCTCGAATTAGGACAAATTCAAAGGATCTTTGATCCTTATCATAACCATATGCCTAATTTTTGAGGTGCATTAAGGTGGACCATAAGATATAGGCTGAAAATAATGGATTGAATCAGCTTATTAACGTAATAAACAAAATACTAAAATGATGGATTGAATCTTCGCTATTCGACATGTCAGAATCTATTCTGACCTATTCGGACACGAAATTTTGAAAGAAGCATCGGTTTAATTTCATTAAGCACTTTCGGCTAACAACACTTAGGTGGTGTTTGCAAACTCTACTCCAAAAGCAGAATCTCATAATCTAAGTTAAAACTTAAAAAATAGCTTTAGTTCATAAGCTGAAGGTGTTTGAAAAATAATCCAAAAGCTGATATTTAAGTAGTAGAGTGTTTGCAAAAAAAAAGTAATTTTACTGATTTTCTTATAAATTGACTATAATACCCATAACTTATTCACTATCAATTTATAAATGTATTTACCATAGAACAATTACAAATTATAAATATTTAATCAACTGCAAAGTCATAAAAACAAAGAACGATCTTTATAAATATAATAACAATAACATAACATTTTCATATACATAATGTCATTTACTTTATAGACTGTTTATATATGTAATAATATAATTAGAGGTTTCAAATTTATTAATTTTTTTAATAATGAATATATTTATTTATTTCCTTATTTATTCAGATTTTATTTAAAGATATCCATTCCAAACTCAATTTCATGAATCATAAAATAAATCACACTCCTTAATACGATAAAAAAGAAATCAAAAACATTAAGAAAATTCATAAGTTATGCTAAGAAAATAAATTGTTGCTAGATAGTACTAACACTGAGTTGATAAGATCATGACATGTTGATTAGATCTTTTGATATGAAAAAAATTGGCGGGTGATAAGAATAGCTCGTACTTCTTTTTTGAGTTAGATTTTGAGTTAGATTTTGCTATGTGATAATATTAGAAGATAAGGGTATAATTGTACAAAAAAATAATAATTTATTCAAAAATTGCTACCATAAGCTAGAAGCACCCCTAGACCAACTTCAAGATTGTGGGTGTTTTTAGCTTAAAAAAAGTTCTCCCACCACATAAGCTAAATTTGCAAACACTCCAAACTGCTTAACTTAAGTCAAAAGCTGGTTTTAACTTTTTTTAAGAGTTTGCAAACACCACCTTAGTTCTTGAAATGGGAGTATGAAGTTTGGACGACAAATTCCTCTTATTTTGTTCGATTTCAGACTTCCAAGTGAAGCAAAATAAAAGTAATCCTTCCATGACTATAACTAAAGGATAGTAAAGATTACATAGAATATTGTTGCATGCAACTTGTAATATAACTATATCTGTCGCTTGCTAGTAAAATAATATGTGCACCTCTTTTCTTAATTAGAATCCTAATTGTTTTGTCTTATGATGGCTTAATCATTGTCCGAACTAGCTAGCAAAAATCACATGTATGGAGTCTTGAAGAAAAGTTATAGATGATTTTGTTAAAAAATAATTCTTTAGATATTACCTCGAGAGAAGACCTCAAATAATGCTATTATTTGCAGGTTTTTATTTTAAATTGCTCCCAGTTTAATCAATTATTTTAGTAAAACTCCCTAAAACATTATTAATGGTAAATGCCATTGCATATGATCTTATATATATGTACATGTGTGTGCCTGGCGCTGTGTTGGTTATTACAATGTATCTTTTGCTTGCATTTTAAGCCAAACATTAGGCAAGTATGTGATCATGTTAGCAACTCTCATGATGCATGTCTTCTTTTTTACTAAACTATAATTTTCAACGATTCTCGATTGATGTTAGCTAGGAAAATTGCAACTTATGGTAATTCGGAGATTGGGAGTTATGACATATGACTGATCACATAAATGAAAAAGTCCAAAAGACAATTGTATTTTGCAACTTAATGGAATTCGGGGATTGGGTATACGAGTGATCAGATAAGTGAATCTTGCAACTTCTGTGAAAAGTTAGGTTTATATATATATATATATATATACTCTCTAATGATTGCACACACACATACATATTCCTATTATTTTGAAAAACTAAAGTTTATGGTACCAACATGTGAAAATTTTGAATTATAATGTGTATTTATGTAACTATCAAAACATTAAAATGTGTGTTGTTTTTATGTGATGAAAAAAAAAAAAAAAGAAGAAGAGAAAAATAAAACATGAAAAAATTGGTCAGAAGCGAGGTTATTATGAGCTATTAAATAATTGGAGGAATACTGTCTACTTGATTTACATACTCATTGGAGGAGATAATGTAATTCATTCTTTTGATTTCAATTCTTTATGCAGATACTCATAATTAATCTCATGATCTAATTATCATTAACATAAATTAGTCAGAAGAGAGGTTAAATAATGAAGTTAACCCTCAATGAAGTTATTCTTGTACACTGGAAAAAATAAAGGGGAAAGACAAAAGGAAAGAAGAAAATCACTAGAGGCACTGTAGCCTATAGTTGTAAATCACGTTCCCACACGCTAGCCTAAATAACAACATGCGGGCACATGATGAGTGCTAAATATTCGGGTGAATTGGGTTATTATATTCTATGATATTATAAACTATATATTATAAAGCAGTACTTTAAAATGTGGCTTCAATTCTAATACAATTAACTGAAAAGACTTTCGGTGTTTTTTCATCATTTGAACAAGAAACTACCTACGCAAATTGTACAAGTGACATTTACAACGATGGATATATTTGAAAAAAAGAAACCTAATTACTGTTTAACTAATATTAAGTTAATAACTTCTTTTTTTGGAATGAGATTATATAGTGAAGAATTTTATTTGTCGGCGACAAGATTGGACTTTATTTTTCAGCCAAGAGACTTGATAAGAATCAAAATTTCTGAAATAAGAATAAGATAGCAAATGATAAAAATAGGGAAGAGTACAAGTCTGCTACTAGAATACCATTATCTTGATTCCTCAAGTCACGAACATAATGCATGCGTATCTTTTCTTAAAGGTTGCTTCATCTTTTGGTCTATATTAGGAAATGCCTTAGAAGAAATTCCAACTAGATTCTTATACAGTTATACCCACTCCAAAGGCATTCCGTATCTTGGACCCTCTTACAAATTATGTGGATGTAGTGTCGGATACACTTCCAATACAAATGGTTATGTACACAACTCGAAAATCTGATTGAAAAAACGAAGAAAAAAAAAAAAAAAAAAAAAAAGACACGTCTAGGAAACTTACCAAATACCCGTCTCAAACGGATATGTAGCTAATTTTATGATCTTTATGTCTCTCTACTTGTTTTTTTATTTTAAAACTTGAGGTATTTATTCATTTTCCCATCATTGTATTCTTGGATCTAAGATTTTTTTATGTTGATTCACCTTTAACTTAGAATATAATTATACATTCATGCTAATATTATTTTGTAGAACTTTTATACATACAAGCACTTTGCTAGCTATTAGTATGGACGTGACAGGGGACCATAAAGAACGCCTACAATTTAGATGGGTAGTTTGTAAGGATTCCTATAAAATCGATTGGTACTAAAGATCATGATCATGCATTTGGTGATTCAAAATTTCCTTTTAAATTTTATTAAGACACGGTTAGCTTTAAACGTATGCAGAGAAATAGGGACTGCAGATTTTCTTGGTTGTCTTGAAATGCTTTGAGCTTTCTTCCTATGATCGATTTGCATTCACTTTAATGTACATTAACTAGATTATGAAAAGTATTGCGCCAATTTAATGCCAGGTAGATGACAGTAAGATCAGTAATTGGAATGAACATTACTGCAAGAAAAAGAACATGTTACACAACTTTAGGAACCCTTGCACGAATCTAAGTTTAATCAATTCAAATTAATAAGAGTCACTAATAGCACTGCAAACAAGCTCTGTATACCATTATTCGATCACAATATTAAAATCGTGAGCTTTATAATGACATGCAAACACACACACAAAAAACATGGATTTCAACTATGAATCTAGTAATTTCATCAATATGATTACTCTGATTAAATCAACTACATTAATTACGAACTGCATGATCAGCAATGATTCCTTAGATTTCACAAAAAGTATATGTTGCTTTTAACCAATGCATACAACTATTCTTGCCATGCATATTTCCTATTCGAGAAGTATAGTATAAACTTTAATAAAGCACAAATCTTGAAGAGCGAATATAGAAATGATCAAAAAGGTACAAAGCATCACAAATCCACACCAAAATAAGGCAAACCTATGTTCCTTCTTCCATCTATAGAGGCAAACTCCATAAAGCAAGCTAAGCTATTCGAGCATACGCATATAATCTATGTCTTAACGTACTCTAAATCAGAATGGACCACAAACCTCACAAGTCCATACTCATGCTAAGTTTATTTAGACTTTATGACTACAATTAAAACTGATTGTCACAATATTATCACAATTTGATACAACTTTATAAAACCACGTGACTAATCAATTAATACACTTATTTAGCCAATTGGTGTGGCTTAACTAAATGAGACCATGACTAATTTTTAAAATAAATAAAAATGGGATATAATTTATTATGACTCGTTTTTAGTTGGGCAAGTGCGACCGCGTTGAGTGAGATTCTGACCAAAACTTTTGTCAGCAAAAGACATCTCAGCAGCAGCAGCCCAATACGTAAAAAAGACACATGACCGTTATTCCAGTTATATTATATTAGCAACCCTTTTTTAATTTTCTTTTTTCTTTTTTAATACACACACATTGTATTTCACTTCAAGAAAACGCGGCTGTTTCATTATAATATATTCTTTTCAACCCCATAAAAGAAACCGCAAAGAAACCCCCTTTAGCCACTAGTTTATATTTTCACACACACACACACATATATATATATATATATATTTCGTAAACCCTAAAATAAATTTTATTCCTAAAAACTCTATTGCCCCATTTACACAAAATCATAAACTCATTAAACTGAGTGAGTTTTCATCTTTAATTTTCTCTTCAAACATTCACCTGAAAATACATTCAATTGTGCATTAAAGTTTGCATTCTTATTCACAATTCAAGAACATAGATAGATATAGATACTCATTTATTGCACCACACTTTAAATTGTGTTTTTTGCTTGAATAGAAACATGGTGGAGATTGTTCAAGATAAGGGCTTTGATGAATATGGAGATGGGGTTGCATGGATTAGGGGATCAATGATAGGAAAAGGTGGATTTGGGTGTGTTTATTCTGCAACTCTCAAGAACCCCAGATCAAAATACAGCTATTATCCACCCCTTATGGCTGTTAAATCAGCAGAGGTCTCTGTCTCGGGCTCAATTCAGAAGGAGAGGGAGGTTTTGAGCAATGTCAAAGGTTGTCCTGATGTGATTAGATGTTTCGGTGAGGAGACGACGATGGGGGGTAATGGTTTGATGGTGTACAATCTGTTGTTGGAATATGGTTCTGGTGGAACTCTGGCTGACAAGATCAAGAAAGAGGGTGGCAAGGGTTTGTCTGAATTCGAGGCTAGGGTGTACGCGAGGTCGATTCTTAGGGGTTTGAATCATATCCATGGAGTAGGTTATGTTCATTGCGATTTGAAACCGGAGAATATTTTGCTATTCCCTAATGCTAAGAGGGAGAGGATCACGGAGTTTAGGGTGAAGATTGCGGATTTTGGATTGGCGAAGAGGGCGGAGCAGAGCAAGAAGAGGAAAAGGGAGGTGTATTGGAGGGGTACTCCGATGTATTTGTCTCCCGAGGCTGTGATGGATAATGTGCAGGAGGCACCTTCTGATGTTTGGGCGCTTGGGTGTATCGTGCTGGAGATGTTGACGGGGAAGCCTCCGTGGGAGTCAGAATGCTGAGGAGACTCTTAGGAAGATTGGGGAAGGAGGTGAATTGCCGAAAATCCCAAATGGGATTTCGAAGGATGCGAGGAGTTTTCTGAAGGGTTGTTTTGTGAGGAAGTCTATGTTTAGATTTACGGCTCAGATGTTGTTGAATCACCCATTTCTTGAAGGTTTGGTCGATGATGGTGCAGTTGCAGAATCGGAGGAGGTTGAGGATTTGAACGACATTGAATCGATAATGTTTGTTTCTGCTAGTGATGATGAGTTTAGTAGCGATGAGTGGAGCGTTGTATCTGAGGAGGAGTCAATTTCTTATTGGTCCGGAGAAGAATTCGAGGATGAATTTTCGTCTGGTTTTGCTGAAGAAGGAGAATTAGAAGGGGAAGAAGTTGAAAGTGCCACGGTGTCCAGCAGTGATGCTGGATTTGATCAAGCGAGTGAGATGCAGAAACAGGATTCAACGTCGCAAGTTTTACCAGACAGTAGACAACCTTTTCCAGTTGGTTTAACCATTCCAGCAGGAGTTTAAGGAAGTATTCAGTGAGGTTATGTAGTTGATACGTGAGAGATAGAGTTGATTTTCGATTTGTTATAGGTACGATTGATATTGATAGGTTATACTCATCAATGTAGTTAAAACAGATTGCTATTCGATCATTAGATTGATTCTTTTTTCATTGATTGCTGTCAATTTCTTCAAACCTCTGGTTTGTCAAATTGATAAAATTGTTTTAGTTGGCTTTTTTATTGGTTTACTTTGTTAAGAAAGCAGAATTCATGAATTCAGAAAGTGAAACTTATGTCTTTGATCTCCCGATGTTCCGAGAACACTGGAATTCCCGAAAATCACCTTGTCGAAGCAAGTTATTGAATTCCTACCAGTGCTGAAGTATATGCTAAAAGATCTATCTCTTGAAGTTTTTTGTGAAGCTGGATATTTGTTTCAGAAGAACTTTATATCAGTTGAAATAATTCATATAGATAATCACCTAATATATAATGGACATGGTAAAGGATAGGGGATGAATATGAATTATAATGCCTGAAGATTAGTTATATCGAGGGACTTTAAATCACGAAAAGGGTATAATTCATTAAAGTCTACACGAAAAGTTAGAAATTCCACTTCTGTCTGTAAAGTTACTTCCTAGATGGTTCAATACTAGTTTGAAACTTGACAAGTGTTGCGAAGAACTTTCTTTGTGTTTATTCATAACTGCAAAAGCTTCAACCTTTTCTTTTGGTGTTTCAGCTAATGATTCATATCCTTATCTGGGTTCATGGACTTTTTTGTTGACCTGCCGAGTACATATGCTTTTCAGTTTCTTCTATTCAAGCTTTCATGATGCAATTCTATACTGTTCCATTCTTCTGCTTATTTACTGCATAGTTTTTGTGCATTACTTGAGTGCTTGCATGCTCGAAAAATCTATGTATAGTATTGAATTCTTGTATGATCTGGTGAATGCAATTATAGTTGCTTCAATTCAACTCTGAACGGGTAGACCTATTCACGTCTTCTTGCCTTGCTTCTCGTATACGAGACACAAAAATAAACCTGTATTCAAATCCTCTTCTAAATATTTGCTACAACTGCTTTAACTGTAGGACATTTACTCATTGGAAACTATCAGTTCTTACAAGGAGTGAAATGTTCAGTGCAATCTATGACTAAGATATGCTGTTCTTTTTTAATTTCCTGATTGTTTAGAAAATCTAATCGATTGATTTCTATATTCTCTCTCTTATGTTCCGTAACATTCACAGAGACATTCATGACACTGGTAATGTTTACCCCGACATGTCGGAAGTAAAGTAAATAATTGTTATCTCGAAGAATATATGGATAATCAGGTACAGAAAGGAATCAGCCCTCGTCCAAATATCAGTTCAGAAACATTTTGTTTCATTATCTTCAAGTCTCGGCTACAAAATGTGTTCAATTCCGCTGTCTGTTTCAATCTGATTACCATTGTTCTGATTCTTCGGACATTACCTCGCCGGCTGCCTTACATGTTGCGTTAATATGCAAATTGAATCTTACTGCATCACACCAAAAGAATCATTCTTTCCAGGCAAGAATTATTTACAGTGATCCCTGATATTATGGAAAGTTAATTTTGTGACACTGTAGCTACCATATTGATAATGTGTTTACTAACTTTGTATCCTCCTCTGATTCCATATAGCTGAACAGGCAATAAATAACTCCCTTTCTATATAGCCGAGGAATCATTTCTTTTCAAACTTACTTGATCACTGGTATGATCAAATAAATAGAAAGTCGGTTTTGCTTGCGGTTGATTGGGATACCAATTGAATCCATCGATTATAATGATTATCTGTTGTAGATTTCCAAAAGCATATATAACACGAAATAACAGAGCATGTTGTCTTCCCAATTCATTTTTGATGCAGGATAGTTAAACAGTCAGCAAACTGGAGCTTGACGCCATTATATATCAGTCTTATTGAGCTCTGGCCTGCATTATGTCGTTATACATTTGATCCATGTTGTTGACACGTAACACATAGCACATAAACTCATTTTCATAAATGTTCGAAATACTTAAAACCGTTTCTTTGTTTATCTTTAGTAGTTCACTATCCTGAACTGTACTTTCCTTATATTCCCATTTCCCAGATTTTCAGGGACACTATCCTTTGATGTTTTTATAGCTTCTTACAAGTTCATAGCGGAGTTCTGAGAATCTCGGGCTTCACCATGATGCTGAAATAAGCTACTCCAACAAATTCTTATTTGATACTAAACAATCTTAAATAACATCACAAAGTGCTAAAATCAGCTACTCAGTCAAGAACTTAATCTCCTGTGTTACAGCCAGATTCATGTGATATATCATATGTGTATGAGTAAATCGAGGCAAGCAGGCAGCAAAAAACACAGAAGTTAATCAAATAAAATTTGAGCTGCAAATTGCCGATGCCCTCTCTGCCAACTATCCTATACATTTTCTTGATTCAGACCAAACAATTGAGAAAGAAATACATAAACTATCAACTCACACATATACATATAAGTATGTAACATATATCATAAATATGAACTCTGAAGAAAATCTGAGCTAGCTCACAAACTTAGGACAGAGTTTAGAAAGACAGAAACAGAGTTCATTGCCCTCTAACTAAGCTCCTGAAATTTAACAAACTCCTTCACAGCCCCTACTGTGAACTCTTCTTTCGAAGGCTCCACAAGTTTATACGCATGATTTTCTCCTTCAACACCTCCATAAGCTCAATCTGACGGACAATCAGCGGGCCAGTCACCGTCACAGCCTGTCACAATAACCTTCCACCCCTGTTCCGTAACCACTCGGGTCTTAATCCTCACACGATGTTGCGATACTCATGGTCTCTATGAGATCCAACAGACAAATTCAGTTCCCACATTAAATAAGTTACAGAAAGCGGTATCAACAGAGCATTTGGTGTCACAATCTTATCTCCGACTGCTGCGTACATTCGACTCCACCAAAGATGGGCTGGTGCAAGATCAAACCTTTGATTTTTAACGGAATGATATCATTAATGCACGAGGCGCGTGGGAAGATATGGTAAGCTATAATATGTTTCCGCCTGTGCTGCTAACCGTGATGTAACAGTTTGATAAGTCTGCTTTTTTTCGTCTCAGCCACCTGTTGTCGGTGTTTTAACCCAGTGCATGGCTTCCATGCAGTCGCCGTAGGCGGTGTGGAGGAGATGGTGGAGCAGAGGACGTGGAATTCGGTTGAGGCGGTGGTGTGGAAGATGAAGCCGCTACCTTGGACGTGGATTATGAGGGGAAGTTTTGAGGTCTAGACATTGTGGATGGTACATAAGATCCATGGATGGAGGACTGTGAGTCTATTTGAAATTTGAGTTTTAAACTTTTTGCTTAAACGAGTGTTATGAATTTCGATACAGGCGTACGTTGATCTACATTTAACTTCTTTAGCTAAAAAGAAGATGATGATTTTGAGATTTGGTTAGGATTTGTAGCATTATTCGTGGGGCAGTTGGACTAAGTCAAAAAAATTTGCAAATGGATTAAAATGGTAGGCAACCAGCTTGAGTTTGCTGAAATATTGTTAGTATGCATGGTATTGCTGCGTAACAATTTTGTATCTGATAAAATTCTTCTCCCAAAGATTTAAATAATTATTACAGTTACAAGATTTGCTCAAGTTTATCTTCTATCTGTCATATACTTTTACAAACTTGATCAATGGTATCTTTATAAATATGCAAATTTCTCTGTTATAACTTATAACGTGCATATTCCTTACAAGTTCATGTTTTTGTAACAAGATCAAATTTAAGGAGTGCAAATGCAGTTATGCTAATGAGCTACATTTTTACCAAGCAGAAAGTCAATTCGCATATATAAGTACTAGGATTAATATGCATTACGCATGGTAATCGTTGAAGGTGGAACATCATTCAGCTATTACACAGACCTCAATTTACACAGTTGATTATGACACTACAAGACAATTGGGCTCTGGGGCACTTTTTTAGAGATAATTTAAATAAATGACCCAACATAACAAGTATAGGGCTTTCTAAATATGCATCCCAATAGAGGTTTTTTTGTCGTAGTCATGAAGCTTATAATCTACATTACGTAGAAGTGGGATTTTGATGCACTCCATTTGTGCAAGACTTTACCATTGATATCATAAAATTTGATATCAATTTCACTTGGAGTGATTTGCATACTCATAAAACCTTGTCCATCATAATAGAATTTCATCTCCTCTTTATTGGGCCAATCAATGAAGCTGCCTCTCCATGCCTTTGACCCACCCCCACTAGTCAGAAATTGGAGGGGACTGCACAAAATAATAAATAATATGTATTGAGTTTCATATATTTATTTTTTATTTTAAATGAGAGAACAAACAAATTCTGTGATGTACCTGTCAGAGCTACTAATGTGCTCCAAGCAATGATCATGTCCATTTATGTAGAGATCAACATTATTTGCCTGCAAATTGATGGAATCATGCACGCAGTCAAGATCTTTAACAAAAAATCTTGTTATTACCTTTGGTACATACGACGTACGACAGCTGTTATCATGAATTTAAACAACATGTACAGTTGTAACAAAGATTCTTCATAGGTCTGCTAGATAATTTGAACATGCACAGTTCTACCAAAGATTGCATATATGCGTTAGAGAAATTTTTGCTTATGTAAGACCTAAAAAATATTTTGATCTTGAACTTTATATAGATCTAGTGGTGCTTAGAAGAGTTTATAGAATAGCCTTCTTCATTATTTTAGATCCAAGTTAATTAATTCTGATTATAAGTTTTAAAAGATTTACTAATTTTTGTACTAGCAATATTTTATGAGAATTAAATCCTTTACTTTAAAGTCACACAATTTTTTAAGTGCACTTCACGAAGTAATTTAAAATCTATTTTTGGAACTTAAAAGCACACTTTCCCAACATTAGGAAGTGCTTTTTGATTTTAAAACCAAATAAGCCCCTTCTTAATACATAGGATCAATTTGGAAGGACATTAAATAACTTTCACGTCATGTATGTCAGTTAATTAAACTTGGAATATAAGCCACAGTTACATGACTTGTAAGACACTCGGTCTTTATTCTTTTACTTGTTTACTTTTTTTTTTTTTTTGGGCTAAGATTACTTGTTTTCTTGTTTACTTTTTAGAACATTGAAAAATAATTTATAAGATAAAAAAGCTAGATGTAATGTTAATTTACCTGAAGGATTGGAAGAACCTTTTGTACAAGCTCTTCGGTATTACCATGAATTCCAGCGCTTTGAATCGTGTGATGACCAACCACGATTTTCCATTTTGCACGCGATTCTTTCAAAGCCGACTCCAAATCCTACGTTAATAAATTGTCGCATTAGTTTAGAAAATATAATAAAATACCCAAAATTATATATATATGTCATAACATTAATTAATTACTAACAACTTTATATACATTACATGTAAAACAGTTGAAAGGTATTGGTCTCTGTCCGGAAGAACGCCTCGCCAGTCATAGACGTGATCTTCTGGATCCGTGAAGTACTTATCTTGGAACGGGGTCGTGTCTATGAAAAAGAATTCTGCAATATCTGCTCAAAATATGGTGATGAAATAATATAAGTAAATTTTATATCAAAATGTATAGTTTTTGGAAGAACTAGTACTTAAATTTAAATTTTAGTTGCACACCTGTGTTGAGAATAAATGACTTTAGGCAAAACCATTTACTATCCTTTTGTGTGAGGAGGGGACTCAGTTGTGCTAGGGCGTCCCCTCTGTAGTCATGGTTTCCAAGAACTGCAAAGATTAAGCAATTAAGAGTGTGTGGACAATTCTCTAATTTCAAATAATTGATCATTTATTATTTTGTATGCGATTATTATTGTATTGTGTATTTTATTAGATGATTATTTATGTTATTATAATAAACAGCAAACTATATTATTTCATATAAACTTATACTAATTCACTGGTCCAATAAGGATTGATTGGTGGAATATTCAAATACTCACTCATTAAATTTCACACTCATATGGAGTCAAAAATAAAATAAAAAATCACACTCGCTCATATAATGTGTCTATTGGTTTAGCAGCTAGCTTAGATTCTATTAGTTCATTTAACAATTAAAAATCAATGATTAGGAATCAATATTAAGGGGATTGATTTCGATAAACACTATCTGGATGTAGATAAATCAATTTGACTATTTAAATTAAGTAGTCAAATCTGCCAAGAAAATTACTTAATATGCAACCAGTGAAACACAAATTAAAAAGTGAGTTGTGAGGCAAAAATAAAAAAAGTTATTTGTCTCTATGCATGAGAAGATTGCTGTCCTAAATATACTATTTTTCACGCTATTTTGTATAAAAAGCACTAGTTTACGATCGAGATACAAGGCTTAAGAATCCGAAATTCAAATTAAAGTTTAAAATAATTCACCGTCAAACTGATCTCATTTATAGAAACATAAGACAATCTGTTTGAATATTCAACTATTCAAAAGGTTGCATGCACCTTTTCATTTAATTTTTAAAACTAATTTTGGATTAAAGTAATATCTTAACAAATTTGAAACTTTAAATTAAATTCTAATTAGCAAAATATTTAAAATTTCAAAACAAGTCTGCAAGTTATTGTAAGCTCACAATCTTGACTTCTGAATAGAGAAGTAATTCAAAACTCATTTAAAAAGCCAACGTAAAAACTAAACATACTAGGCAACTACAAATTATATATTCCCACTTTTATTGGCTTTGGATACTTCAACTTTTACTTTTACACAAAAAATATTCATTACGTTTGTTTAAAGAAGTGAGAATTAAATCCTTTATGTGTATTAAAAGAGCTACAATATATATATATATATATATATATATATATATATGAAAGGTGTAAAATTACCTGAATACCACTGCTTCTGTAAGCTAGGAGCTGTGTAAATGTTGGTGAATGATTGATCGAAAGCTGGATCATTTACACCAGTCAATCCGCTGGAATAAAAATTATCACCAGTCGAAATGACAAAATCAGCATTTATCTTCTCTGCTGTTATACCCATCTGCAGTGGAAAAAAAAAAAACCACATATGTATATTAATTAATTATAGTTCCCATGAGATTTAATCATATTTAATAATTATTTATAAATTATACAATCCACTAGCATTTTGAGTTTCACACTGAATCGTACATATAAAGTTTGGACCTGTATTCAGGCCTGTTAACTTTTTTTTTTTGATTTGGAGCTGCTCGTACTTATGGACCTGATAGGTTTGTTCTACGGCCCAGATATGTTAGTACTTTATAGACCCATGAGTTTTAAGCCCAATGGGGATTCATTATAAATTTATGGATTTTTGACAATTTATCTCCCAGTGTTATGTCAAGTTAGCAAATTACCCATATGAAAAATAAATAGGCAAATTATCTCCCTATGATTTTAAAAATTTGCACACCATATTCCTGTAATTTTTTCAGTGTACTTTTATATTTAATGACCAAATTACCTTTGTTTTTTCTAATATTTTCTTTTCTGTCATTTCAAATTTTATTAGAACCTTTCTTTAAAATATTATGAGTAAAAGCATAAAAAATTATAAAACATACATATTATGAAATCATTACTTATTTTTAAGTTTTAGTTTTAGTTTTTGCATATTTATAACAAGTTAAAGTATTAAACCAAAGAACATATTTTTTTTCGAAACAAAGGGTATAATTGTCATTTTTCGCCTATAAAACTATTCCCACTCTCAAATTTGAGCAAGTAAACTTCACCTCTCTATATAAGGAGGTAATTTGCCAATTTTTAAAATCACGGGAAATAATTTGCCTATTTATTTTTACAAGAAATAATATGCCTATTTATTTTTACAAGGAGATAAATTGTTAATTTAGCATATATAACACATGAGTAAATTGCCAAATCCTCTAAATATATAAGCTTAAACCCTACACGCAAATGAAATTTCCTTTTTTGTTGCTCCACCCTATGGTAATACCCAAAGATCATATTTGTAATAATAGTATACGTACGACTACTGACACCTTTTTACCTCTATCCTACTCGAGATTTAAGTGTCAAACACGAAAGTACGTAATTCCAAGATGGATAAATTTGATTGAATCAAGTAAACCAATGCAACACTTTTAAATGTGGGTGATTTGCCTATCTTTTCATAGGGCTGGGGCCCAGGTTGGACAAGGAAGTTATTTCCCATCAACTCATTTTTTGTATAAGTAATTAAGCTGATTAGATATATATCCATACTACACATTAAATCAAAGGCCACTAATTCAATGAATATTGAAGGGCATAGAAAGTCAACCATTAAATTGCGCCCCTTAATCCGAAGCAAATATTTGTGCATAAATCAAAACTTTGTTCTGATATACTAATCATAAACTTTTTGAAAGTTCTTAATATTTTGAAAATATTAAAAAGATAAATTACTGAAGTATTAATAAAATATCTCCCATTTACTTACTTATTGATGTATACGTTTTCACCTTTTTGATTGAAACATATTAAAAGTTTATCTGTTGTATTATACAAGCAAAAACCCGAAAAATACATGGATATTAGAGGGAGCTCGTACCAACATATTTTTTATATGCCTTTTTTTTTTTTTTTTTTATTTAAAACCAGTTAGAGATATGTGTGTGTGGGTTTAGTCAGAAAAATGTGTTAAAAATGTTAAGTTTACCACAATCGGCTAGTCACGTCACAGATCAATTTTACCTACTATGATGGGCAGTTTGGTGTCCTTACATGATAATAATGGTCGAAAGTAGCCACTCAGAAGTTTTAATTGTGGACGGAAATATAATTTGAGCTAGAGAGAATATCCGAATATGCATGGAATTATGCCTTCAAAAAGACGTAGCTTACAAGCCATAAACTCGAACGTACTTGTCCTACCACACAGCGTGCTGTAAAGCTACGGTTAGGCGTAAAAGCTTTTAAATTCTCGCGGTTCCAAACTATCTAATGAACTAATTGGTAATTAAACGGGTAACGTGGCCAATAATTAATTATCACTATTCAATCTGTTGAAGATTATCACCATTGGCGCAATAATGGAATCATGGCCACGTGTTTATAGAGATTTTTTTAATAAAAGTCAATGTAGGTTCTAAAGCAAGCTCCCTAAAATATACTAGAAAAATAAATTATTGTTAATCTTTTGTGAAAAAGTAACATGTTATGCGCCCTTATATTTTTGTAACACGGAAAAGAATAACGCACACTTAAAACGTAAAAACACGTGTACATCACACATACATGCAGCTATTTTAATGCTCCGAAAAAACCAGTAACCGAGCAGTGAACTATTATTATTAAAATAAGATTATGTAATTCATAAATACCCATAGTAAGTCTAAATTGCTAACAGCTAAAAGATAAATTAATATTGTGAAATTCAATATCTATGGAAATTAATTTAATACATGCGTAAAAGAAACATTGTATATAACTTTGTGCTAAAAACATCGATACGTGGACGGATAGAATTAGTGAAGAATATGTGCAAGTATATAAATGTATATTATATTTCTACTTTTTTTTTTTTTTTTTAATACCGAATGAGAAGTTGGCATGAATGCTACGTATAATATAAAGAATTATGTCTTCTTCACAAACAAGAAACCAGAAGCATCGTCTTTAACAAAGAAGAAACCGTAAAATATTCTAATAACTCGACTCTGTACATCGTTCATGAATGAACTCAATCAAGATGAATCATTTTATTTACTTATCATATATCATACTTTTCATCAATAACATATATGTTTGATCAATTGATCATTGAGTTTTATGCATTCATTAACACATTTGAGCTATATATAATTAAAGACATATTTTAAGGAAAAAGTAATAAATAAATACCTGGTGTGCAACTTCGGACTGATTATATTCCCCTTTTCTTCCCCAGTCTCCGACCACCAAAACACTAAGCGAGCCATCGGCTTTGGTCGGATGTTCAAAGCGTTGAAACTCAGCATAAATCCCATGAACAAAAACTATTGCAACAACAAAAAACATATGCAAAAATTGTTGATACATTTTTGTAGCCATAATTAATGAACTCCCTCTAACCGAAGTTCTGACAAGGTGAGTTTCGGACAGAAGAAAAACCAATTATAAGGATGAGGAGATGTTTTTTTAAATATTATTTATCCAGTTGGAACTGGACTATAAATGACTGGGGGTAAGGGGAATAATGTTGAAGTGGGGTAGGGGTAAATAAGATTGGTCGGGGAGAGAACAAAAAGAGATCAGAAAGTAAAATTATTGGATAAGCCTATCACGTTAATGCATGTGTGTGTATATAGTCTACAGGGTGGACTGGGCCAGGCTTTAACCACCGGTCGAAGAGATCTACGTGTACCCCAAATTAAAAGATGCGTGCTGACATTGTTGATAATGTCACTTAATGTTATTTGGATCCAAGTTTAGGTATATGTCGTATACGTCAGTTGGAGGTAACTTACAAATAACATGAAAATGATATCGCACGTAAAATTTAGAATATTGTATTGATGTAAAACGTAGGCTGTTTGTGGTTCAGGCTGCTTCAATCGGGATTCTCGTAATTTGTTAATTCATGGAGAACTAGTGTACCAATTGAGTATTTAGGTAAAGATACACTATGTGATCTAAGATTATATTTATGAGGTGCGTCTATTCTAGTTGTGTTCTCTAGTTTCACAAGGGATGTTAATTAAGGTGATTATGAACTGTATCACAAACATATCCATGGGGTTAGCAAAGAGATATCAATCACCCATGTGGTGTCTAATCAAATGTTTGCAACAAGCTAGGAGGATTACGTATGCTTATAAAAGTTGATCATTTATGTGGATATGTATATACATCTAACACAAAAAAGTGTAGCTCAAACTCACCCCTGAGGTAACATTGGTCTGTATTCTTAGCTTTGTTGATGTCTGCTTTTTGTTTAGCGACACTATCCTATATAGTACATATAACCTCGCTACTTATGCAAAGGCCACTAGACAAACTATCAATTAGCCAAGTCCGATGTTTAATTTGCTAGAGAACGGCAACACTCATTAGCCAATTGCACATGTGAACTATTATTTCTGATGACCAGTACCTACTGCCATTAGTTTGATTCAGTCACTAAAAAACAAAATTCTTTTTTGCTTATCAATGGAATTGTCTCTAAAATTGACGTGCGTAACCATCTACTCTCTTTTGCTGGACAACAAGTTATTATTAAATCCACAATATTGGGCATTATGTTGCATCCCATATTAGTTCTCAATATCCATGAGCAACACTGGCACATATCCAAGCATGCATCAAAAAATTTCCACAGAATGCTGAACACATTTAGGCATGCATCGACTAAATTTCTGATTCATCTGAATTCCCTCTAGACTAATGTCCATCACGTTTATACTACCTCGACTACACACTTCCATTCGTTGGCATGCCTGCCAAGATCAAATGCTATATTTTTTGTTTACCAAATGGCGAGCAATGCAGTCGAGATGGAGTTGGAGTTCATGCAGAAATCGGATCTTCATAGTAATACCTAAGGCTAATTTTGATCCGATTTGTTTTTTACGAATTAATACCCTAATTCCACTGTCTAGGCCCTAGAAAGGGCATTTGTTTGCAATTTTTATTAATTTTTGACTTGGTTATTTCTCTCTCCGTAAGACTCTTACTACCATTCCATTTGTTGTGGTGTGTTCCATGTGTTTATGACTAGTAATTTTGGTAATTTTCTCTCTCTCCCTCTCTCTCTCTCTCTCTCTCTCTCTCTCTCATAGTTTAATTATTATTTTCTCACAGTTTGGGGTCTATTTAGTGTAAACTCTACAAGATAATCCGTAGATTATTGAATAAAAGTTCATGATCATTTCTCTCTTTCTTTTGTCAATTTCTATGTATTTTGTGGAATCAACGAGTCTTTAGTCTTTTATTTGTCATTTTCTATAAGCTTTTGTTATGCCACGAGGCAACTCACCGGAATATGTTCTTATTATCCCATTCCGCCACATCCAACCTCTCTCATGATCATACATGTCATTGAATACTATTTCAAGCACATGGAACCTTTCCCTAGTCGTATATTATCTTCCACAAAAGATCTTCCCCAATATATTAGGAATCCCTCTCCCATTGGACAACCATGGAAATTATCTTTCGTGAACATGGACGCCTAATAGGTGATTCTCCATCTCTAGTGCATACTTTGTTTTCATTGCCCACACAAATGTTATCCTTTCCCCTAACCTACCACGGGCGGTAGTCAACAAACTCAACGCTACCCTGAGGGTTAATCTTTTTTCCGGCTCTTGTACCATGGTAAGCTTCCAACTAAACAATGTTTATTCTCCCAACAAATGGTAGTCGAACTTTAGTGCCTAATATGCCATTCGCAACATAAAACCACTAAAAATACATGCTCTTCTATGGCTCCATTTTAACCAAACTTATCCATGCAATTATGTCTTCCCTTCCACGCCTACAATAAAAGCATCAAATAATGCATTAAGCTTCCTTGGCTCCCTCACTTAAGCCACAGAGGCAGGTCTTTGCCATGGGCACTATGGGACGACTTTAATAACATTGGCTGCACTAACAAACCACTACAATACCATCTTATCGACGACATCTACTTACATCATTTTCAAAACACCACAAATCCCCTCCAGGTACTAGCTTTGCACTCTCGAAAATTTCCATTTCCTTCTAACAAGGATGACACCCCATCTCAGAGTTATCTAAAGCTCAATGTGAATGAATCACCCCATGGTAACCTAACCAAACATGTATATGAGGTATTATTCAAAATTCAAATGGCACTTTTATTAATCATTATTGGCATAAGCATGGCACTCCACAAATAATTGGGCTGAATCTTGGGCATTACGTGATGGACTTGTCATTGTTCAGTCTTTATAGATTACTCGTCTTATTGTTGCAATAGACTGCTTGTTTATGCCAAATTGCCTTAACAGAACACCTGACTTCTCAACTCATTTCACAAGTCTTTTTTGTGTCATTTAGACAACAATGATTAACTTTATGATAATAACATAACCATTTTGTTACCGAGGGACTAATCAGACTGCTAATTTTTTGAAAAAAGTTGGAGTATCAACACTAGAGCTCATCTTTGATGCTACTGGATTTTGTACTCATGCTCACCGTAGTTGTAACGGCTATTACTCGTTGACCTTTCATTGGTTGTAGAGCATACTTCACGATCCCCTTTCCTATGGTCTAAAACTCTTATTTTACTTAAATAAGAGTTCAATTTTGTAAAAAGAGAAAACTATAGGACAAGCCATTAACTGTAAAAATCAACACAGCCTTATGGAACTGAAAATTTGACACATGGTTATGAAAATATTTGGAATTTTTCCCACCTTAAAATATGAGCAGAGATCAATGAGACACAGTCCTTGTCCAAATATTAAATTTATAACATCTCAATGAAATCCTTTCGATATCTATCACTTAAAGTCAGAATCTCGATCAACTTGTTATTGTTAGTTATTATTATGTTGTAAAAAGTATAATTAAATTACAATTTAAAATTTTATGATTTTTTAAAATCTTATAGTTATTTACATTATATTACCTCTATGAAAAATAAATGTGCAAATCACCTTATATGTTAAATAAAGCGCATTACCCATTGCGATAAAAATAAACAAATTGCATCCCATGTTATTAAAGAGTTCCATACCTATGTGCCTAACATTTGAGTATGGGGGGGGGGGGGGGGTATTTTGTGACGTATAAGAAATATACACGAAGTAATGTGCGTATTTAAATAATAATGGGACACATAATGTGCGTGGTTTGGCATAACACATGGAGTAATTAGCCTATTTATTTTTTACCAGTAATACGAATATTTCATATAACGTACAAGGGTGTTTGTTATATATGCCAAAACCCTCTTTTAAAACATGATACTAGGCAAAGTAATTCTTTAAGTAATTCACCCATCAATCAAGGGAGCATACAGTACTCTTCAACGAGTAGGAGGGATTAAATCATTTTTGGTGCCTCAATTAGGCACGATTTCAAAAGTGGTGCCTTATTGAGGCAATCATCAACATTGGTGCCTCAATGAGACATTTTTATCAATTTTGGTGCCTCGTCGCCTGAAAATTCAAAAAATGGCTGGAATCGCTTACGTGGACGTGACATGGCCCCAAATTTGGAGATTTTGACCACGGTCAACGTCACGTGGTAAAATTGTGTCACGTGTTATGCCACGTAAGCAATTAAAATTTTTAAAAAAGTCAAGAAAAAAAAATTATATTATAAATTTAAGTTATTAACATTTTTGTATTTTAAAATAAAAAAGAAAGAAAAATAATAAAAATATATAAATTCCAAATAAAAAATATTTTGAATTATTGTAATTAAAATTTTAACAATTTATTTTTTCTAATTTCTTAAACAAATAATTAATAAAACAAAACAAAATAAATAAAAAAATAAAAAAAGGGGAAGTCGTCTTCCCCGATCACCCCACCCCGCCCCTTCACCAAATCGCCACCAACAACCACCGCACCTCTGCCATGTCCCCAATTATTGTTCTTAGTTTATTATTTGGGGGTTTTCAGTTTTTTCTTCACTGATTTTTCATCTCAATCCCTAATTCTACCTGTAAAAATTGTTCGATTTGTTAGTTTACTACACCACTCGATTTGTTAACCGGTCAGGGTTGCCGGGTCAGGCGCTATACGAGTCGTGCCCGGTTTGGGTTGCGGGGAGGGAGAGGCTATCGGGTTCGCACTGTGAACGGGCCCGTCAGGCGCAAGGGTTTGGGATACAAACGCTTGTTTGTTTGCCGCCGTTGAATGGGGTTTTGGAGATTGGGTGGAGGTGATTTTGCAGAGCTTGGATCTGATGAATAAGGTTAGAGTTTTGTTTAATTTTAGTAATGGTGGTGGTTAGATCGGGTTGGATTCGTTGAATAAAAGCAATCATCAGTTTCATAACAATGGTGGTGGGTTTGTGGTGGTGGTGGTGGCTCATGGCAGAGGTGCGATGGTTGTTGGTGGCGATTTGGTGAAGGGGAGGGGTGGGGTGATCGGGGAAGACGATTCTTTTTTTTTTTTTTAAATTTTTTTTATTTTGTTTTGTTTTATTAATTATTTGTTTATGAAATTAGAAAAAAAATCTGTTAAAATTGTAATTACAATAATTTGAAATTTTTTTTTTTTGGAATTCATATTTTTATTATTATTTTTCTTTCTTTTTTATTTTAAAATACAAAATGTTAATAACTTAAATTTATAATATAATTTTTTTATTTCTTGACTTTTTTTTTTAATTTTAATTGCTTACGTGGCATAACACGTGGCACAATTTTACCACGTGGCGTTGACCGTGGTCAAAATCTTCAACTTTGGGGCCATGTCACGTCCACGTAAGCGATTCCGGCAACTAGGCACCAAAATTGATAAAAATGCCTCATTGAGGCACCAATGTTGATGATTGCCTCAATAAGACACCACTTTTGAAATCGTGCCTAATTGAGGCACCAAAAATGATATAATCCCATAAGTAGGGCATACGACAATTAAGGGGAGCATACAGTAATCTTCAGTGAGTAGAGATATGGATTTTTTTTTTTTTTTTTTTTTTTTATTTTTTGAACAAGGCATATGATATTTTTGTCTGTAAGCTTTTCGGTATCATTCTTCAGTCACATCTCTTCCTATTATTTTCTGCACAATACACATGCAACTGGAAACTTCCTACAAACGTTAACTGTTAGGAAAATTGACATCGAACAAGATTTTGGAATCCGGATACGCTGGCAGATCATTGTATTTTAATTTTAGGGAGTGCATTGTCTTAATATAATTATGCTATTCGGCGACTTGAGAATTTAACTGTAGAAAGCGTTTGTATATACAATTTAATTTTTTACTTTGATGGATAAGGTGATGACTGATTTTTGCATTTTTTAAAAGTAGAAGCTACCATTTTGTACACCACCAAAAGTAGCTATTCAAATAGAAAACAAAATTCTAATCATTTTAAGAGTTTGCATGTGCCACCTAATTAATATAAGATGTGTACATACTTTTACAAGCTACTTAAGTGGATATATATATTTTGATATCAAATCGAAAATCGCTCGACTAACTCTCAGACAAAGAAATTTTTTAGTTTGGTTTGTTATACACTTGAATAAGGCACATAAGTTTGTTGGTTTGTCTCCGACTAAGACCTACAATCTTACTAACAAACATACTAAATTCTATTACTTCAAAAGGTTCTTCTACAAAAGTAAACTCTTTCACTTTTATTGAATAAGTTATATAGAAAACTATACAATATTGTATCAATATCTTATATACATGTCAAAATTCAGACGTACAAATAATTAGTTATAAATAGTACGAATAACTTAGTCAAATAAACTATTGACTCAAGCAAGTTTTGACAAAGGAACATAATCGAGATATTATTTTAATGAATTTTATAAAATTAAAACTACCCCACAAAAGAACTGTACCTAGTAAAACTACCGTTGAATAACAACAAGAAAAAAAGAAATTATATTAGCAATATAGTAATTTAGCTACTCGTATAATTGCTTAAGTTCCACACATGCTTTTCCATAGGACGTTCAGACAATATATTGTAAAGATATTTATTTAATCAAATGCTCTTTATTATATTAAAGAAAGTTATAGCTTATTTGCAGACAACTATGCTAAGGAATTCAAAATTTTAAAGAAAGGACATTTTTAATATGTGATATATATAAATTCAGCAATCAAGAAGTACATAAACAAAAAATTTAGAGACATTTTATTTGAACCTTCAAGTGAATTAAGAAAAACAGGTGAAAGGATTCTTTAGGGTGGAACGAAAATTCAAAACTACGAAAATATTATTTTAGGATTTTTTGTGCTTGGCTGTAATGCACAGATCATATAGCTACATACGGGAATATGGGTACGGTACAATATGGTTATGAGAATTCGATTTATAAAAAAGATATAGGATACAACTATATAAATTTATATCAATATTTATAATAAACACAAATACAAAGTTCAATTTATAATATACAATAATACAAATATAAATTACGGGATTATACTAATACAGTTTCAAGCCTATCAAAAAAAAAAAAAAAAAAACTAATACACTTTCAAGAAAATAAATTTAACAATCATTAAAAGCTAAATACAAATTCATTAATCTCTTAACCAATTCTTAATACAAAAAATTAAAGCCAATTGCCTAAAAAATTAAGATTTTTAGTCAATAACAAAATGCTGCATCATTCTGCATCTACATCTATTTTCTAATTTCTAGATTTTCTATAACAAGCTTTAGATTGACAATCAAAACTCTAAAACTCTGAAAATGTTAAAAAACTTGAGGGTCAAAATAATAAAAATAAAAATGAATAGGATGAATTTTAAAGTGATTCCAAGCAACCGAGTGATGTCGTTGTGAAAATGAAAGTTTTTTCAATCTCATTCTTGAAAGGAAGTCAGAAATACGAACAAACTTTCTAATTTTATATTTACGACCTGTTTCTTTTCCTTTAGTTTCTCGTTTCCCTCTGTTGTTATTTACAAGTTTTAAAATTTATCTTTTGATCCATTAAAATCAGAACATCTTAAAGTCTGCACAAATGTGTACAAAAAGTGTCCAATACGTCATTTATTTTAAATTTCTATACATATCAATTATTTTCTATTTATTTTAAATTTCCAGATGTGCCACATAACATATCTGATATGTATCCGTAGCGTATTCAGATATTGAAGCATCCCATATATGCACAGAGAGTATTTTTGGAGTATCCTTCATCATATATATATAGGTGTTGGATATTTTTTTGGGAGAGAAAAAAGGTTATCAGTAGCGCCTTAATTAATTTTAATCCTTCAATTCTTATCTGCAAGATATTCAACAAGAAATTTGGTAAAGATAGAGTTGGACCTTGAATGGACCAAGTAAAATTTAAAATAACTGTTATCCCAATAAATTTTTCTTGAATTAATATAAAGTGATCATTGTGACCAAAAAATGAGATATTAGTATATTACCGAATTTCTTTGTTTCCTTTCAATTATTTTCCTTTTGAATTATGTCGGTATCTATGTTTTGTTTTTTGTCTTCTTCAATTCTCCAACACAACTTTGTTAATATTTCTTTCCGGACCCTCATAAGTCATAACTATATATATATATATATATATATTGGTTTATTAATTAATTGACAAGCCTGTCAATATATATCAATTAAATAACATAATAATTTACGGACCATTACAAAAAGTTTACTTCCTGGGCAAAGTGCCCTTTCTACGTAGCACAAAAGTCATTGCTTTACGTTCAGCTAGCACTAAAAAGCCTACTTCGAGTAGACAAAGCAAACAAACAAATAGGTAATATTGCGGTGATAACTTAATATCACGATCCAACACTTGTTTGGCGATTTATTGGCGAATGCAAGGAAATGGTCCCACTATTTGTTTTAAAAGCTAAGACTCTCCCATTAAACTAATAAAGAGCAATTAGTATAGTAGCTGATTTAGGCCTGGGATTCCACCGAAAGAGTACTGGGCTTTCAGGTACATTTTAAATTAGGACCCCTAGAATCAGGTTCTTCTTTTGCAACCTTAACATATTAAAGTCACTATCTTAGGCTTTCAGGTACTTTTTGTGGAACCTTAAAATTTATGATTTGCTAAAACTACAAAAAATTTGGCACCCCAAAGAATTTACATTTTAAGGTTGCAAAAGAAATAACTAGTTTCATTTAAATAAATAATCGAACGAAGTTCATTATCTGTTAACGTAATAAATAGATTAATTCATCTAAAGTCACAAAATATCAAGTTCACGAACCAAAACAGTTAAGGAAAAACATATATGATTGCATAGAACAACTTGTCTAGCAATGCGACTGTTCTTTAAAGATAATAACTGAAAATGTAGTTTATAAATCTTGAAAACAGAAAAAGGCAAAATACCGACCACATCAGCAAAAATATATTATCCAACAAATCATATTTTATAAAAACATCGGTACGACGAACAAGATCATAACAAGCCAACTTCAGGAGCATTCTTGGATTTCGTTATGTAGTAAGGAATTAATTCCACCAACTTTTTCTCTTCCCATCAATTCCTTACATACTGCATGAATCACATGATGGACAAAGTTAACGTAGCATTGGCCTAAAAACTACTAAAGGAATGTACAAATGAACCAAAAATTTAAGAGTAAGAGCTTCTAATTTACCTCATTATGATTTTCTAGTGAATGCCTTCTTTAGATTGTCCACAGTGCAAGTAACACGGCTATTGAGCGCAGCAACTGATTGCGGAGAAAGCATTGCATTTGGAGCATAATCAATCATAACCTGTAATGCTTAAAATCTTGTCACAACAAATTTATCATGAAGGCCACAAACAAAAAAGATTAGCATTATTATTTTCCGCAAAAGTATTTAGCAAGCTTGACGATGGAAGCTTGGAAGTTCTCGTCTTTTTTTCTTGCACTAAATTAGAGCCTTAAATCGCTATCCACATTAGTCTAGCTAGTTGATGTATCAAATCTTGTAAAAATTGGAAAATCTCTCTAGAATGGGAAGATTATTCATATAGTATTGATCAGAATATTTAACTCTAAAGCAATGTGGAGACAATCTCAACTCATCCCTTGTAGTCGTGTAGGCTTGAATGAGCATCCAATTTATTCGCGTGGATTGTAAAAGTTTCCGAACAGCTGAACTAAGAAGCCCTTTATATAAAAATGTAAGTACCTGAAATGCCACAGTCAAAAGAGATCCTCCTGAATCAATATCAGCGGACGTCATTCGTCCTCCACGTCCAGCAGTTGGCCCGTCGGGGAGAATGGCGAATCCTGATGGAGATAAGTCCACCAAATTCGGGTCACCTCCACCCAACACTAAATTTATGGCAGCCATGTCGACTGGCGTATAAACAAGGTAGGAGGCTGTCGGATCAGTACGGCTTTCTTGCAACATAAACGTGTTGCTATGGCTTGATGAACATGCAGCTGGCTGCTATATAAAACAAGCTTTCTATATTAGTTATTTTATACTTAATGATAGAATTTAAGTTTGTTAAAGTGACTTTCAAACAGATTGTAACTCATGACAGAGAAGAAATGATTGCTTGCCTTGACTTGATAAAGAGAAACATGGTTTCCAGGTTCCTTGCCACTTGGAAATTGCGCCATAACTTGAAGATCACTTGCAGTTGACAGCATGTCCCACTGGAATGTAAAGAAAAATGTTCAGGATTGAACCTATTGTCTCAGTCATTGCTATAACATAACTAGACTAAGGAAGAAATTAGTGTTATCTTTCCAGCAGAAAAAAACATTAGTATGAGGAGAAAATGCGTAAAGTCTCTTAATTTTAAAAACATGCACAAATCTTCTCCTATTCTTTGTTTTTTTTTGGACGAAATCTGCTCGAGTTTCAAAAATTCTGGACCAAACTCTCCTTTAAACTGAAACACTTATCAACGCGAATTAAATATGCATTGTAAATTTTACGTTCTTAAAATGAGGGGTTTAATCCTATTTTTAAATAATACGATGGGGTATGAGGACAGTTCTTGATAACACGAGGGGGTTTCAGTGTAGATATGTGATAACATGACGGAATTTGGTGTAGGCCTATAAAATACATGGAGGTTTATGCATCCCCGATAATAGGCATAAGAGTTCAAATGGTGAAGTCAAATCTCATATAAGGCGATTGTAAAGCACGCTATGTTATAATTTATGAAGAGATAGTCTGGTGTAGGTTTTTGAAAACAAGTGTAGGAGGGATAATATATAGTTGCTTAAAAACATTATATCATTGGAATATTTTAGCGATAAAAGTGCATTTAAGTAGTACCTCCTTTCTAGAGTTCTCATCGTGCAGATAGTTAAAAATTGTTCTTGGCGAAAAGGGAAGCCAAAATGAACTTGCAGCAATCAGGTAAACTCTAGATGGCCCGTCAGGATCATTAGCGGTCATTCTGGTCATGACTATCACACTGTCGTCAACTCCATTCCCTGGTGAATTTGTCCATCGATTTGTAGTTGACGCACTTACTCCAGAGCAAAATCTCGCCACCATTCTTTCTGCCAGCTTTAACAAGCATGTCCTACCTTTTGGTTATCAAAGTGAGAAATCAAAAAATATTAGAACTAGCATTTATTAGATAATATAATGTTACTGAAATATTAATGATATCATATACACTCATTAATTTTAATATTTTATGTGCTTTGGTATTTTTAATCGTAATATTTGTTACTTTTTCATGTGTGAAATAAAAATTCAAGAGACAACAGAAAGAACAGTGAAATTACCTATGTAAGTGATATTCATGTCGTTTGGAGGAACATTTGGGTTGAGGGTGCGTGCAATGCGTTCGCATTGTCCCTCTAGAATTGCAACCCAGCGTTTGGCCCCGAATGCTAGACCGGCATTAATTAGAGGCTTGTAAATGGTGTAAATGCCTCTATCCTCCACTTCGACATGCTCAACCCATGTAACCTTTGTGTAAAAAGTGCACAATTTACGCTAATGAATTATAGCTGTTATTGTGCTAGTACTTTAAAAAAAAAAAAAATACTTAGCAACTATAAATAGTTCTAACTCCAGTTCTAGTTTACACAGTTAATACATAACATCTTGCAACGAAGTTCAAATATATGAATTTAGAACATGAAACTATATATATACCTTTGAGCATCCATTTGACATGTCTTTAATCAAACAGCCCGATGGCCTCCGCCTATACCTAATAGCAGAACTGCAATGCAAGTGGTCTAAGGAAACATCTACCACTGCCCATGTACTATCTACATGTTGTTTGCAATACCTCGCCAAAAAACACTCACGAGTCCGGACAAGTGGTGAAGGAACATGAAACTCAACACTCATCTGCAAAAAATAAAATATAGTAACGAGGGTTAAAGTGAAATATTATTACATGGAAACGTGTGTTGTATATGAAGCCTTGGGTGTTATACACCATTAATCCACGCGAGCAATGATCTAACTCAGTGGTGATGCAGGGAGGCAGAGCTCTCATGCTCGAGTTGAAGTGATCTTTATTGCTTTTCGTTTGTACATTCTTTTATCTATTCATTTATTACAAAAAACATGCAAATAGAAATGAAGCATTAATGTTTCTCTCTAATTAATTTCTTGTGTGCAAGTTTTGTGCAGTTAATGTGACTATGTGAGTGTGTAAGAGGGAGATAAAAATTTTCATTACCAATTGTAGAGCACCATTGTAGCTTTCCCCTACACCAGATGAAACCACTTGTAGGTTTGTTGCCCGTGAAACTATGCCTGCGAACGCACTTGGCCATTGATTCTGCCAATAATAATACTAATATCAGTATTTCTGCTGCAAAACATTGAACATATATAGCATATGTGAAGAATGAGTAAAAATGGCAAGGTCTATTTTCCTTTTTTAGGTGGGAAATTAGACAATTGATTTTTTTATCTTTCACAATAGAAATAATATTCTTCGAAATACCAATTTAAAGCAAGTTATGGTGATGGATCCAACTGTTATTCAGTAACATATGAGAAAGATGAGCCTATGAACGTTCCAATTCTTAAATTGCTTATACAGTTCTTTTTTGCTGAACTTTTTAATTTCACAAATTAAAGTCATATTAAATATGCACAAATGTTAGCTATAACAATTTTTATAAAATGGGTGAAAGATATATACCATGTCCATGAGAATCTCAACAATATCTGGAGGACTCATCATAACCATGACATGTTCCCTTGATGCCTCGACCTTGAATCCATTTTCTCTGGGACCAAATCCACGTAGAAATGCCCTCGTGTATTCTTCAGCATTCAAGCAAGTAGTGTTGGGATCCATACCCGGCACCCATAGTGGCTCCCCTAGTTGTGCCATCCTCATCAATTCCTCCATGGCTGCAGCTGCCATTTTTATAATTACTGACTTCTCACCTTCATTTGGTAGTCCACCCAAATTGGCGTTCTCGAACATTTCCCCACCCAGGTGACTAGAAGAGGAGGGATAGGCTGCAGAGTTTGTGAAGGGCTTGCCAACATATGAATTCGCTGCTGCTGAGATGCGATCAATCTGCATATATGAAGACAAATAATAACTGAAATATCTTTCTTTTTGAAACGTGATTTGCAATCTGAAAGTCATGTTGAAAACACAATGAAAATTCAGTGCAAAAAACAATAATGCAAAGGGTCGGCTGCAAGTTGTTGAAAATACATGAAGGTTTTATGAACGCCAAATAGAATTTTTAGTTATAATAACAAAAACCATTTGGCAACATAAACACTCTAACATTTTATAAAACTGCATTACCTCTGCTCTTAACTGAGCGTTTTCCATTCTTAATTGGTGCTCATCAGATGACATTTCACCTATAGTGGTTGGGCCGCCGCAAGCCAGGCAGCAAGCGTTGTCGAGTACTTCTTTATACTTCATGTTTTCAGCCTTAAGTTTTTCATTTTCTATTCGAAGTTCTGCATTTTCTTGGTGCTCATGCTGTGTCTGCAAGTTAATTCAGCCAATGTTTGTGACAACAATATTTTCGAAGAATATAGATATAATGTTTGCAAAATTATATTTCTTACTTTCCTTTGAGATCGCTTGTTTTGGAACCAAAACTTGACTTGCAACGGTTCCATTCCCAGTTCACTACTAAGTTCCTTTCGTAGCTTATCATCAGGATGCTGACACTCCTTGAAAACCCTATATATCAATCAATGAGAGACTAAAGTTAAATTAATAAGAAGAATATAAACAACCTCTATAAGAATTATAGGAAAACATATTCATTGGCTGAGAAAAGAAAGAAATCTTGTATAAATTTTAGTAAATCGCAAAATAACCAGTGTGATATGCGATAAACATTTTATAGTAACTTCATGCGTGGAGTTTAGTTTGTGCAGTTTATCCTTATTACTCCAGATTGACTTACATGCTCTAAATTTGAGAATACAATTTAATATGCTTTGTTCATGGTTGGCTATTTTATATTATATAATAAAAAAGTAACGTTAGTAGCTAGGTAAATATAAAATATTTTTTGCCCCTTCAAAAACACATAAAATAGTAATATTTAGCTTGATGAAATAACAGGGCACCAAATAATTTTACAATGTTTTTTAAGTTTTTCAAGAGACTATCATGAATCTACAAATATCGTTTTAAAACATTTAATCTCAAAGCATAACAGAAATAAAAGTTTAATCCTATAATATCAAAATGTAGTTGTAGTCACCGTTGAAAGGATGGTATTAAGTATACTATGCAATGTTCACGAATGAAAGTGGTAAATACTCAATAGTTATACTGTCCGTCAATATTAAAAGATACAGATATCAACTTTGGTTTTGAAAACCTAATTAACAAGACGATTTGGTGGCTTGTTAATTGTTTAAAATTCTTTTGTTGTTTTGAATACTTTGCATAAAATTCCCTTGTTAGATTTTCAAGTAACACCATATTTTTTTTATTAAATAACTAAACTAACCTTACTTTAATTTGGACAGTACAAATATGAATATTAAAAAATGTATTCTATTTTTAGACTTAACACATAAAGTTTTATTTATGATTTATAAGAGACGATATAAATAATTGTATATGTATTATTTTACAGTGGGTAAATCAAACAAGAGCTTCTGGCAGAGTTTCTCAAACCACGGAGAGGTTTCGTGCATGTTATAACCACAATAAGTTTTATGCCAAAATTCTTAAAGGCTGTAACAGACTGTTCAAATTAACAACAAAAGTACATCAAAATCAAGTCCAATATCACATACAGTGAGTATAAATACCGATATCCAATGGGGTTAGAAATGAGGTTATACGTAGACTTAATGAACCACAAAGCCATTTCGTGCAGAGTTTTCAAAATCACATTGAAGTTTTAGCCAATTATTAAAGAAACACAAGCAGATTTTGTGCAGATTTTCAACAAACTAGCTAGTACAAAAATATAACAGTTAAACTCATTATACTTGGTATCAATATATACAACATTTTTCACAAGGTTCTGAACATGATATATTTTTAATTTTTCTGATGAAAACTTACCCTTCCAATCTTTGGATCTGTAACGAAGTGTAGCGATGGTACCGCTTTCTAGTTGGTTCCTGTTCAGTATTAGTTGAATTTCTTTCTGGATTTGGACTACTAGATCTTCCTTCCATTTCACCGTGCCTCAAGCTCTGTTGATCATCAGTGAGTTACTTCTCATAATTTTTTAGCAAACAATTAAAGTAACAAATACTAAGAGGAGCATTCACATATATGTCTTTATTTTAAACGAATAATTAATCGAGAAATAAATTTAAACTCCGCACACAAAATTTATGAATTAAATCATGCTTGTCGGAAAAAGGGATGGTTTGTTATGTAATCGACCATCAATTTTTATGATGGAAGGGATTTTAATCATTAATAAATACACAAACCATACGCCGAAGGAATAAAATTATAGAAACTAGGTAGATATGAATATGGCACTAGTATCGAATTCATGCATGTGTACGAGAATTATTGTGAAGGTATCAGACGTTACACATGAACAAAGAAAGACACACACTTACTAAAATTATAATAAAAAACTTGTCCGTAAACGTCAAGAGTATAAGTGAGATCTATGAAGTAGCTTCCTTGAATTTACTGAAGATCTAGGAGAAGAAAAAAAATGATTAATCCTTATGAGAAACACAATTGAGAGCCTTTTATAGAGTTGTAGGATTCGAAGAGATGAGGATGACCGATAAAAGTCGCCTAGGACAAAGAGAGAGGAGCCGAGGAGATAAGAACTAAAGAGTCAAATGGAGAGAAAGGGTGTGAGGAAGTCTTGACAGGAAATGGAGCATATGGAGAAAAATTAGAGAATGAAGATTCGGTATAGGTCTAGTGAAAGTGGTGCAATTACATTAAATAGACTCTCGTTATTGTTTTACCACAGCAAAGCACCACATTGTGAAATTTTTTATTTATTACAGTCTGAAGTGATAATTAACTTACCAAATATTGTAAAGAATATGAGAAAAAATATTGGTAGACATAAATCTGTAAGGCCAAAACTCATGAGGTCCAAAAAACCAAAAGGGAAAAATATTAATTTGTAAAACAATAATAACTTCTTGGTGTTAGAGGTATACTCGGAACTAGATATTCACAAAACAAAATAATTAAGAATATTTATGTAGTGCATAATAGGCGAAAAAACCCTTAAAACAGAGAGGTGAGAAACACCCAATTTTATTCATTTTGACGCCAAAACCGTCAATAGTTTTAAAAAGGAAACAAATCTCCTTGTATGGAAAAAATGACTGGTTGTTTTTTGCCTTTTTTGGAAGAAAAAAGTCCGCGTGGAGAGTTTTTTTGCCAATTACGCATAACACAAGGGGATTTTATTTTTATTAATTAGTCCCGGGATCTATAATTTTATAATAAATGTCGTATCCAAGAAAATTCATCATTCAATTTTTGAGGCACATTTGCAATGCATAGGTAGATATATCACTACAAGAATTTAGGCCAATTGTAACGGACACACTGCAACGGATCTCGAATCCGTTGCAGGAAATTAGTTGTACCAACGTCTTTAGACGTTGGTACAGCAAAACTGAAAAAAATAAATACCTGCCAACGTCTTCGGACGTTGGCAGGTATTTGTCAGAAGTTTTTTGAAGCAGCAACGTCTGCAACAGTTTTTTAATTTTTTTTTTAAGTTTGAATTGTTACCAACGTCTGAAAAAGACGTTGGTAACATATTTCGACTGCAGCAACGTCTAAACAGACGCTGCTGCAGTCGAAGGTTGATGCCAGCTGCACGGGAGCAGCTTTGTGTCTGCTGCATGCAGACACAAAGCTGCCGTGCAGCATTAATCCATGGCACCAACGTCCCCAGGACGTTGGTGCCATATTTATATGGCATTTTCGCAGCAGATTTCTGCTGCGAAAATTGCCATTGCTGCTCTCGGCCAAATTTTTTTTTTTCACTCATTTTTCACTCGAATTCACATAATTTCACTCATTTCAGCTCCAAATCTCTTCTTTTTTTAAGGTATGTGTTTAATGTCTTCAAAATTACGATTATACATGTTTTTTTTTGGGTTTAATCGGTTAGATTTTTATTATTTTGCATAAATAAGATTTTTTAGTTGATTTGATGATGTATTTGTGTTAATTATGTATTAATTAGTCGATTTGATGAATTAATTTTGACGATCTATGTGTATTATGTTTTTTTTTTAAATTAATGGTTAGATTTGTGTAATTAGATTATTTGAGATGTAATTGTTGATTTTAGGCATATTAGTGTTAATTATTTATGCTTAATTAAGGTATTAGAGGTAATTATGTGACGATCTATGTGTATTATGTTTGTTTTTTTAAATTAATGGTTATATTTGTGTAATTAGATTATTTGTGATATAATTGTTGATTTTAGGCATATTTGTGTTAATTATTTATGCTTAATTAAGGTATTAATTAGAGGTAATTATGTGACGATCTACGTATATTAATGTTTATTTTTAATTAATTAGTTAGATTTGTGTAATATTATAGCATCATAGTGTTGTATTTGTTAGATTTGTGTAATTATGTATGATTAATTAAGATATTAGAAGTAATTTTGAACGATCTATGTGTATTATTAAATTTTTTTTAAATTAATGGTTAGATATGTGTAATTAATTATGTATGATTAATTAAGATATTAGAAATAATTTTGAACGATCTATGTGTATTATTAATTTTTTTTTAAATTAGTGGTTAGATTTGTGTAATTATATGATTAATTAAAATATTAGAAGTAATTTTGAACGATCTATGTGTATTATTAATTTTTTTATAAATTAATGGTTAGATTTGTGTAATTAGTATTTGTGCTGTAATTGTTGATTAGATAGTGTATTTATATATATGTTAATTATTTATACTTAATTAAGGTAGTAGAGGTAATTAATTATATATGTGACGATTTATATATGTATCTTAAGGTTTAATTTAATTAATCGGTTAGATTTGTGTAATATTATCGCATAATAGTGATGTATTTGTTGATTCGAGTGTATTAGTACTGTTAATTATATATATATATATATATATATATATATATATATATATATATATATATATATATATATATATATATATATATATATATATATATATATATATATATATATATATATATGTATGCTTAATTAATTAATATTAGATTTGTGATTATGTGACCAATATAGCTACGTATTTTATTATGATTTTTGTAGAATTTAATCGATTAACTTTGTATTATATAACATATATAATTGTGTTTATGTTAGAACGTATTTATGTTAATTATATATGCTAAAAATTAAGGTTAGTAGCATTGAGAAATTATTAATTTGACCATTCTAAATATTTATTTATCAGATGGCCGGCTCGTCAGATCAGGGTAGGGGGAAAGGAAAAAAGAAGGGGTCGAAGAACCAGGTGCCATACCCGGAAGGGGTACCTCGAGGATCATTCTCTTCGCAGCCTGATCTTGGTTCGATGGGATCACTTTCAGCGATGATGCCGATGTTTCCCGGAGGATCAAATGAGGCAGGAGCCCGCGCTAGTGGGCCGTTTACCAATCAATTGATGGGTGTAGGATCGACAATGGGGGGTGTATATCTTGGGGGTGGTGGATTTGGTGGGGCTGGTTACGGCGGGGTTGGTTATGGTGGGCCTGGATTTGGTGGGCCTGGATTTGGTAGGCCTGCATTGGGTGGGCCTGGATTTGGTGGGCCTGGATTTGGTGGGCCTGGGTTTGGTGGGCCTGGATTTGGTGGGCCTGGATTTGGTGGGCCTGGGTTTGGGAGTGGATCTGGATTTGGTGTGCCACAAACACCGCTAACGAGGCCACAGCTACAGATTCAGGGGACGGGAAGTACTGTTGGGCCATCATCATCGGGCTCACGGGGTTCAGGCTCACGTGGTTCAGGCACACGTGCTTCGGGCACACGAGCTTCAGGCTCACGTGCTCATGGCGTTTCTGAGGAGTTAGCCGAGGATGAGGGGGGTAACGATGATTCAGGAGACGATGGTGGTATTGCTAGGGTTGCAGTGCGAGGACAATCTAAACCTCGCGAGCCCCCGGCAAATCCGGATGACAGGGAGGTACTGGAATTATTCTTTGACGGCTCAATAGAGAACCCTTCCGCCGTGACGACGATTGGTACAAATTTGAGGAACATGATGCAAGGGCCATACTTCACGTACGGCATGTGGCCAGAAGAGGAGAAGGAAATGTGTTGGAACAGATTTAAGGTAAGGAATTAGTTTGGCTTCTATATTTATTAAATATTTATAAATATTTGTTCATTTTTATTCATTTATGTGACCAACTTTTCTTTATGTCTGTATTAAATGCAGCACACTTACCAGTGGGATCCTGCCATTGAAAATGCAGTCAGGGAATGGTATGATAAGGTCGCCACTGCGAGATTTGCAGGTTCGGTAAACCACGCCAAGAAATGGTGGTTGCGCTGCAGAGTTGACCCCACCTATAGTTTGACTCACAGCTGTTGGATTCACGAAGATTTTCGGCAGGCATTTTATGATTACTGGGAGCTTGAGCCCACGAAGGGTCGTTCAGAGCAGAACGCCAAAAATCGAGATAAGGGGAAAACAGTAAACTATAGGGGTGGGTCGCGCAGCACGAACAAGCATAGGATAGATCTGGTAAGTAGAAAAATATGATTGGTTATTTTTCAAATATCATCATTGATTTAATAATGTGATCTATATTTATTTTAATGAATTTTCATATTATGACAGGCCAAGGAAATGAATACAACGCCCGACAAGGTGCCGTTTCAGGATGTCTTTGTAAAGACTCGTGCAAAGAAACACGACGACGGTACGGTTGAGTGGCCAAACCCTGAGGACAAGGCTAATTACGTGAGTATAATATATTCTTTCATTAAAGTTGTGTAATCGTCAATAATTGTTGTTGTCGTAATTATACTTATGTTTGTTATAGAAAATATTTTGAATCATAATATGTCATATGCAGGATGCCTACGTGGAACACTGCCTACGAGAACATGGGCCCGATATGAGCCAGTGGCCGGTCTGGGACGTGAGACCGTGGGTGGAAATTGCCGCAGCCGGACGTGTAAAGAAGAATAGGGTGGTGGGTCTGGCGAGTTACGGTGAGCCCGAGCGCGTAGGATTCAAGGCTCGAAGACATTCTAGGTTCGTTGAGACTGGCTCTAGTAGCTTGGAGCCGCTTCGATCAGAATGTGAGTCACTGCGGGCCGTAACGGCTACTCAAAATGAGGAAATCGCCGGTTTAAAGAATGTGATCAAATACTTTATGTCACAGATGAATGTGCCGGTGCCCGAGGAGTTGTGGGGGTCAGCGCAACAACAGGGTCAACAACAACAGGGGCAACCACAACAGTTTAACAACTTCCCGGCAGTTTTCCACCAACCATTGCAACCGACGAACACGAGTGTCGGCAGCGGGCGAGTATCAGGGGGTTCATTCTATCGACCACAGTCACATTCTATCGGTCAGGAGGACGAAGGAGACCAGGAAAGAAGTTCGGGGGGCGGTGATGATGACACTACTGGCTTGGGTGATATGTAATTTGAAGCGGATAGTGAAATCTAGACTGTTATTTGCTGTTTTTATTTGTATTTGTATAATTATGAACAAATGTGGTTTGTTTTAACTTGTTTTTATTTATGTTTGCACCTTATATATATTTATGTTTTTATTTATGTTTTTATTTATATTTATAATTTACACTAGTTTTATATATACATATATATATATATATATATATATATATATATATATATATATATATATATATATATATATATATATATATATATATAAACGTTACAATTCAAATAACTCAAATATTACAACGCAAACTTACATATTGCAAATAAACCACTGTTTAAGTTCACGAATTCTTACTACATAGGCAAACATATTGCTTCGAACACACATTACGCATAATCAGGGTCGTCGTCGTCACCATCATCATGATCTTCATCCACGTCATCGTCGGCGAACGTGTCGTTATCATCGACTTCCACAATATCATTGTCTGCAAGCCTCATAGGTGTATTGTCGATATTGTTGATGTCATCCAATCTTAGCTGAGGTGCGGTGCTATCTTGATAAATGTCGAGATTAGCCACTGCAGTTGTGTCAACGAGGTACCTCGCTCTTGTCGTGCAAACCGCCCACCATCCTCTCCTACTCGTATTTTTTTGTGACGGATACAGAGTGTAATAGACTTGTTGCGCCTGACTAGCTAAGATAAACGGTTCAGACGCTCCTGTCCCGAGTCGCATTGTTGGATTAATGTCAACAAGGCCATAAGTCGGATGAGTTGTTATTCCATTATACACGTCGTACCAATCACATTTGAACATAACAATTTGTTCCAAGTTTCCACTGCCCCAGTAATCAAGCTGTATAATCTCTTGAAGCATTCCATAGAAATTACGTGCGTCTGGGTCGCCAGTGTCGCCCTTCACATAAACGCCACTGTTCATTGTTTGCCCACCAGCCCCATATGCTTCTGTATGAAATTTGAATCCGTTAACCGTATAACCATTATACGTTTTTGCTTTCAAAACAGGACCCCGAGCAAGACCGCGTAATCTAGGATCCACACTGTAACTACCAGACACAACAACTTGTTTGAACCAGTCGATAAAATAAGCTTTACGTATCTGATCTTTATTAGCTTGCGGATATCCTGCGCACATCTGTTCATCAAACACACTGTCGCAGAAAGAAGCCGTTTAAAACATCAATTGATATATTAGCAATAATACATCGTATGGCAATTACTAATCTTACCTTAGCCAACACTCGACCTCTGGGCAATTCAACAAGACATAGAGATGAGCCGCTTTGCACTCTGCGAGAGACAAATTTCTGTAACTGACACAACGCCCCATTGTTTTCCCTTTACTCTGGAATACTGATAATTGGTCGTTGGGGTCAATAGATATTGGAACTTCGTTCCTGTTCAAACGGGTTGCTCTTGTTTCAATGTTGCTGTCAAAGTAGAGTGAGGAGAAATTTGCAATTTCTGCGTAAATGTACGCCTCAACAATCGACCCTTCTATGTGTGCCTTGTTACCCCTTGGTCTCTTAAAATCAAACATCCGTCTAACAAAGACAAAAAAAGATTAACTAGTCATATTTTGAACATCGTATAGTTATCAATATAACAGTAACTGGTATTTACCTCTCAAATGGGTACATCCACCTGTACTGTACGGGCCCACCGACCTTTGCCTCCCAGGGAAGGTGTATCGCCAAATGCTCCATGGAATCAAAGAACGATGGAGGAAAGAATTTTTCCAGCTTGCACATAGTCACCACAATCGAACGTTCTAATAAATCCATGTCACTATATCGGATGTCAGGGGCTGTCAAAGCTCTGAAAAAATTACTGATCTCCACTAGCGGCCCCCAGACATTATCTGGCAAAAAGTCACGAAATGCAATCGGAACCAACCTTTGCAAAAAAACGTGACAATCGTGACTTTTCATTCCCACTAGACGAAGCTGTGGCATTTGAACACAACGCGAAATGTTTGACGCGTATCCATCTGGAAATTTGAGATTGCACAACCACTCACACACTTTAACCTTTTCGTCCTTACTGAGACAGTACGATGCTCTACGTTTGTATAACCTCCCTCCCGGTCCAGTCTGTAGAAACAAAGATCTTCTGCCCGTCAGTAATTGTAAATCCTTGCGAGAGTTCATATTGTCCTTGGTTTTCTCAGGGTCATCCATCACAGTGTTCTTGATATTGTCGAAGAAGTTCTTTTCACAATGCATGACATCTAGGTTGTGGCGGATCAGATTGTGCTTCCAATACGGAAGTTCCCAAAATATACTTCTACGACACCAATTGTGACACAACCCAAAGCCCTGAACAAATTCTCCGCATATACCAAATCCGACCGGTGGAAGACGTTCAACGTGTCTCCACATGTCCATCCCTGATCTTCTTGGTAGAGGTTCATCAGTCTCTATTCTACCTTTCGTGAAGTCAGTTGTGTTTAGTCTCCATGGATGGTCCGGAGGCAAGAATCGACGATGACAGTCAAAGAAAGAAGTCTTTCGACCGTGCTTAAGTTGGAAACTCTTGGTTTCTTCCATACAGTACGGGCAAGATAAACGACCATGTGTGCTCCACTGTGATAGCATGCCATACCCTGGATAGTCACTAATCGTCCATAGCAATGAAGCTCGCATTTGGAAATTTTGTTTCCGAAAACTATCGTATGTTGGCACACCCGAATCCCACAGTGACTTAAGTTCATCAATAAGGGGTCTGAGTAATACGTCAATGTTCTTGCCGGGACTCTTCGGACCAGATATCATTAAACTTAGGAAAATATATTCTTGTCGCATGCACAGGTCGGGAGGGAGGTTATAAGGGGTCACAAATACTGGCCAACACGAGTAAGGAGCTGAGGAGCTCCCAAAAGGATTAAAACCATCGGTGCAAAGTCCAAGTCTAACGTTTCTCGGTTCGGCAGCAAAATCTGGAAATGTCCTGTCGAACGATTTCCAGGCCAAACTTGAAGCAGGGTGAATCATTTGATCGGTATCTGCCTGACACTTCAAGTGCCATGTCATGTGCTCCGATATTTTGCGTGATGTGTAAAGCCTCTGCAATCGATCCGTAATAGGCAAGTACCACAGCTTCTTACGAGGAACGAGCTTCTTCTTGTTGGTGCATTCCTCGTACCTAGCTTCGCCACAATGGGGGCACTCGGTCCAGCGCTTACTTTCATACTCCCCGTAATAAAGGATACAAGTATTAACACACACATCGTATGTTTTGTACCCAAGTCCCAAACCTTTGATGAATTTCTTGACCCCGTACCAATTTTCAGGCAATCTATGACGATCTGCAGGACTCATTAATCTGCGGGCCGCTTGTAATTGATTGTCAGCAGAGGCGTTTGTTGTGCCATGACGAACCTTGTCGGCAATAAATGATGTTAACCACTGCAATGGTGTTGTTTCCACATCAACGCGTATTGGCACCTCGGCTTCCCGTAGCATATCAAAAAAGTCTCGGGCCTCACGGTTTGGCTCTTCTTCTGTATTTTGATTATAGTGCGTGCCTTCATACTGACCTCCGTATGCATCATTGACCATATCTACGTAACCACTTTCGACATTATCATTACGAGTCGATGACTCTCCTGCGTATGTGTAATTGCCAGAAAAGTTGTTCCTTTCTCCGTGTGCCTCCCATACGTAATAATGAGGAACAAAACCGTACGTCAATAGGTGTCCCTGAATCACATCCCTCTTTTTGCTTTTGCTAAACCCACATCGAGTGCACGGACACTTAACTCTTCGTTGACCTTGAGAAAATGCAAATTCTAGGAATCTGTTGACGCCATCTATGAAATATGGATTGATATACCCCTCATCAACGTTGCCTCGATCGTACATCCAACTCCGATCTTCGTTGTTATACATTTTTTATCTAATTAAAATCAAATTAACAATGCATCAGCACGAGAACTGACTATTTAATCACGAAAGTAAGGCTAATTAAAACTTATCATCATATACTAACAGTGTAAGCAATTAATTACACACATGCATATATATAGCATACTACTAATCAAATCACGCTTAGATCTCAGTTACTCTAAATATGATGAATAATAGGTATTAATATTACAAAAAAGATAAATTAAGCAGCAACATCAACAATATATATATAAAATTAATCAACGAATTACGATAATACTGAAATTGATACCTCTCGTGGAGTGAGCTTTGCTGAGAATTACGTACGTTTTGCAAAAAAATCACAAGCAAGAAATGAAATTTTGCTGAAAAATAGAGAAGAGAAGGGGAAGAAATGCAGTAGATTTTGGATAATGAAATGCAGGTTATGCAGTAGATTTTGGGGTTGTGAAACGAAGGTATGGATAATGAAATGTGTGGAGGAGAGGATATCAAGCTGATAAATCTATTGCAAGGTCCAAATCCCTTGCTGATGTAAAAACAGCTTTTCTGACACAGTTGCATGGGAAAAAGGCCCTTGCAGTAGCCTTTCAGCTTCAGCAACCTCCTCTTCCCTTGCAGGTTTTGTTTTACTTATTTTTTAATATAATAAAGCTGCATTCTTCATTCTTTACATATACATATATATATAAATTCTAATGCAATGTTGAGTTATCAATCATATTCTTAATTAATTCAACAAAAATAAACAGTAAGTTTTCCTGAACGTAGTTGATCATCAATTCTTATGTAGTTTAAATATTATTCATTCATATAAATTCAGTTTATTTAATGAAAATCAAGAATCGTATTTGCGGGCAATCATAAATTTTTCAAAAGGGAAGGACTAAATTGTAACTTTTCAAATCTTTTTGGGGTCAAAATCATATTTTCAAAAAGAGTTGTATTCCTAGTGCATAGTTCAATTCTTATGTAATAACACTATATATTCATAATAAAATCAATGCTAGTAAATCTAATTAATTTAGTTCTTATTTCAACAAGTTCAATTCATTTATTAAAATTTAATTAAGATTAGTTTTGTTTAATTAGTTCAATTCTAATGCAATGTTGAGTTATCAATCATATTCTTAATTAATTCAACAAAAATAAACAGTAAGTTTTCCTGAACGTAGTTGATCATCAATTCTTATGTAGTTTAAATATTATTCATTCATATAAATTCAGTTTATTTAATGAAAATCAAGAATCGTATTTGCGGGCAATCATAAATTTTTCAAAAGGGAAGGACTAAATTGTAACTTTTCAAATCTTTTTGGGGTCAAAATCATATTTTCAAAAAGAGTTGTATTCCTAGTGTGTAGTTCAATTCTTATGTAATAACACTATATATTCATAATAAAATCAATGCTAGTAAATCTAATTAATTTAGTTCTTATTTCAACAAGTTCAATTCATTTATTAAAATTTAATTAAGATTAGTTTTGTTTAATTAGTTCAATTCTAATGCAATGTTGAGTTATCAATCATATTCTTAATTAATTCAACAAAAATAAACAGTAAGTTTTCCTGAACGTAGTTGATCATCAATTCTTATGTAGTTTAAATATTATTCATTCATATAAATTCAGTTTATTTAATGAAAATCAAGAATCGTATTTGCGGTCAATCATAAATTTTTCAAAAGGGAAGGACTAAATTGTAACTTTTCAAATCTTTTTGGGGTCAAAATCATATTTTCAAATAGAGTTGTATTCCTTGTACGTAGTACAATTCTAATTATGTAATAACACTATTCATAATAAAATCAATGCTATTAAATCTAATTAATTTAGTTCTTATTTAATATTTGTTCAATTGAGTAATTAAACTAATTTGACAAAAGTCAATGTTAGTTATATTTAGTTGATGCTTATATATTTGTAGTTAATTAGGAGTTGTCCATTCAAACAAGTTCAATTCATTTATTAAAATTTAATTAAGATTAGTTTTGTTTAATTAGTTCAATTCTAATGTAATGTTGAGTTATCAATCATATTCTTAATTAATTCAACAAAAATAAACAGTAAGTTTTCCTGAACGTAGTTGATCATCAATTCTTATGTAGTTTAAATATTATTCATTCATATAAATTCAGTTTATTTAATGAAAATCAATAATCGTATTTGCGGTCAATCATAAATTTTTCAAAAAGGAAAGGACTAAATTGTAACTTTTCAAATCTTCTGGGGTCAAAATCATATTTTCAAATAGAGTTGTATTCCTTGTACGTAGTACAATTCTAATTATGTAATAACACTATTCATAATAAAATCAATGCTATTAAATCTAATTAATTTAGTTCTTATTTAATATTTGTTCAATTGAGTAATTAAACTAATTTGACAAAAGTCAATGTTAGTTATATTTAGTTGATGCTTATATATTTGTAGTTAATTAGGAGTTGTCCATTCAAACAAGTTCAATTCATTTATTAATATTTAATTAAGATTAGTTTTGTTTAATTAGTTCAATTCTAATGTAATGTTGAGTTATCAATCATATTCTTAATTAATTCAACAAAAATAAACAGTAAGTTTTCCTGAACGTAGTTGATCATCAATTCTTATGTAGTATAAATATTATTCATTCTTATAAATTCAGTTTATTTAATGAAAATCAAGAATCGTATGTTTAGTTTGGTTATTATTATTTAATGAGAAGTTATTGATTCTAATAACTTTAATTAATTTTACAATACAAGATTAATTCTAATTAGTCCAGTTCTCATTTATGTTATTAGGATCTTATTCATTCAAATAAGTTCACATATATATATATATAGCTATAAATATCAAGATTAGTTCTATTTTCTTATGTAATTAATAATTATTCAATCAAATAAGTTTTATTAATTAATTAATTTAACCAAGCTCAAGATTAGTTCTATATATTTAGCTCAAGTCTCATTTAATTATGATTTACAAGCCATAATTATATATGGATATATTTAAATGATTGAATGAGGAAATATATATAATTAAAACATTTTGGATAATAAAGCTATTGCAAGGTCCAAATCCCTTGCTGTTGCTACTTTTCTGACACAGCACCAAGGGATTCCAACATCCCTTGCAACAGCTTTCTGACAATAACCTGTTGCAAGGGATTTGGACCTTGCTACAGAATTTCAGAAAATTTTTGGCGGAAAGTTCAAATTTCCCAAAAAATTTCATTTCCCTCCCTCTCCCTTCCACTATACTACTATAAATACCCCACTATATCACTCATCCATCCCACTTCTCCCTCTCATATTATTATCATCTTCTTCTCTCCCCTTCTCTCCTACACTTTATTTTTTTCCTTAATTTATTTTGCATCATCATCAACTTATATATATATTATATATGCATGCATCTTATACTATATATATATATGTACATATATATTGTATAATTATAATTAGTGAGATTATTTTATAATTATACATTGTAAAGTTTAGTGTGTGTATGTATATATATATCATTATATTTTTAAAATGTTATCTAACATTTCTTAATATTATATATATATATACATATATCTATATATATATATATATATGTGCGTGTGTTTGTGTGTGTGTGTGTGTGTATAATTTAGTTATTAGTATTATATTTTTTAACATACTATACATATATATAATATTGAGGTTTCAATTAATGTATAATGTGAGTGTGTGTATATATATATATGTATATATATATATTAAAAAAAAAATTTATTAAAACAGGCGGTATTTACCGCGACTTTTTTAAAAAAAAAATTATTTATGTGCAGCAATGTCCGAGGACGTTGCTGCAAAATTTGAAAAAATAAAAATCTGACCACTATAGCAACGTCCACGGACGTTGCTGCCCTATTATTAAAAAAAACCCTCCGGGCACTATAGCAACGTCCGTGGACGTTGCTGCAATTAAATGTCCGGAGACAAAATGAAATTAAAAAAAAACTATAGCAACGTCCGTAGACGTTGCTGTATTTTATCGAAACCAAAAATGAAATAAACAAAAAAAAAACGTGCTTAAATCAATTGCAACGTCAAAAGACGTTGCAATTGAGGTTGTGTCAGAATGCATAGCAACGTCCATGGACGTTGCAATTGACCTTTGTGTCAGAACAAATAGCAACGTCTGTGGACGTTGCTGTGTGTCAGCACCCTATAGCAAGGGAAATGGGACCTTGCTACAGGTGTGTGTCAGAACAGCAATAGCAAGGTCCTTTTCCCTTGCAGCATGCAAATTACCTGCACCCACGCCACCTATAGCAAGGGATGCTACCAACGTCCACATCCCTTGCTATAGATCAATAGCAAGGGAATTTGGACCTATAGCAAGGTTTTTGGACCTTGCTATAGGCCATATTTCTTGTAGTGTATAATCTTCACATATTAAAATGGCGTTTTTCATCCATCTCCCATAAGGTTTCAAGCTTTAGCAAATACCCCCTGATGTTTGAAATTTTGGCATATAGCCCCTTCCATCCTTTAACCGTTAGTAAACGGTTAAATATGATGACATTTGTGTGAGTTCTTTATATAATTGGTTTATCTATACTTTTCTTTATACTACTTGATTTCTTTTCCTTATTATCACCACACTTGGGATTTAAATATCTTTTTTATTATTGTAACATTCAAATATTTTTTGTATTTAACTCATTTATAATAATACAATACTTTTTATTTTATTTTAAAAAATAGAATAATTGTACAACATAGAACTATTAAGTGTTTATGCCATGAATGTTTAATTTTGTTTGCTTGCTATCTATATACAAAGTGTTTGTGCAATACATTTATAAATATTCTTTATTGAAAATATCAAAAGTAAGCTAATAGATTTATAACCTCAACTAAGGTCTAATGATGCTATATATATATATATATATATATATATATATATATATATATATATATATATATATATATATATATATATATATATATATATATATATATATATATATATATATATATATGTTGTAAGTTGTATTTTCATGATCTTATCTAATGATACGACAAGCTTGTAATTTTATTGATTGATTATGTGTTTTTTTTTTTAAATGACTATAAAGTTGCTTAATTAATGAATAATTCAAAATATAGAAGATCATGTTTAGGTTGAGTTGGATGATGAAATAAATGACTTATTAATATATTTCTTTTGAATGAATGAAAAGTTAAAACTAATGTTTAATCATAATTTTGTATAAAATTACACAAATGCCATAATATATAACAGTTGACTAATTATCAAAGGATAGAGGGGGCTATATGCCAAAATTTCAAACCTCTATGGGGGTATTTGCCAAATTCTGAAACCTCATGGGAGGTGGATGAAACATACCCCATATTAAAAGGCTGCTTATCGGGAGTTTTGCAAAAATGGTCTCATAACTTGTCCCTCTTGCAACAATGGTCCCCTAATTGAAATTTGCCAGATTTTGGTTCCCTAACTAAAATTAATTGCAATTTTAGTCCTTGTTAACATATTATTTTATTTATACGGGATATTGAATTTTAACCCTCTAGCCATTAATGTACGACTAAAATTGTGAATAATTTTAACTAGAGGGCCAATATTCAAAAAATTTAAGTTATGGGACCATTGTTTAAAGAGGGACAAAACAACCAAGTATTTTCAATAATGCTCCTCTACCTTGTTATTCATGAAAAAATGGTCCTCTAATTTTAATTTGTTAGATTTTAGTCCTCTAATTATAATAATTCACAATTTTATTCCTCCGTTAATGGAATATTTGACTTATTTACAAAACATCCGATTTTGTAAAATTGCGATTAGTTTTAGTTTTTAGTCAGGAAAACCAAATCCGACAAATTTATAGTAAGGGACCATTGTTGCAAGAAGAACAAGTTATGGAACTATTTTCGCAAAAGTCCCGCTGCTTATCAGCAAAATATTTTTTCTGTGCCAAAATGTTGCACTGATCTTTGTGCCACCTATAGTCATATGGCACGTGTAATAAGTATAAGATAATTTAGATTAAATTTCTTATTTGTCTAATCAGCCACCTCCTCGTACATTAAGATCTCACCACGAGTTACTTACGTACACGTGATGTAATTTAAAGGTGGCACATAGAGCACCACGTGATTTGACAAAATAGATCGGTTCTTCCCATCTTTCTAAGAGTTTCCATTCTTCGAAAAGTTGCATGATATACATACATATATATATATATATATATATATATATATATATATATATATATATATATATATATATATATATATATATATATATATTAGATCTTATTTTGGTTATATTAAATGAGTAGTTGTAACAAATAAAATGAAACAAAAAATTAACTTTGTGAAAAATAAAAATTATCCGTAATGTTACAACTAAAAAAATTTAATAAATTGTGACGAATTTAAATTTGATTAAACAAATATGATCGAACTTGCCAGTTCCAAAATTGTCGAAGGACTTCCTCTGATCGGTTGAAAGCCTGGCAGATAATGCGAACCATGACTTTAGAGAAATAAAAAAAAAAAATATTAGAGTTATCATGTGTTGCAACACACGCCCACGCCCAGGGTTCTGGAGCTGATTCACATTAATATTTTGGGCCATTCAACAGGAAAGTACTATTGGTAAGAAATACACACTTGTTCATGTGGATGACTTCTCACGATTCACTTGGGTATGTTTATCTTTGAGATAAATCTGATGTTTTTAAAGATTTAAAAAGTCTCTTCACAAAGCTAATGAACAAAAAGGACCTTAAGGTCAAACGAATTAGAAGTGATCATGGAAGAGAATTTGAAAATATTTCTTTTTACTGATTTTCATACTGAAATTTGCATTTTTCATGAGTTCTCGGCACCAAATACTCCACAGCAAAATGAAATTGTTAAAAGGAAATATGGAACTATTGAAGAAATGACAAACGTCATGCTAGATTCAAAAAAGTTAGCTATGAGACATTGGACAAGCAGTCATTACCATCTGTCATATCATTAATCCATAATATTTAATTAAGGCTAGGTGCCTCCAAAATTGCTTCATGACATTTGGAAAGGTAAGATGTTGAATGTCAGTTACTTTCGTATTTGTGGATGCAGTTCTTTTATTCTTAAGGATAGAAAAACAGGAGCCAATTCCAATCAAAGAGTGACCTTGGTATATTTTGGGGATATGCATCAAGTCGGTTACAAAATGAGAACTCAAACAATCATTGAATCATCTAATGTTGAGTTTGATGATTCCAAGGATTTTTCCAATGCCTCAACCTAGGATGAGATTAGTGGCCTTCTAGAGAAAGAGGAGGGTTCTAAAAGAAAGGCTGAAGAAGAACCAAATCCTGTTGTTCCAACAAGTCATAAAGAAGTTGCAACTGAACACCAAACAGTTACAATTGTTGAAGAAAAATCTGAACATTTTCACGACTCTTCTGAATCTTCAGATAATGATCAATAACCAAAAAAGCATCCTCTCAAGAGACTTCTATCGTCTCAACTTGTTCCTTCCTCAAGGATGAAGAAAAATTAAATCATCCGACTGAGGTATATGTGCACGTGGTTTACCCAGGAAAAGGTATGATTCTTTTGTAAGATTTGTGTGCTTTACCTTTCAAACTGAACCCAAAATGTGAAAGAAGTTTTGCTTGACGAAACACTGTTGAAGCAATGCAAGAAGAGTTAGGACAATTTGAAAGAAATAATGTTCGGGAACTTGTCCCATGCCCTAGTAAAACAAATTAATATAATTGGAACTAACTGGATTTTTAAAACTAAAATAGATGAGTTTGGAACAATTAGCTCAACTATACTCAAACTGAAGGAATTAACTTTGATAAAACTTTAGCTCTTGATGCTCATCTTGAATCCATTAGATTACTTTTATCCATTGCTTGTGCTTTGAAGTTCAAACTATTTCAAAGGATGTTAAAAGTGGTTTTCTCAATAAATACTTGAATGAAGAAGTTTAAATCAAGATAACTCGATTTCAACAAACAATACTAGAGAACCAAGTGAAAATATCCATTTGAGAGATATTATGTCTTGTGAGAATATGAAGTTTTTATTTATTTTATTTTATGTGTTTTGTAATTTTAGTATTTTCTTTAGCTAGGGTTTTACCATATGAAGCATGACCAAATGCACGAAATGACACAGCCACGACGATGCAAATTTTTAAAAATCACGAGACATGACACAATCGGAATACAACCCTACTTTTTATATTAAAATATAGGGATAAAAGCATTAAACTCCATACACTATGCCCCGATTGCACTTTGCCCCCTATCCTTTTATTTTTCGCAACTTACTATCTGTACTATGGATAAATAAGCACTTTGCCCTCTGAGTCCAAATCCAAAGGCAAAACATGCTGACAAGTATTCAAATCCAACAGTGAAAAAACGACTCAAGGGGCAAAGTGCTTTTATTCATAGTACATGGGGCAAGTTGCAAAAAATAAAAGGATAGGGGCAAAGTGCAACATGGGGTAAAGTATAGGGGGTTTTAACGCTTTTATCCCTAAAATATATTAATTATCACTCGATCTTCAAAAATAATATTTCTATGTATAATTCTTAACCACCGAAGGAACAAGAAACAGTCATTATTCTTAGATATTTCAAACCAAGAAATAATAACAAACAAATGAAATTATAAGTCAGAAGAAGTTAAAAAATAAACTCATATATTTATAAAAATTGTAGCAATTAAATAACAAATACTCATTGTTAGTTTGTTTATCAATCGATCGATCGATCGAGAGAAACGAGCTGAAAGCTTAATGTGCGTAGCTTAAATGATAAAAGAGTTCATATCTCTCTTTATTTTCTTTTTTTTACTTTAGTTAGTTTTTTAATTATTAAGAAAGTGATTTTTTTCTTCTTTTATTGGTTTAGTTAAAAATATAAATTTCTAATCCAAAATAGTTGAAAATTATAAAACTATACCCAAATGTGTCGACACGGTATCCGTAATTATTTTTATTTATTTATTTATGAACACGCCACGTGACGCATCCAACACGTGTTTGAGGCGTGTTGGTATTGTGTCTTTGTCTGCCACTACACTAGATAATTTTTAGAAGTGTAGGTGCACTTTTTACCTTTATAACTGGGTCGTCTTTGAGATACTAGATTAGTTTTTGATTCAACAATTTTAAACTTGAGACTCAGTTTTTTCTTTTCTATTATTAGATATTCTTTGTGAAATCACAAGTTGCTAATTATTAGTTTCTTGATGGTCTGCGTGACAAACGAGTTCTTAGTTTCATGTGTTATTAATCTTCTTTCATATGGCTTCCGTTCCCTATACAAGATTCACTCTGGTTCTATGTAATTAATCCTGGGTTTTAAGGACTTTTGGAATGGGTTAATAGATTAATTTGATCCAGAAACAATGAGTTTAATCCACTAATCGATGTGTGGAAAAATTGTAGTCTGTCCTTCTAAAATTTAACGTGTGCCTAAATTTTCCAAAGGCCTATAAATTAATTCTCCATCAATTATCCAGCAACAGATGCGGCAAAAAATTGTCCTTAACAATTAATACTTAATAGAGTTTGGTAGCGGCAAAATCATGTCTTTAACAATTAGTAGTTAATAGAGTCTGGTAGTTAAACTTAACGAATGCATGTAACGTTTTCGGGACCCAAACTAGGATGTTGCTTTCTGTTGGTGTGTAGTGTTTATACAGAACCATACATGACAGAGAATTGGTGATATGATATGACTTGTTTATTGGTTAAACGATATATTTTTACAGTTATGTTCAGTTTATTTATATTTAAAAACAATTAAAAAAAGTTGTGCTGAGAAAAAAAGTTGTTTCTGTTTTAATTAATACGTTTTAGTTCAAATCAACAATATATTGTAACAAAATCCAATTGAGAGTTGAGAAGGCAGAAGAATGGATTTGAACTAATGCGGCAAAATGGACCTTAACAGATTCTTACTTCAACAAATGCGGCAAAATGGACCTTGACAATAAATTTTGAATTAGTTGAGTTTGGTAGCTAAAAGATGGACAGCCTCAGTGCCTCACCCAGATTATGTTAAGAAAGAAAATTAATTAATGCATGCAGTAGTATATATATGAACAGGTTCCAGTTTGTTCCATATAACAACACCACTTGTCCTGCGAAATTGTAACCATGAGAATCGATGTGAAGAACTCAACAATTGTGAAACCGGCAGCAGAGACTCCGAATGGTAGCCTGTGGATCTCCAATATAGACACAATTTTGCGAAGGCATCAATCCCCTAGTTTATTTATATATCGACCTACTGGGGCGGTCAATTTCTTTGACCCTGCTGTGCTGAAGGCCGCACTCAGCCGTGTTTTAGTTGCGTTTTACCCCGCTGCGGGCAGGCTGTGTAGGAACAAGAACGGTAGCATTGAAATCAACTGCAACGGCGAAGGAGTCCTCTTCGTGGAAGCGGAGTGCGATGGTACCTTGGGTGACTTGGGCGACTTCACCTTCAAGGCAGAGATGGACGGTACCCTTGTTCCTGTTGTGGACTACTCTCAAGGAATTTCGACGTACCCCCTCATGGTGGGTCAGGTATGTTATGTTTATAAGAAAATTAGATCTTATAAGAAAAAAGCAAATTATGCTTTTTTGATTTCCTTTCTCAAAAAATCATTCAGGTCACACGCTTCAAATGTGGCGGAGTTTCATTAGGTGCTAGTTTTGAGCATCAATTATTAGACGGCAGGTCTGGTATTCATTTCTTACTCACATGGTCCGCTGTTGCTCGGGGACTTGATATCAGCTTAACCCCTGATATCGACCGAGCCCATCTTAGCCCACGGCAGCCGCCCCAGCCTCAGTTCGACCACATCGAGTTCCAATCCCCTCCAAAACTAAAAATCCCCAAAACAACAACTGAAACAACTTTTTCCATACTAAAGCTCACACGCGATCAGCTCAATGCCTTAAAGGCTAACTGCAATGGGAATGGAGAGAGTAGTATTGTGTCTTATAGCACGTACGAGATTCTTGCAGCGCACATTTGGCGCTGCGTTTGCAAGGCTCGTGGGCTACCAGTAGATCAAGAAACAAGGGTGTGGATTCCTACTGACGGGCGGAGTAGGCTCAAACCCCCACTGCCACAAGGGTATTTTGGCAACGCAATCTTCCCAGCCACACCCATTGCCTTGTGTGGTGAAATTCAATCAAAGCCGTTAAAGGATATTGTGAGTATCATTCGTGAATCTGTTGCACGAATAGACGATGATTACATGAGGTCAGCTATTGATTACTTGGAGCTGTTGAAGTCTGATCATAGGGCCTTTGTTGGTGCTGGGGAACATACCTATAAATGTCCCAATTTGGGGATAAACAGTTGGGTTAGACTCCCTGTTTATGAAGCGGATTTTGGATGGGGTAGGCCGATACATATGGGACCAGGCGAAATTCCATGGGAAGGAAAATGTGTTATGATGCAAAATCCAGCAAACGATGGGAGTTTACTGCTTGGAGTCTCGTTGCAAAAGGAACACATGAAGCTCTTTGAGAAGTTTCTGCATGACATTTGAAGTCTTTTATGTCTTAATTAATTAATAAATTGATGAGAATAAGCATACATGAAAACGTGGCTGCTGAAATTTCATTTGCACGCCTTGTGCTTCAATAAAATTTTCCTTATCCAAAAATAAAAAAATAAAAAAATACATGAAAACGTGGATTTCTGCCTTGTAGCTGTTTGAGATTACTGAACGAGCTGCGTTATAAGTTTCTTTTTTGCGTTATTTTTTAATTTGGTATGATACTAGTTAATTTGAAGTAAAAAAAGTTAACTTTCTTGCATGAAGCCAAACATCCCAACTAAGTTCCTGGCCCTTAAATTCTAAGCAATCCCCGGAGCTCAAATATATGTAAAGTGAAATAAAGAGTCATACAAGTCAGTTGAATCCTGGAGAATTAGCAAAATTTAAAATTCTCTCTATTGCAATAATCATCGTTAATTAATAAATCAGCAAAAGACGAACAAGAAGGCCACCAATTAATGCTCCCCTGTTTGCCGAGCTCCACATGCAGCTACGGCGTCTGCACCCTATTACCTTATCTATATTTGTGCGGAACTTGGAAGTTGATAGTCCCAATGAATGTTAATGTCCAATAAAATAATTTACAAATACTCTACGATGGGAAATGTATTATGATGCCAAGTCCAGCAAATAAACAGAGCTTATTTTTTGCAATCTCCCTGACAATTGATGGAACATTTTGAGCTCTGTCACAAGTTTTTTTATGACATTTGAAATCTACATGGGGAGAAAATTGCATTTTCGATACCCTAACTTGGTACCATTTCTTTTTTCATACATTGACTTGGCACCTCACGTTTTTGGTACCCTAATTTGGCAATTTTTTCAATTTCGAGACTCCGATGGCGGCGATTTCAAAATCTCGTCGGAATTTTTCATGTGGAGCTAAATTTGGGGATTTTGACCCCAGTCGAACTCCGAACTCAGCCACTTGCCACCTTAGAAGCCACGTGGTAAAAAATAATAAAATACAATAAAATAACAATAAAATAAATTCCAAGGTGGCAAGTGGGTGAGTCGAAGTGTGACCTGGGTCAAAATCACCAAATTTAGTCCCACGTGAAAAATTTATGCGAGATTTTGAAATCTCCACCACCAAAGTACCAAAATTGGAAAAATTGCCGAATTAGGGTACCAAAAACGCGAGGTGCCAAGTTAGTGTATGAAAAAAGAAATAGTGCCAAGTTAGGGTATGAAAATTGCAATTTTTCCTCTACATGGGCTTTGGAAAAATTCGATCTCAAAACTCAAAACTTTGAAATTTGGGACACCCTCTTCCTAAACTTTATTGGTCCTTAATTCTCTTATATTGGCAAAGCTTTAATGATTTGGAAAATAATACTTGATTCTATAGCAATATTTCTGCCTTGTATCTCTTTGCAAAAGTACCAAAAGAGGCCATACGACGTAAGCAAAAGTAGCATTCACGTCCGATAGATGTTTTAAGATCAGATTCATGAATTTTATTATATGATATATATGGTATCAAGTATCGACATATTTTTTTAGTTGAAAGGAGGAGACCCGAAACTTGAGAACGTTGAACAAAGACCAAAGACAAAATAGATTACAACTAGAAATTAAAGTACAAGAGAACGGTCATAGCCAGCGAAATCTAAAACTTGCCCTACCACAAGCATCATCATTAACAAAATCAAAAACAAATGATGGACAAAAAGACCACTAGTGCGTCCAGGAATGTCGGACTCCGCAATTTGCAAGTACATTCACCGCTTTGTTTCCTTCAAGAAAAATGTAGGAAACCTGAAAGTTAATAGAATTCACAAATTGCAGGCAAGTAAGCCAACGACTTCTCAGTTTCCACGACACTTTATCTAATTTAGTATTTAACAAGTTCACCACATAGGTTGAGTCACTCTCCAACTAAAGATCAGTTGAAATTTCTTCACTTTTAGAATTGCCATTGTCCCCGCCCAGAGCTCCGCTTCAAAAGCTTAAACCAAGTCAATGTGCTTCTCAATGCCCGGTAAGCGAACCCAAGTGAGTTTGTGAATATTCCCTCAATAACTCCGGTCCCCAGCATACCAAGGGCTCAACCATACTTTTACAAATATTTAGAGGATAACTGAGTAGGTAGTCATCTCACTTTTGGAGGACGTGATGATGTTTGTAAACGAGCGTCATCTATCGACCTGATTTAGCCACAAACACTAATTCTTACAATTTTTAGAGATTGGTGTATTCAAAAACCAAAAAGAGGAATGAATATGTGGAGGAAATGACAGTGAATGCATCAATGAAAATTGATGAAGTGGTGAGAAGACAAAGGTATCAAAAGAAATGCGAAAGTGAAGCATATTACCCCATTGTATCCATATAAATATGAATAACTATGGGGGTATTGACTAAAAAACAAAGTGTTTTGGAAGAAAAGCTTGACAAAAGATTGATGTAGATGATGGATGATCATTCTATTATTTGTCAAAAGCAAATGGGTATCATGGCTCATTTAAATTCTTACTTAAGTCATAAATCCTATTAAAAGAATACAACAAAGAAACTCAAAGCATTGTGGAGAACCTGAATCTGATTTGTTAGATCTATAGTTTGCAGATTGTAATACAAGTTATAATAGGATTTACTGGTGTTATAGCAACAAATATTGTAGTTGAAATAATAACAAAGAAGTAAACAGTGAACACCATAATTTTTACGTGTGCCACTCCACGAGGTCGGAATTTTTACGGGGTTCGAGCAAATTCCCTACTCGCGAGGCTTGCGCCAGATAATTCAAACTTTTTTCAAAGTTTTAAAGTGAATTACACTTAAAGGACGTTACTTTAACTCTACAACCCCTCTATAGCTAAATCCCTATAAACCACGCCTTTATCACTTCTACTCCATTTGAATGAAGAAGCCCACCTACTTTGAACTCCCTTCAACCTCGTTGGACTGTCCTTAACAAAGTACCACTCGAACTCAGTAACTTAAACAAGAAACTTCTTAACTCAAATACTTAAACATAATAACAAATGAAATTCGATACTAAACACCTAAACAATGACTCATGTTTATGCTAGTCTTCATAGTTTTAGGATGAGCACAATCTTCAAAGGACTGATAATTTTTTCCATGCAAAACAAATATTATCTAGACATAAAAAGATAAGATCAATTAAACAAATTTATCCGTATAAAGGTAAATCGGATCAAAACATGGAATAATAATTCTATAAAAAAATCATATCCGATTATTCAAGTAAAATATATCACAATCTTCGGATAAACATAAATATATTTTTATTTGAAAATAAACTCTTATAAAAATCATAAAAGACAGCGCGAAATCTTGGATAAGGAAAAATTATAATCCTAATGAAAAATTGGCAAAATATTATTTAACACAATATTCAAGTCAATATAAATTAGGACTAAATCAACGAGACCTAAAAACATAATCTTCTAAGTAAATCAGACTCCATAAAAACTTAAACTCTAAGTACGCAATTAATTAAAACTTAATTAAATAAACACTTAAAGAAGAGTAATTTTTTAAACAATATAAGACAACTTAATAAATTAAAAACTCAAGGACTGAAACATGGCCCTATCATGATTCATTGTGAGAATGTAATTTTTAGTTGTGAGGATAGAATTGCAAGTATCAACAATTTAAGATTCGGACACCCCTTTATCTATCTTGAGAAAAACTCTACAAAGCGTGCTTGTCGGTCACAGAGCAAGATTTATCCAATATCTCGCAATATATATGTATATATGAATGTATGTGTCTGTATTTTAGTGTCTAAGTGATCATACCGCGTTATTAGAGTGAAGTATACTTATAATTAAGCCCGAGTTAGTATACTAAAAGCAGTAAAGCAAATTTTACACGTTCACCAACACTACTAAAAAAATTGGCTATAGTGACGCTGAAGAGCATCACTAAAACCGTCATATAATGACGATTTTCTTTTAGTAGTGCAAAGCGTCACATAAGTGATCATAACAATAGACAATTACGGGGTTCAATGTAAGCCAATTGCGGGCACAGTATATTAGGCGATTATATATATCTAAACATAAAACAACCTATTATTTTTATTGGGCATAATGCCCATATCAACTGCCATTAGAAACTAAAATTTAATTTGGTAGCTAGTAAAGAAAATAATAGCAACTTCTTCCAATCTTTTACAAAGCGCGGGGCGTTTACACACTTTGGAGCGGGGCGTAAACCGCATAAATTTCTGTATTCTATTTTAATAATAAAAGTAAAACATGATATGGCCAAAAAGAAAGAAGTAGAGATATTTTTGAAAGATGTTAAAAAAATCAACTCACAAAAGTACAAAATTATTCCTAGCATAAAAACATTTATTCAAATATTTTATTCTACAAACATATCTATGTTATGCAAAAATATTTCATCTAACCCTCATATCGTATATATTGCAAAATTATTTTATAGTTACAAAATGTAATATAATTCATAATATTAACCTAACCAATAATATAAATTTCACAATAATGGATAACAACTTAGAACTAGCATTAAAATTCATACAAAATAAAGATAATGTTTAAGACACTATATTTAAAAATAATAATAATAAGAATGTTAAACATTCTTCAATATGTTGACTAGTGCTACAAAAGGAATATAAAAATTGTAAAGACTTTATGGATGAACAATCGCAAGAAAATAATCAATAAGCATCAAGAGGTTACGGCTTCTCCGCTCAGGCTACACGCCTCAAAATATTGGGTATATGTAAGATGCTCTTAAAATTTTAAACAACATATAATAATTTTGAATTGTTCACTTTTTTTTTTTTTGATCAGCAAAAGCAAACAATATTATTATCGAAATATCGAAGAAACAAAAAGAGTACAAGGAATACTCTCAAGAATAACACGACAACGGACCGTTCGAGTCCAACTCACGTTGTCCCCTCACAAAACCTAAGTTAAACACATGATAGGTTGTGAATCCCAATCAACGAAAGAGTATAAAAAGCCCTGCTTATTTGCTTTGAGCCAACTCCATGATTTGACTTTAATAATCTCGACCGTCTTAGCAATGATAACCTGACCTCTAAAGCAAACCAAATTCCTGAGTTTCCAAGTCTCCCACACGACAAAGAACCACAGTTTCGCCCAGTCGTCACTTCCTTTCTTCGACATTAAAGCAGTAAATTGATCGAAATGATTCCGCGCTCCATGATGCAAAGCCGAACAAAACCCAAACCACCTACAAATTTGCATCCATATATTATACGAGACATCACAAGAAATATTAATTCAACCTCAAAATATTTTAAAATATATTCAACTTGGTACAAAAAAAAAACTCAAATTAGTCAAAAGCATTTTTAAAACACTTCATTTGTCTATAAAATATTTAATGAATCTTGAATAAGTATGATTACCCTAAGATTGGATAATATGACCTTGAAATATATATATATATATAGTCTGCCTGAACTGTAAAATATTTATTTCATGATTCAGTTGTGAGTTAAAGATTTTCGGAAAGGCTAAATAGAAATGAAAACTGAAACTAAACTCATTTTTTATTTAACTCTTAAAACTATCAAATTAAATGGTAATAAAATTATTGATAACTAGGAAAAAGAATCTTAAAATATTCAGAATAAGAATTTTAAATAGGTATTGGACTATTCATCACTCTTCGCCATAGTAGAAAGTTTTATGTTTAAAATCAAGCTCTTCTTGCTCCATATTTAGAAACTAATATATTGTGATTCACCCAACATTCTCTCATCAAAGTTGTTCCCCTTCTTGTCAAGATTATTGCCAGCTTAAAAAGTGAAATAGTATGATCGAAAACAGTTGATCAACAAATCTTGTTTATCATTAGTGATTATTGTTTTTAGAGGATGGTAAGTGGCGGTCATATTGTTTTATGCCAAATAGTGTTTCATTCTCTCTGCTACCCTTGGTGTTACGACACGTGTATGTAACGTGTGTGAGATCTTAATACATGTAACGACGAGTGTTTAGAGAAATAAGGAATCAAATCTTAATTCCTATAGTTATTATATGTGTCATAAATCTATACGTGACACAAAGATCAGTGCACAGTTTTGTCAGAGAAGAATTTTAGTTGGCAAACGGTCTTTTAACGTGTGGAGGTTATACATTTACCTATGTATTGCAAATTTCCCTCAAAGATTAAGTGTTGAAATTTTTTGGATACGACATTTATTTTGAACAGTATAGATTCCGAGGCTAATAAAACAAATCCTCTAATGTTATGCGTAATTGACAAAACTTCTCATACAACGAAGAAAAAGGCAAAAAGACTCTCAACGCGGATGTTTTTCTTCCAAAAAAAGCAATAAACAACCGTCATTTTTTCCATACAGGGAGATTAATTTCCTTTTTAATAATATTGACGGGTTTGGCATTTAACGTATTAAATTGCGGGTTTCTGGCCTCTCTCTTTTAAGGGATTTTTCGCCTATTATGCACAACATAAATATTTTTAATTATTTTTTTTATCAAAATCCCTAATTCTGAGTATACCTCTAAGGCCAAGAAGTTATTATTACTATTTTACAAATTGATATTTTTCCCCTTTTGATTTTTTGGACCTCATGAGTTTTGGCCTTACAGATGTATGTCTACCAATTTATTTGTCATCTTCTTTACACTTTTTAGTAAGAGAATTATCACTTTAGACTAACAAATTAAAAAAAAATGCGGTGGTTGGCTATACAGATAAAACAATAACGCAACTCTATTTAATGTAATTGCTCCACTTTCACAAGACCTGCATCGAATCTTCATTCTCTAGTTTTCCTTCATATGCTCCATTTCATGTCAAGACTTCTTCACATCCTTTCTCTCCATTTGACTCTTTAGTTCTTATCTCCTCGGCTCCTCTCTCTTTGTCCTAGACGACTTTTATCGGTCATCCTCATCTCTTCTAATCCTACAACTGTATAAAAGGCTCTCAATTGTTTTTCTCATAAAGGATCAATCATTTTTTTTTATTCTTCCCTAGATCTTCGGTGAATTCAAGGAAGCTACTTCATAGATCTCACATATACTCTTGACGTTGACGGAAAAGTTTTTTGTTATTATTTTGAGTAAGTGTGTCTCTCTTTGTTCCTGTAACGTTTGATACATTCACAATAATACTCGCACACATGCATGAAATTCGATACTAGTTCCACATTTATATATACCTAGTTTCTATAATTTTATTCCTCAGGCGGGTGTATTTATTTAATAATTAAAATCCTAAAAACCACTTGTAGATCTTGGCCCTCCATTATAAAAATAGATGTTGATTACATAACTAACTATTTTTTTTTTCGACAAGCATGATTAATTCATAAATTTTGTGATAAATCTGTTTGTCGTTCAACTAATCGTTTAAAAAAACATTTATGTGAATGCTCCTCTTAGTTTTTGTTACTTTAATTGTTTGCACAAAAATTACAAGAAGTAATTCATTGAGGTGGTACACAGGGACAAAAAAGACAGAAAATCAGATCTTCAATATGAAATCAAATGCGTCCGGAAGTGATGATCAGCAGAGAATGAGGCGCGAAGAAATTGAAAGAAAATCTAGTAGTGAAAATCAAGAAAGAAATTCAACTAACACTGAACGACAACCAACTAGAAAGCGGTACCATCGCTACACTTCATTGCAGATCCAAAGATTGGAAGGGTAAGTTTTCATCGGAAAAATTAAATATATATCATGTTCAGAATCTTGTGAAAAATGTTAATATATTGATACCAGGTATACTGAGTTTAACTGATATATTTTCCTATTAGCTATTTCTTTTTTCAAACAAACTGCATGAAACCTACTTGTGGTTTAATAACTGTCTAGAACTCTCATGTTGTTTCAAAAGCTCTGCACGAAATCTCCTTATGGTTCATAAACTTTGCATTTAAACCCACCTCCATCTAGCTAACTCCGTTAGAGAGTGGTGTACGCTCGTTTCACTTGAGATCAAACATGATTTTTATGTTTTCTTTTTGTATGAAAAGTCTTATACCCTTTAAGAATTAACATAAAATTTTCTTGTTATTCGGGAACAAGCACAGAAGCCCTAATTTTAGTTTATTTATTTTTTATAGAATATTCATATAAATTATTTATCTTTCTCTTATAAATCATAAAAAGAATCTTAAGTTTATCAAATTAACAAATATAATATTTTTAAAAATGTATATTTACAAATTTAGAGTAAGGGTAGTTTAGCCATTTATAAAAAAGTAATGGTGTTACTTGAAACTTAACAAGGAAATTTTGTGCAAAGTATTCACAAGTAATTTTTAAAGAAATAACAAACCAGTGAAGAAATTTTGTGCTGCATTTAGGAATCTTGGAAATTATAGATTGATATTCCTATCGCTTAATTTTTAATAGCCAAATGTCTCTTTGTCTACAATATATTATTATTACACTTTGAATTCCCAGCTATAATGCACTGACTCTTCTAAAAATTGTCTAATGCAATGTTAGACAACGACACCAGATCGACACGTCACAAACATGTCATGTGACGTGTCTATAGATAAAAATGATTACAGACACCATGTCGGACACGTTTGAAGGTCGCGTTTGATACATGTCTAACATATTTGAGTATACTTTTACAATTTTAGTTATGTTGTAGTTAGAACTTAATTATTTCTAATTAATAAAGGCTACGAATAGAAAATAAAAAAAAATAAAAGAAAGTATCATTTTTTGAGAATTCAACAACTTAGTAAAATAAAAAATAAAAAATAAAGAATAAAGTGGGATCTAACTCTTTTATTATTTCATTTTCACACTTTAAGCTTCTTCTCGTTTTCCACTCGATCGATGAACAACCAAATTAAATTTGGATTTTTGTTATTTAATTTCTACCACTTAATAAATAAGAGTTAGTTTTTGTAACATAGTTTCTTTTATTTGTTATTATTTCTTAGTTCAGAAATATTTAAGAATAGTTCATGTTTGTGGCATTCTAGTTGAGAATTGGACTTAAAAATTATTATTTTTGAAAGTTTTAATGATATTTAATATATTTTAGTGTAAAAAGTATAATTGTGTCTCGACCGTGTTGTGTCTTGTAATTTTTAAAGATTCATGTGTTCATGAGTATATCATGGCATATTTCTAGATTACCTTTTCCATAGTATTTTGTAGTTAGTTCCTAAATTGCAACTTTATATATATATATATATATATATATATATATATATATATATATATATATATATATATATATATATATATATCACAGAACATATATAGAATTATCCTCAATTTCTTCTTTGTACCAGAGCCAAAGTTAACTCCTATTGCTTGGGCTCATTGGCAGCAAATAAAAGTCACTTCAGCCTTCATAGTTGGGTGTTTACACAAAGTATAGTTCCAGTCTTCAGTGCTGAAACTTGTTGTGTCTATGTTCGTGTCCATGCATCATAGATTCTTTGCCATTAGAGAGTATGTTTAAATCCATTTTTTAGGTTGAAACCACTTTTGACGTTGACTACAACTACATTTTACGATATTAAAGGATTAAACTATCAATTTATGTCATGCTTCGAAACGAAATGTTTTTTTTCTTTATTCTATTAGTAGATTCATGATAGTTTCTTGAAAAGTTTTAAAAAGAAAATTGGTTCCCCTTTATTTTGTCAAGCTATTACTATTTTCAAATTTTTGTTGAAGGCGCGAAATGTTTTTTTACCTAGCAACGTTATTCTTTTATATATAATATAATTAAAATAGCTAGCCCCAAAACATATTAAATAGTATTCTCGATTTTAGTGCATGTAAGTCAACCTGTAATAAGGATAAATTGCACAATTTAAACTCCATCCATAAAAGATTACTGAAAAATGTTTATCGCATATCACACTGGTTATTTTGCGATATATTAACTAAATTTTATACAAGATTTCTTTCTTTTCTCAGCCAATTTAGTAAGATATTTGCCCCATTCCCACATGTTTACATCAATGAATATATTTTCCGACAATGATCTATAGTTCTATACTTTTGAAGGTTGTTTATTTTTTCCTATAACTTTAATCTCTCATTAATTATTATAGGGTTTTCAAGGAGTGTCCGCATCCTGATGATAAAGTACGAAAGGAACTCAGTTGTGAACTAGGGATGGAACCGCTGCAAGTCAAATTTTGGTTTCAAAATAAGCGTTCTCAAAGGAAAGTAAGAAATATATAATTCAAAATTTTCTCAACCAATAGTTTTTCTAAACATTATGTCTATTTTCTGTACGTAAGCTTTGTGTCAAATATTTTTTTCGAGTAAACTTCACATTAACATGGGCTGAATGAACTTGCAGACACAGCATGAGCATCAAGAAAATGCAGAACTTAGAATAGAAAATGAGAAACTTATGGCTGAAAACATGAAGTATAAAGAAGTTCTCAACAACGCTTGCTGCCTGGCTTGTGGCGGCCCAACCATTGTAGGTGAAATGTCATTTGATGAGCATCAATTACGAATGGAAAACGCTCGGTTAAGAGCAGAGGTAATGCAGTTTCATAAAATGTTTTAGTGTTTATGTTGCCAAATGGTTTTTGTTATTATAACTGAATATTTTATTTGGCGTTCATAAAGCCTTCATGTATTTTCAACAACTTGCACCCAACCCTTTCGTGTTGTTATTTTTTGCACGGAATCCCATCGCCTTTCCAAAACTGAATGGAAAATGGAATATCGTTGTCACGCTCAAAAAAGAAGATGACAATGGCGGAAAACCTCTCAGAATTGGACAAAATTATGCGCGACCTGCGCCCTAACATCTTAAAGTGCGACATGACCCTTGGCCGACAAAAAATACCCAGAGGCTTATCACGTGCATAGCACGTGGTGGTATCTTTTAAGGAATGTTCCGTCCAAAATAGTCAGAATCTTGACAAGGGAGCAATACATATTTGAGAAGTGGGGTTGTAAAAAAAAAAAAATTGGCCAAGTTGTAAGTTGCAAATACAGGTGTACGTTGAGGGGTTGGACGCTTTTTACCCTATAGAAAAGAGATCTACTAAACAGAATTTCGTGCTACACTTAATTTTACATTTATTTCTTTAAGTGTGAGCTTACAACAATTGTTGAAATCTTAAAACATTTATTCCTATTTCAACATGATATTTTGAACATGACTTTCAGATTGCAAATCACGTTTCAAAAAGATAGATATTTCTTTAGTATAAAACTCAATCTTGTTCTCGTTGTCTTCATATATGCAGATTGATCGTATCTCAGCAGCAGCGACAACATATGTTGGCAAGCCCTTCACAAACTCTGCAGCCGACCCCTCCTCTTCTACTCACCTCGATAGGGAAATGTTTGAAAACGCCAATCTGGGTAGAAGAATTAATGGTGGACTACCAAATGAAGGTCAGAAGTCGGTAATTATAAAAAGGGCAGCTGCAGCCATGGAGAAATTTGTTAAGATATGCAAATCAGCTTAAACTCGCAAAGTCGCGTTTTACAAAACGCGTTTTTCATTAGTTTAAATATTAGTTTAGTTAGTTAATTAAGTTACCGTTAGTTATTAGCTGTGAGTATAAGTACTCCCTTTTCATGTGTTTTTGACTCACTTTTATGTTCACAAACTTAATGATGAAGAGATCAATTTCTTCAATCATTCAACTCATGTAATCGTTGATATCAAATCATCAATACAAATTTTCATTCAGTTTTATACATTTGATATGGTATCATTCGACCGGTGATTTACGATCTTCTTCCGCTGTGCTAATCTTTCTGCGCGATTGATCATCTTCGCGATTCTCTGGTTTGTTTTTCTGCGTAATTGTGCGAAAATTACGATCTACGATTGTGTTTTTTACAATCGATTGTTAGATTCTATTTTTGATCGGTTAATTTTGTATCGGATCATCTGTTATTACTTTCTATCGGTTTAATTTGTTCAATTTGCTTCAAAAATGTCTGGATCGAACAATACTCCTGTTGTTCCTGTTCGTAACCCTAGCGATGATTCATCGTCTGTCTATTTTCTCGGTAATCACGATCTTGGTGGTTCTTCTATAGTTGGGGACGTTTTGAACGGTTCTAACTATGTATCTTGGAGTACAGGAATAATGATGGCTTTGAAAATCAGAAATAAGGTTAAATTTGTTGACGGATCTTTGCCATATCCTGCTGATGAATCTGTTGTTCAACAAACTTCTTGGATGCGTGCTAACACTCTTGTCTTGTCCTGGATTCTTAATTCTATATCTAAGGATATTAGACATAGTTTGCTTTATTTCACCAATGCTTTAGATGTGTGGAATGAGTTGAAACTTCGTTATGCTCGCACTGATGGATCAAGAGTAGCTCAGTTACAAAAGTCCCTATCCAATATCACTCAAGAATCTATGTCTGTGACTGAGTTTTACAATCTTTTCAGATCCACTTGGGATGAATATGTGAGCCAACGCCCTGTTGTGGCTTGTACTTGTGGATTGTGTACTTGCAGTGTTAACAAGAACATGCAAGACTTGCAACAATATGATTCTGTTTTGACTTTTCTCATTGGCCTCAATGATAATTTTTCTGGAGTTAGGAGTCAAATTTTACTCATGAATCCTTTGCCTGCATTATCCAAGGTCTATTCTATGGCTCTTCAGGAGGAGAATCAAAGGACCTTGACTGTTGTTCAATCTAATATGGACAGTTTAGCAATGTTTACAAGGGGCAAGGGTGTTTCTGATACACAAACCAAAGGGAATTTCTCACAGAATCAAACTGGTTTTAAGGCTAAACCACCTCATTTCAAGGATAAAAAGAAATTGAAATGTACACACTGTGGTTATACTGGACACACTGTGGATAAGTGTTTCCAAATCATAGGCTATCCACCTGGATGGGATGGACCTACAGGCAAAAGAACACAGCCTACTCATTCTGCAAATGCTGTTACTACTGATGATTCTGTTCCTCATGTTTCTGATTCACAGATTACTCCTGCTAAATCTGATGATCAACTTCTCTTTGAGCAGTTTATGACTTATAAACAGGCTCATGCTTCTAAGATGCAACAAGCAAATAATTCTTCCTATGCTGCTTCTGCCATGACTGGTATTTCTAAGCCTATTCATTATGTATTTGCTTCTGCTATTTTCTCTTCTGTCATTGATTCTAATGTTTGAATTCTTGACACTGGAGCCACAGATCATATGATCTGTCAATCTAGGTTCTATACTTCTGTTCCTAGTTCAACTCAAACACAAATTCATTTGCCTAACAATAATGTCACTATTGCTACTTTGATTGGAGATGTCAAAATTTCTGATTCTCTAATTTTAAAGAATGTGTTATATGTTCCTAGTTTTAGTTATAATTTGTTATCTATCTCTAAACTGACAAGGGACTCCAACATTTCTTTATGCTTCTCTGCTTCTTCTTGTATAATGCAGGACATACCCAGGCAGAAGATGATTGGTTCTGCTAGCCTATTGAACAATCTCTATGTTTTTCATTCTAGAAATCTAATAAATAAAAGCTTCTGTAATGCATCTGTTTCTGATGTAAAGAGATCTCATTTTAACTTGTGGCATTATAGATTAGGACATGCTCCTTTCAAGAAGCTTAGTTCTATTTCTCAATTGAACATTGAATGTTTACCTGCTGATTACCACTGTAATATTTGTCACTTTGCTAAGCAAAAGAGACTTGCTTTTCCTCTGAATTCTATTTCATCTTCTAATGGCATCTTTGATTTAATACATTGTGATGTTTGGGGTCCTTACTCCACTACTTATTTTGATGGATATAGATATTTTTTAACTATTGTTGATGATTACTCTAGATGTACCTGGGTTTATTTCCTTAAACAGAAATCAGATGTCAAGTCTCATCTTATTAAATTCTATAAACTAGTTCACACTCAATTCTCTGTTAAGATTAAGTGCCTAAGAACAGATAATGGTACTGAATTTTTCTTGAAAGACTTTTATGCAACTAATGGTATTGTGCACCAGACAAGTTGTGTGTCCACTCCTCAACAGAATGGACTTGTAGAACGAAAACATCAACACCTTCTGCAGGTGGCAAGAGCTTTGAGATTTCAGTCTAATGTGCCTCTGATTTTTTGGACTTATTGTGTTGCAGCTGCATCTTTTATAATTAATACAGTTCCTACTCATGTCCTTAAAGACAAAACTCCCTATGAAATGCTTCATAACAGGACTCCTGATTATGGTACTCAAAGCTTTTGGTTGTTTATGTTATGTTTCTACTTTACCTGTTCACAGAACAAAATTTGAGGCTAGAGCTTCTAAATGTATATTTCTAGGATATCCTATGGGATCTAAAGGCTATATTCTCTTTGACTTAGAGAAATCCAAACTTGTTATCTCCAGAGATGTTGTATTCTATGAGACTTTGTTTCCTTATAGAGAGAATCAAGCTCATTTTCCTGCAGATTCCACAGATAAACTCCATGATCCTTTTGTACTTATTCATACTAACTCTGTAGTTCCTGATGAGTTAGTTCTTGTTCAAGAGAATTTGAACAATGCAGCTATTCCTGAAACATCAGCTTCCAGTGATTTTTCTCAAATTCCAGCAACTCCTGATATGAATAGATTCACAGAAAATGACACAACCATGGAGCACACTTATTCTTCAGTTCATCATAATCTGGACTCAGATACAGATTTGCCTTTGAACACTGGTGTTCAAACTAACCACTCTATCATTCCTATCACTGATCCAATACAGCAAGTTTCTGATTCATCTTCTATTGCTGTGGTTCCTATAAGAAAATCTGGAAGACAAACTGCTCCACCAGCTTATCTACAGGCATATGATTACTCTTTACCATCATCAAAACATAAAGCTAATTTCTGCATTGACAAGAGCAAATGGCAAGGAAAATCATACCCTATTGAGAATTACATCTCCACTACTGCTCTTAGTGAAAGTCATAGAGCCTTTACTGTGTCTATATCTCAAATTACTGAGCCTCGCACCTATGCTCAAGCTAGCAAGGTCTCTGAATGGAATATTGCAATGAAAAAGGAGATAGATGCATTAGAAAAGACTAAAACTTGGATCCTCACAGATCTACCTCCAAATCAGCATTGCATAGGCTGTAAATGGGTGTATAAAGTCAAGTATAAATCAGATGGTTCTATAGAAAGATACAAGGCAAGACTTGTAGCTAAAGGCTACACACAAGAAGAAGGACTTGACTACTTTGACACCTTTTCTCCTGTGGCAAAACTCACCACAGTTAAGGTTCTCTTGGCAGTAGCTTCCTCACAGAAATGGTTTTTACATCAACTTGATGTCAACAATGCTTTCTTGCATGGTGACTTGGATGAGGAAATATATATGCAACCTCCTCTTGGATATTGTTCTGATAAAAAGAAGGTTTGCCTTCTAAAGAAAAGTCTATATGGCCTAAAGCAGGCATCAAGACAATGGTTTACAAAACTTACCACTTGTCTCCTTGATTTTGGCTACTCTCAAACCATTGCTGATTGCTCCCTTTTTATCAAGCAATCTGGTTCCTCAATAACTGCACTATGTGTATATGTGGATGACATTATCTTAGCTGGTAATGACATGACAGAAATCAATGCTATAAAGGATCATCTTGATGCAAAATTCACTATCAAGGACCTTGGTATTCTGAAATATATCTTAGGAATTGAGGTTGCAAGATCAAACAAAGGAATAACATTATCTCAAAGGAAATATGCTCTTGATGTTCTCACTGAAGCTGGTTATCTTGGGTGTAAACCAGGATCTACACCTATGCAATCCTCTTGCAAACTAAAAGAATCTGATAGTGCACTCTTACCTGATCCTTCCATGTACAGAAGGCTGGTTGGTAGGCTTCTCTACCTTACTATAACCAGGCCTGATCTCTCCTACAGCATACAATGCTTAACTCAGTATATGTCAAAACCAACTGCATCTCACCTAGCTGCAGCTCACAGGGTTTTAAGATACATCAAATCAGCTCCAGGTAAAGGTATTTTTCTTTCATCTCAATCTGAAACTCACATTAAATCTTTCTGTGACAGTGACTGGGCAGGCTGCCCTGAAACAAGGAAGAGTGTTACTGGATATGCTATCTATCTTGGTCACTCATTAGTCTCCTGGAAAGCTAAGAAACAAGCAACGGTCAGCACATCATCTACTGAAGCAGAGTATAGAGCCATTGCTACAACAGATTGTGAGGTGTTATGGCTCAAGCAACTATTGTCTGACTTGAAGATTACTCAAACTAGAATTCCTGTGTTGTTTACAGACAACAAGAGTGCGGTTTGTATTGCAAACAATCCGGTGCATCACGAACGCACCAAACATATCCAGATTGACTGCCACTTTGTAAGAGAACAAGTTCATCACAAGCAACTCAAAATCATTCATGTCTCAAGTGATCATCAGGTTGCTGACATTCTAACGAAGCCTTTGGCTTCACCTCAGTTTCATTCAATGGTTTCCAAGCTTGGCATCATTGACATCCATGCCAATCTTGAGGGGGGATGTTAAGATATGCAAATCAGCTTAAACTCGCAAAGTCGCGTTTTACAGAACGCGTTTTTCATTAGTTTAAATATTAGTTTAGTTAGTTAATTAAGTTACCGTTAGTTATTAGCTGTGAGTATAAGTACTCCCTTTTCAAGTGTTTTTGACTCACTTTTATGTTCACAAACTTAATGATGAAGAGATCAATTTCTTCAATCATTCAACTCATGTAATCGTTGATATCAAATCATCAATACAAATTTTCATTCAGTTTTATACATTTGATAGAATTGATGAGGATGGCACAACTAGGGGAGCCACTATGGGTGCCGGGTATGGATCCCAACACTACTTGCTTGAACGTTGAAGAATACACGAGGGCATTCCTACGTGGATCTGGTCCCAGAGAAAATGGATTCGAGGTCGAGGCATCACGAGAACATGTCATAGTTATGATGAGTCCTCCAGATATTGTTGAGATTCTCATGGACATGGTATATCTTTTACCTATTTTATTAAAAAAGTTATAGCTAACATTTGTGTATATATATGATGCGAGTTTAGTAAAACTAAAGAGTACAGAAAAAAACGGTTGTATATGCAACTTAAGAACTGACCTTGCCACTATATATTTTTGGCAGAACCAGTGGTCAAGTGCGTTCGCGGGCATAGTCTCACGGGCAAGAGACCTACAAGTCGTTTCATCTGGTGTAGGGGAAAGCTACCATGGTGCTCTACAATTGGTAAAGATAAAGTTATCTCCCATGTATACACTCACATTAACTGTGCACAAAACTTGCACACAAGAAATTAAGAAAGATCATTTAACGCTTCATATTTCTATTTGCATGTCTTTTGTAATAAATGAGTACATAAACACTAAATTTAATTACATGAATGTTCAAATGAAAAGCAATAAAAGATTACTTCAACTCGAGCATGTGGGAGCTTTGCCTCTGTGCAATCCCCCTCCAACTCACAACCGAGTTAGATAGTTGTCCAAGTGGAACGGTGCATAACACTTCAAGCTTCATAATTTAATTAGTGCACGATTCCATGTAATAATATTAAATACTTTAACCCCTCGTTTCTTTTCTTGTTTTTTGCAGATGAGTGTTGAGTTTCATGTTCCTTCAACGCTTGTTCCGACCCGTTAGTGTTTTTTAGTGAGGTACTGTAAACAACAGGTCAATGGTACATGGGCAGTGGTCGATGTTTCCTTAGACCACTTGCATTGCAGTTCTGCTGTTGGATGTCAGAGGAGGCCATCAGGTTGTTTGATTAAAGACCTGCAGAATGGATGTTCTGAATTAATTTGTCAAAGGTATATATAATTTCTTGTTCTGAATTAATTTGTCAAACTTGAACTTTGATGTATAATGTTATGTACCAACTATTTAAACTATATTTGCATTTAGAACCACTTCAATTCTAATTTTGTAAAAAAGTTGAAATTAGCAGTATGCTAACTATAGTTTTGTCTGTTTATAATTTGTGGACCATTTGCAAAAAGGTTACATGGGTTGAGCATGTGGAAGTCGAGGATAGAGGCATCCACAACATTTACAAGCCTCTAGTTAATGCCAGTCTAGCATTTGGAGCAAAACGCTGGGTCGCAATTCTAGAGGGACAATGTGAGCGCATTGCACGCACCGCCGCCCCAAATGTTCCTCCAAATGACATGAATATTACTTACATAGGTAATAACACCATCCTTTGTGTTATCTCCTAAATTATCTTAGACATGAAAAAATAACAAATCTTACGATTAAAAATATCATAGCACCTAAAATATCAAACTTAATGAGTGTATATAATATCATTACAACTTTAGCAGTAATATATTATAAATCTAACAAATGCTAGTATTAATAGTATTTGATTTCTCACTTTGATTATCAAAAGGTAGAAAATGCTTGTTAAAGTTGGCAGAAAGAATGGTGGCGAGCTTTTGCTCTGGAGTAAGTGCATCAACTACAAATCCATGGACAAATTCACCAGGGAATGGAGTTCATGACAATGTGAAAGTCATGGCCAGAAGGACCGCTAATGATCCCGATGGGCCATCTAGAGTTTACCTGATTGCTGCAAGTTCATTTTGGCTTCCCTTTCCGCCAAGAACAATTCTCAATTATCTGCACGATGAGAACTCTAGAAAGGAGGTACTACTTATATGTACTGTTAGTAGTCCAATGATTTAATGTTCTTAAGTAATCATCCCTCCTAGGAGGCTCCTACAATGATTCTCTCTTCGGATATTATAACATAGTGTGCTTTACAATCGCCTAATATGAGACTTGACTTTGCCTTTTTAAACTTTTATACCTACTAAACTAAAATATCCTTATAAAACCTACAACAAATTCCGTCTTGTTATAACAAACCTGCACTGGAATTCCCTCGTGTTATCAGGAACCACCCCCAAATCCCATCATATTATTTTGAAATATGCATCTCTTGTTAAGAATGGTAAAATTTATAATGCATATTTAATTAACGCTGTTAAGTGTTTCTGTTAAAAGGAGGATTTGGTCAGAATTTTTGGAACGCGAGCAGATTTTGTGCCAAAAAAAAAACACGAGAAGATTTGGTGCATGTTTTAAGAACAAAGAGAGTTTACGCATTTTCTCCTCGTATTAATGATTTTTTAGCTGGAAAGATAGGACCAATTTGTTCCATAGTCTAGTTATGTTATGAATATTCTTCTCTTAAATCAGTGGGACTTGCTCTCAAGTGGAAGTGAACTTCAACTAATGGCGCAATTTCCAAGTGGCAAGGAACCTGGAAACCATGTTTCACTTTATGAAGTCAAGGCAAGCAATAATTTTCTCTCTGTCATGAATCAAAATTTGTTTGAAAGTCACTTTAACAAACTTAAATTCTGTCATTAAGTATAAAAGAACTAATCCAGAAAGCTTGTTTTTATAGCAACCAGCTGCATTGTAAGGAAAAAAAAAAAAAAAAAGCAACCAGCTGCATGTTCATCAAGCCAGAGCAACAGGTTTATTTTGCAAGAAAGCCGTGCTGATCCTACAGCCTCCTACCTTGTTTATGCGTCAGTCGACATGGCTGCCCCAAATTTAGTGTTGGGTGGAGGTGACTCAAATCTTGTGGACTTGTTTCCGTCAGGATTTGCGATTCTCCCCGACGGTCCAACTGGTGGACATGGAGGAGGGACAACATCGGCTGATGTTGATTCAGGAGGATCTCTTTTGACAATGGCATTTCAGGTACTTATATTTTTAATGTTTTAGTGCAGCTGTTTGGAAGCTTTAACAAATTGTCATGTCATGTATGCTAACTTCAGTAGATATAGTCTTGATAAGTTAATAAAAATAGTTATTCAAATTTGTCACGCCATCACTTGAAAACTATTTTAAGGATATTGTATGACTATCCCGCTTCCCTTGACAAAGCTTTTTAAGTAGACTTAACATAGAGAGGCTTCTAATTCCTAATATGATATTGAGTTTATGTCCGAACCGATGATGGTTATGTTTACTATCCACGTCAATAGGATCTGATGCTCATTCCTACATGATAAATGATGAGTTGATATTGTCTCACGTCGCTTAAGCAATATCCTGAGCAATACTATATGAATAATCTTCCCTCCCAATAGAGATTTCCAATTCTTACAAGATTTGATACGTCACTAGATTGATAGTAGTGATTTAAGGCTTTATTAAACATATCAAGCTCCCACTGTCGAGCTTTCTTAATACTCTAGTGGAAAATAAAGCTAATCTTTCTTGTTTGTGGCCTTCATGATAAATTTGTTGTAAAAATATTTAAACCTTACAGGTTATGATTGATCATGCTTCATATGCAAAGCTTTCTCCAGAATCAGTTGATGCTATCAATAGCCTTATTACGCGCACCGTGGACAATTTAAAGAAGGCATTCATTCGAAAATCATCATGAGGTAACTTAGAAGCTTGTACTTTTAAAAACTAGTTCATTTTTACAGGCTTCTAGGAGTTTTATGGCCAATGGTACGTGATCTTCATCTTTACAGGCTTTTAGGGCAGTTTTATTGTCAATGGTATGTTAACTTCATCCATCATGTTATTGCAGTCTGTGAGGAACTGCTGGGAAGGAAAAAAGTTGGTGGAATTCCTAGCAACACATGATTTGATTGTCAAAGTTGGCTTGCTTTGGTTGTTGTTTGCCATCATGATTTTTTATTGTAATAGGATTTGTTGGATTATATTTTCATGTGCTTATGTGTTTGATTCTTTTACTTTACTCGTTTTCTACACTTATTTTAAATTACAGTCGCAAAGCTATACAAGTTATTTTATGCAATCATATTTTTTCCTTCTGTCTTGGTCTCGTAAGCTGAATATGTTGCGAGTTCAGATGGCTAAATCTGTATATTCCTGTTAATTTATAATGAATTTTGTTTGGTTTATATATCAATTAAAGGAGTTACTGGCTCATAATTCTACTCTACATGATATATTTATTTATCACTTAGCAGAGATCATTGATATTGAATACAAAGAGACGAATAATACAAAGTGGGATAGAGGATCCATGGCCCTATTATAGCAACTTATGTGTATGGCCTCTTTTGGTACTTTTGCAATATGATACAAGGCAGAAATACATACCTATAGAATTAAGCTTATAGTTTCCAACTTATTAAAGTCTTGCCAACATAAAGAGAATTTATAAATTTTGGAAGAGGTTGTGGCAACTTAGATACTTAATTGCTTATTCTCACCAACTTACTAATTAAGACGTAAAACACGCATAGACTTCAAATGTCATGCAGAAACTTTTCAAAGAGCTTCATGTGTTCCTTTTGCAGCGAGATTGCAAGAAGTAAGCTCCCATCATTTTCTGGATTCTGCATTATATAGGATCTCCCATCCCATGGAATTTCACCCGGTCCCATATGTATCGGCCTACCCCATCCAAAATCCGCTTCATAACCAGGGAACCTAACCCAAGTGTTTATCCCCAAATTGGGACACTTAAAGGTATGTTCCCCTACAGCAACAAAGGCGTTATAATCAGACTTGAACAACTCCAAATAATCAATAGCTGACCTAATATAATCATCGTCCACTCGTGCAACAGATTCACGAATCATACTCACAATATCCTTTAAAGGCTTTGATTGGATTTCACCAGACAAGGCAATTGGTGTGGCTGGGAAGATGGCATTGCCAAAATACCCTTGTGGGAGTGGGGGTTTGAGCCTACTCCGCCCGTCAGCTGGAATCCACACCTTCGTTTCTTGATCTTTCGGTAGCCCACGAGCCTTGCAAGCGCACTGCCAAATGTGGCCTGCAAGAGTCTCGTACGTGCTATAAGAGACGGTACTACTATCTCCGTCCTCCTTGCATTTAGCCTTTAAGGCATTGATCTGATCGCGTGTGATCTTTAATATTGAAAAAGTTATTTCAGTGGAAGTTTGGGGGATCTTCAGTTCAGGAGGGGGTTGGTACTCGATGTGGTCGAATCGAGGCTGGGGCGGCTCCCGTGCGCTGAGATGGGATCGGTCGATAACAGGGGTTAAGATGATATCAAGCCCCTGAGCAACACCGGACCATGTCAGTACAAAATGAATAGCAGACCTGCCGTCTGATAAGTGATGCTCGAAACTCCCACACAATGAAACTCCGCCACATTTGAAGCGCGTGACCTGAATGATTATTTGAGAACAGAAATCACAAGACAATTATTTTCTTATAGGGGCTATTTGTTCATTAAACATATATAACATACCTGAATCAACACGAGGGGGAAAGTCGAAATTCCTTGAGAATAGTCCGCGACTGGAACAAGGGTACCGTCCATCTCTGCCTTGAAGGTGAAGTCGCCTAAGTCATCCAGGGTACCGTCGCACTCTGCTTCCACAAAGAGGACTCCTTCGCTATTGCAGTTGATTTCAAAGCCACCATTCTTGTTCCTACATAGCCTCCCAGCCGCGGGGTAAAACGCAACTAAAACACGGCTGAGTGCGTCCTTCAGCACAGCCGGGTCGAAGAAGTTGGCCGCCCCAGTAGGCCGATAGATAAGTAAATTTGTTGAATGGTACATTTGCACAATTGCGTCTACATTGGAGATCCACAGGCTACCATCCGGAGTCTCTGCTGCCGGTTTCACCAACGTTGAGTTCTTCACATGGATTCTCATTATTTCAATTCGCAGGACAAGTGGTGTTGTTATATGGAATCCCATTCTTATATATACTACTGCATGCATGAAACTCTCTATTAATGTTTTCTTGATTGAATCTGGGTGAGGTTGTTCATTTTTTAGCTACCAAACTCAACTTGTTACCAATTTATTGTTAAGGTCCATTTTTTTGCCGCATTTGTTGACGTAAGAACCTATTTAGGTCCATTTTTGCGGCATTAGTTCAAATTCATTCTTGTGCCTGCTCAACTCTCAATTGAATCTTTTTTTTTTATAAGTAAAATCTTTTTGTTTGATTGATATAAATTTATAAATACAATTTACTACAGATTGGAACAAAAAGTAGATATTTATTAAAGCAGCTCCAGGCGTAACTTTTTCATTGTGTTGTTTTTAAAATATATATGAACAGAACATAACCATGATCAAAAAAATTATCTAATATTATCATGAACGACTACTAGTTAATGGCATGTTACCAACTCTGCGACATGTATGATTCTTTAAACATTGTACAACAACAGAAAGGAACATCGTAGTTCAGGTTTCGAAAAACGTTTACATGCATATATATATATATATATATATATACACACACATATATATATATATATTCATTAAATTTAACTACCAGACTCCGTTAACTACTCGTTGTTAAGGACAATTTTGCCGCATCTGTTGCTGTACAATTAATGGATAATAAATTTATAGGCCTATTGAAAATTTAGGTACCTGTTAAAATTCATAAGAGAAAACTGTAATATCTCCACAGACTTATAGCCATTGTTTCTGGATCAGATCAATCGGTTGGACCAGTGACTTGTTTTAACCCAATCAAAAAAGTCCCTTGAACCAAGTGTTGGATTAAACTATAGAGTGAAACTAGTATATCGAGCGAAAGTTACAGAATAGATAAATAACATATGAAATTAAGAACTCATTAATTCACGCAGGATACTAGGAACTTAATGGTTAATAACTCGTTGATTCACAAAGAATACAAAGAAATTGACGAAAAAAAATCTGAAAAAACTTTCAAGTCTTGTTTTATTCAATCGAAAACTAATCCACTGTCTCACCCCAGAATTATCAACATAATAAAAAATAAGGTTTGTAATAATTCTGGATATGAACTACTTGAACTATGGCGGTTGAGAAATAAAAGCAAGACTTGGAGTTGGATTAAAGTCTGGAAGCAAAGTTTGTGTTTTTTTACGTAAAAGATGGAACTCGGGAGAGGCAAGCTATGGACATTCCAACTAGGTTGGCACCCCCACGATGCTAAACCACCCTTGTTCAAATATTATTAAAAAACAAAACGAACAAAAAATACAAAGGTTCAACAGAATCTGAAATTATCCCTGTTACAAGAATCATCATTGACAAATTCAAAAATAAAAGGTGGACACGACGACCAGCAATGTTTTCCCGAGTGTTTAGCCCCGTAGTTGGCCAAAGCATCAGCTGCTCGATTTCCTTCTCGGAAAATATGTGAAACCTCAAAATGAATGGTGCGAATAAACTGGAGACAGGCGGATCATTTGCTCCTCAAATCCCATGGCACTTTGTCCCTATATGTTTTCAAAAGATGAACAACATAAGTCGAATCACTCTCAATCCAAAGATGCGTCCAATTAAACTCCTGTGCTTTTTTAATAGCAAAGGTAACAGCCCAAACTTCAGCTTCAAATGCAAAAACTGAATCAAGATTTGCAGCGAATGAACCAATCGGAAATCCCCTTGCATTAGGAAAATGCCCCCGACGCCTCCAGCTCCCGGAGCCCCACACGCGCAGCCATCTGTGTTGCACTTAATCCATTCATCAATAGGAGGATGCCATCGAACCGAGATGATTTTAGGCGCTCTCCTTGGTAAGATAGGCATGTCAAATTTCTTCAAAATTTGTAAGTCATCAACCGTATGTGCTGAACCAATGCGAAAAACTTCAACCTCCTTAATACACCGCCAAATTTGCCGCAGAAGGTTTTCCTTGTTATGCATGTACTTTTCTGGCTTGTTGTTATCTTCTGTTGTTACCGTTTGTTCATTTTTCTTGGTTGTTTAAGGTGTTAGATGGGGGCTGTAATTATCTCTGGGTTTTGCCGATGTACTCCCTCTACCTGGATGTATAAAGTTTTTGCTTTTGCCAATAAAAAAAAAAAAATAATGATAACATCATCGTTTTTTGAATCATCAACATCAAAAACAAAAATAAAAAACTGTTTTCAGGCCTAATTTCTCTAATAGCTTCAGAAAACCCTCCATTATCTTTTGCGTCAACCTCAAGGTTTTCGAGTTTCTACAACATTTTCGATGGATGCATCATTATCTCCTCGTTCAACCCTTCACATGAAGCTTTTAATAGATAAATTACAACTTTATCTAAAACATTCTCACCATCATTGCCATAAACAACTCCATATGAACGTTCGAGATCCTTATCGTAATCAATGTCATTTATGTCAGCATGAACTAAATCCAAAAATTCCTTAGGCGCGGCGCAAGTTTACCATGAAATCTAAAATATCAACAGTAAACCACTATTACTCGCGCCCATTGTCCTCTTGGCCATCTTGTCTCTTGTGAATAGACATACGTTGGTTTGTCCAGGCGGAGTAAACAGGTCTTGGTCATCAAATTTCTTAGACGGTGTGCTTATCGGCACTGACGCTGATTATCTCACAACGAACACAACAATTTGTTGCATAAGCAAGTACCTCTGCTAATGTAATTGTATGAAGTCATCAAGTTTATCCTTTTATATTAGGAAATCATGAACTTCGAGTGTCTCCTTGGATGTAACAGAATGGGTCATTGGGGCATGAGGCCTAACTGGAGCTCTCTGCTACCCAGCAGAACCTCATGCACACCCAAGCCAAAGTTAGATCTAACTAACTAACCAGAACACAATAATCATCATAAATGACATAAACATTTTTTAATAAAATTCAACCTGTCACATGATTTTATAAAATAGTTGAGTAACTAAATATATAGATATTATATTCGTTTGCATTTTAAAGATGGGGACAAAGACGTTTGTGTTTGGTCTTTAAGCCCAGACAGGGAGTTTAATTTGCGGAGTGCCTATAGCAAACTCTGTTTTGCGAGTGAAGCGGCTAATCTTTGGCAGAAATTTATTTGGAAAGAATTTCTTCCCCCATCTCGATCTTTGGTATGCTGGCGTGCAGCATTAAACTATGTCCCTACAGAAGATATACTATGGCACAAAGGCTTCACTTTTGCATCACTTTGCAGGCTTTGTCGAAGGAGTGAGGAAACAGTGGTTCACGTGTTTGTACAGTGCCCTTTTGCGGATAATGCATGGAGAAGTATTGCATCAATATTCCAACACCGAGTCGACACCTCAGGCTCTCTTTCTCACCTGTTGAAAGGAGCTGCTCGCGCAAGATTCAACACACAAGTACGCGCGCTTTGGACATCAGCCATAGTCTCATGTGCTTGGCTTTGTGGTATACTCGAAATAGGTGCGTTTTTTATGATGCTACACCAGATATTGGTTCGTTCTTGAGACAACTTTGGAGACTTGTTATGGAAGTTGATTTCTTCAAGATAGGATCGGCTTTTACAGTGGATGATCTACGCATTTTGAAGGCTTTTGATATGTCTATAAGACCTCGGGGGGTTCAAAACATTGTTTCGGTGATTTGGCATCCTCCGCCGATGATGTGGTTGAAATGCAACACTGATGGTTACGCGGTAGGTATGCCAGGCCGAGGAGGTGCAGGGGGGATATTCAGAACGGCACGTAGTTTCCCGCACGGGGCTTTCTCCATCCACTTTGATTTGGTTTTTGCATTTGAAGCTGAGCTATGGGCAGTCATTTTTGCAATTTCTAAAGCAATGGAATTTAATTGGGACTACATCTGGCTGGAAAGTGACTCCACTTACGTGGTGAACTTGTTATCCACTAAATTCCATAAAGTTCCATGGCAAATGCGGAGTCGATGGTCGACTTGTTTGAGCTATATTAGTTCCATTCATTTTCAGGTGTCGCATAAATTTAGAGAAGGAAACAGGGTGGCGGACGCTTTGGCAAAATATGGCGCCGAGCATCACGGCGAGCATTGGTGGCCCTCGAGCCCTCCTTTTATTTCTGATTTAGTTAATGACGATTTTTGTTACAGAGAGAACTTCAAATTTTGTTGATTCTCTCGGAGTTTTTTACATGTTCTTTGTAAACTCTATCTTTACTTTATTTTAATCTATTCGAGCCCCGGGCATTAACGGGGTCTCCATCTTCGAAGGAAAAAAAAAACATGTGCATCATTCTAATTTTTCAAAAATTAAGTAATAAGTTTGTGAACATTCACATGTATAAGCCTACAGAGACTAACAAAAAACTCCGAGAAATATAATAAGGAAAAAAAATGTGCGAAATACCCCTGAGTCGTTGATCCACCGTTTATTTTGGACACGTATCTGCATTTTTATCCGTTAGATTTGGTCTCAGGGGGCAAGTCGCACATTTTTAAATAGGTTGGGGGGCTATTTGCTCTTTTTTATAGTTTAGGGAGCACATTGTGAAACAACCTATAGATTGGGGGTTTAAAGTGTTTTACCTTATATATATAGCATAACATTTCAAACTTCTTCTTATTAAAGATTCTGTCTGCTTGCAATTTGTGAAGAGCAGTTAAAGGCTATTCGTTTTTGCATAGCATAAACACTTTTTTTAAAGAAGAAAGTTTTGCAGGCGCAGGATTTGTCTAATGATCACAAGCCGCACCTTGATGCTGAGAATAACAGGATAATAGAAGCTGGTGGATATGTAGAAAATGGACGGGTCAATGGAAGACTGAACTTGTCAAGGGCAATAGGTAATTTCACAGACTAAATGCAATTGGACATGGGAATGAGAACCTAAAGTTATATTTCTTTGTTTCTGAAATCTTTCCTAATTCTACAGGTGATATGCAACTGAAGCAAAATAAATTGCTTCCTGCTGAAGAGCAAATTGTGACAGCAAACCCTGATATAATCTCTGTATGTGGAATATTTACTTATGCATGTTAAATACAAGTTCCAATTTTCTTCTTTCAACCGTCTCACACTGATTAATAATTTCACATTCGTATCACGGTTATAACTGAATCACTTTACTAAGTTTCGACATGATTGGTAGGAAGCTCGAGAAAAGCTGCTTCAGTTTATATACATAAATTGCAAATCGATGTTAAGTTCAAATTGTCTAATTTTATTCCTCGTTTTTTCTTCCTCCTGTTTTAATTAGGTTAAGCTTTCTGAAGCTGATGATTTTCTTGTGATAGCCAGTGATGGGATATGGTAAGAATGTTTTACTGAGCTGTCTCTTTACATGTGATTTTTTCTTCAATTGAGTCTCAAAATATGTTTTTGGACCTTTTTCTTGATTAGTAAAAAGCATCTGAATTGAGGCATTAACTTGTGGTATGAAGTCAAATGCTTAATTCTGGGATACTCATTAGATTTTGAGGTTCTGGAGCGTCGTTTTAAACGTTATCTGTCTAGGATAATTCCATCACCTCCCCTGATGATAAGAAATTTTTTTAGTTGTGGTAAGAAATAAATATTAGCTAGAAACTTGTAAATTGTACTAATTCTGTAATATTACAATCGCCACCATGCTAAGGGTTCTAACATCATAGTTACCTGGACATATAAACTTGATAAATATTCGAACAAATGTGTAAAGCATCAAAATTTGAAATATAAGTTGCAATAGTAAGCTCTTTCCCCAAATGAAGGAGATAAAGTTTGAAATCAAAACTGCAAACTCTTTTCTGTTGTAATTTGTGATGAACGTCTCGCTTTTGATTTTGATTCACACAACAGTCATATATTTTCTTATTGTTTACTAAATATTCCATTTTCAATTGCGTTTTCTCTTCTTCCAGGAATTGCATGTCGAGTCAAGAAGCTGTTGATTTTATACAATTACAGATGAAAACTGTGAGTTTCCCCTATTTCTTGTTAAATTATATATACGGACTCGTGCCGTGAAGTTAGAACTGGGAGCTGTAAAAAAATTATTCATGAAAAAAAGCTCTCTGTGGTATGTGATAGAGTACTTGATAGATGTTGTCCCCAACATCTGAGGGGGAAGGCCACCATTTCATTTCAAAAAAAACATCTGAGGGGGAAGGATGTGAATTGTGATAACATGACAATGATCCTGGTGCAATTGAAGAAACAGTAGGCAAATGAGCAGCATCCTGTGCCTTCAGTACAGTAATACAAAACTAAAGATAATTCGTGGTCTAGTTGATTCTTTACTTAGTCGTAAAAACATTTTCTGGCTCGAGATTATGGCTTGTTGCACTTGGTAAATGGTTAATTCGGCAACTTACTATAATTTGTTTCATTAGTAAATACAAGTTTAGGAATATACTGGGGAGTTCTTCGTAGGCAGGTTATACTAGGTTTCGTGACAGGTTAGGATATGGAATTGAGGAATTGCATCTTTGATAGAACACTAAACTTGTCTTACTGTAGTATGATGCAGGAAGATGATATTTGTTAATTCTTTGGCTTCTAGCGTTTGATAGACATGTTTTACATTTATTTTTCAAATGAAATTTCTTTGGATATATTTGTTGTTTTTGTCCTAAACTCATCACGTATATCATACTGGCTTTGTGATAGTGGAGTTATGAATCTGAAAAAATATCTTCAAGACAAGTTGATCAATTCAGATTCAGATAACGAGACGAACTACCGTTTGGGACCTCGGTCATTATTGCTTAGATTAGTTCTCAAGTTTCATAGATTTTTATGCTATGAAGTTATAAATGTCATTTCATGGATTTTATATTTTAGGTTTGTCATGTTACGATAATTATCTGATTGTTTGTCTGAGTCACCCTGAGAGAATATTTGATCCATTTTTTGCAACTATTTGTATACTTCTTTAATAATGTATGCTATAACATACAAAATTAATATTCTGGAGAAATAGCCTCATTTATTGCTCTGGTCCATCTCTTTTTTCTTTCATTTTCAGTATTTTGGTTAAATTCTCTAGAAAAATATCTGCACTGAAGATTGAGTTATACAATAGAATAAACCCCAAATATCTGCTCATACTGGCGAAAAAGAGAATAACACATGGCAGGGATTAAGTCCATTGTAATATCACGGTCAACCCCAAGTTACCCTAACTTGACAAACATTTGTCTTCTTCGATATTTCAAATTTTCATTCTTGATTTATGTTTAAATATCATAACATATGCAACTTTACTTACATTTAAAGGAGCCAAGTGGATATATATATACATATATATATTTGTGTGTGTATACATATATATTAACTGCTTGAAATTGAATGCCTTCTCAAAATCATGTTAAAGAGATGGAGTTTATCTTGTAAAAAATTTCAAACTTCATTTATATTTCTGTAATTATACAAACTTTATGGGTTGTATTTGTAATATTTTATTTCTATAGTTTAACTGTTGAAGGAGTAATTTTTAATTATTCAAATAGTACTGATGATCTTGGCATGGATCAAAGTTTAGTGGTATGAGTTTATCTTTAAATTTATTATGAATTTCAATCGTAATGTGAAACTATATGAACTACCTAGTACCTTTTCCGCGCTTTGAACATTGACAAATCACCGTTTTTGAAAATTCTACATTTATTAAAGAGCCTTAAGGCCCTTAACCATGAAAAATTAGGAGAAAAGAAACTACTGGTAATTGGCAAAACTATTGACTATTTCAACCTTCAGAGGCGACTAAATTTAATTATTTAGTTAATATAGTCTTATGTTTGTGGCTCATTTAAATTTGTAACGTGACTTACACTTCACGTGTTGGAAAAGTATAGGACAATTTGTGTCCTATAAAGTTAATCCTCGTTAGCCTGCACTATTTGAAATATATTGCCAACCTTTGCCCCAGTTAATTGGCATTTAATTAGTATTTGGATCGTTATGTTTAATATTGACATTCATAGACTTGCGATTCTATAAATTGATAGATTAATCTTAGGAAAACATACATAAATTGCAAAGCATATATGATGCCTTCTTCTCTCCTCAATATATAACAAAATTATGATATTCATAGTTATATAATTAATTTTTTAAGTGATAATTACAGTTATACTCTTGAGGTTATGTGTAGTTACAGAAATCATCTCTACTATCTGAAAAATTATAGTGGCATTTCCTAAAGCTAAGGTTTGCTAAATGCTTAACGAAATAGATGGAAAGACAAATATTTTCTTCAATAAATCTAATAAAAGAATAGTACAGAAACAAATGATAAAAGATATTATTATGATAATATCCTTGTACTTGGAATGGCTAGAAATTCCCAAAAAAAAAAGGTGTAAATAAGAATATAATTTAAACGCTTTTCGTGGGCTTTAGATTTTTCTAAATATCTTAGTCACATTCTTACAACGTAAACTAAAACGATAAGTGTTCAACAAAAAAAAAAAAAAAAAATGATAAGCTTCTATCTTTGTAAATGAGTGTACGAACACCAATTTAATGACCAAATAATAAACTCCAGCAACTTATAAATGGACAGCTCCAAATTCTTATCCCTTTCTCAAAAGGGTCATCATCTTATTCGTGCATGATCGCCAAGTGTTGGAGCATTACAAACCTTTTTTATCTAGCGTTGTGTATACATTATACAAGACTGAGTGGTAAATAGCAAGAATGAAGAGGCGTATGGGAAAAAGAAAAGGCGTATGGGGACAAAAGATCAAATTTTATCCAAAGTACTTTTTCTTTTTTTCGCATAATAATAATTAGGATAAAGAAAAGTTGAGAATTAATCAAATGTACATTTGCAAAGAAATGAATGGTCACTCTGGTAAAAGCGCCATTTTATTTTGTACTGGATGATAGCGAAACACATGGCACGATTTGACGCCACATAGGCCTCTCTGCTCTTTTTTATTTATTTATAATAATTGCATTTTCCTCCTTCTAGTTCTTCTGTTTATGTATTTAACATTAGGGATAATATCAGTGACACCCCCTGAGGTTTGGTGTAATATCACTCACACCTCCTGAGGTTTGAATAATATCACTGACACCTCCTGAGGTTTGATTTATAGGGGTATAACTTTTAAAAGGACACTTGTACCCTTTAATTTAATATTACCAAATACTCTTCAATAATTAAAAGACACAAGTACCCTTTATTGATCAAATAAGAAAATCAAATTAGAATATAATAAAATAATTCATATATATAATTATAAGAAGGAAAAAAAAGGTTTCACCCACCCAAGGGCGTATGCACATTGGGGCTTGGGGGGGGCGGGGGGGCATAGGCCTATAGCCCTTCCAAGATATTTCTGCCTATTTATTGCTTTATATATACCCTCAATATATGTAAAGATATATGTTAAGTACGGACAAAAGGATAGAAACAATTCTAATTAAAACTTTTGAGGCTTGTAAACTAAGATTTTAAACAAAATCCTGAAATAAATCTCAACTGACGAAAAATCTTATTCTCTTCAAAATTCAATACAAAATTTTTTCTCTTAGATAAAAGGTTAAAAAAAAGCAGTAAGCATTTCACTCTCTTTAGAAAAGAAAAAAGGTAAGTAATCAAAAGTTTTCATGTAGTTTATAGTCCAAAAAATATTTTCAATCAAGAGGTATTTAAATAGTATAGCGTACAAAAAAAACTATTTATATGAATCCATATAAAATCGTTTTAATTTATGCAAGATGACCACCTATATTCTTATTTGATTTTATTAGTTGAACAATAAAGGGTCCCTGTGTCTTTAATTTTTGAGGAGTTTTAGCTAATATTAAACTAAAGGGTACAAGTGTCATTTTAAAAGTGACACCCCCTGATAATCAAACTTCAGGGGGTGTCACTGATATTATTCAAACCTCAGGGAGTGTGAGTGATATTACACCAAACCTCAGGGGGTGTCACTGATATTATCCCTTAACATTAACATAATATCTTATTAGCCCCTAAATTAAGTTCACCTTCACCAAGAAACTTTTACTGTGCGTTGTTTAGTCTATTTTACTAATGAGGGTTAGAGGAAATATTGTGCAACTTAGATACATGGTGTAAAAAAGTAATATGTGAATAAAATCTCTTTATACTATTCGTAATTTGCCAAATCAACTGTCATCATCTTTTAAGAATATAATTAACTTTTTATATTATTGAAATCAATAGGCAAGGTTATTCAAAAAAAAAAAAAAAAAAAAAAATAGACAAGGACATATGAGGAGGACCTTCGAGTAACTTAATACTTAATAGAATACTAGTTATACTTATACCATATTTGTCGTGATTAGCCATAACATCATCCGTTCGCTCAAATCAAATAGACTAATACATCAACATGATTCATAAATCATAACCAACAAATTAAGGTTCCAAAACAAAAGATAGATAGTATAAGGGACCCAAAAGCAAATTAAACACAAGATAAAGCATATCCATTGAAATGGTAAAAAAGATTCCCCAAATTGAAACTATACACTACACCCACTCACATCTGACTCGGACCAAAACAAAACCTAAGCCCAAGTCACGCGAACGGATAAGATCGTCGACACCGAACCAAACTCCGAGCCACAAAATACGTCACAATAGAAAACTGACACGTCAACCGCCCCACCCGGGTTTTGTGTGGATAAGGACCCTTTAGTCCCACATCGGATCCACACATCTCTATAAATTTTGAACGTTTCTTCTTCTATGCTCCATCATTCGACATTATTGCAATTACAAAAAGTCACCTCAAAAACGAATCCCATTAGAATATTATTATTATTCACACATTTCAACTATTACAAAGGCTAAAGCTATTATTACAAAAAGGCACAAACCCATCAACCATTCATCAAAAAAAAAAAAAAAATTTTGTGGGATTTGAGAACATTGACGATCTGGGTTTTTTGAGTTTGTTATTGGGTTGAGATCAAAATTTCATTTTGTTAAAAAAAAAATGGCTGCTTCTGTGGGGTGTGGTTCTGCATCTGGTTCTTGGGGTCAATTGAAGGACTTTTCATCATCAATTAGAAATTTGAGGAGCAATAGCAAAAATTACAAGAAGAAGAAGGGATTTAGAGTCTCGTGTGTTGCTTCATCATCATCTGCTGCTGCTGTGAGTGATCCGTACAAGACTCTTAGGATTCAGTACGGTGCGTCTGAATCTGAGGTCAAGAAGGCTTTTAGGCAGCTTGCTCTTCAGGTACAAATCATTTTGTTTTTTGAAATGTTTGTGTTATTAAAAATCTGATCTTTAGAGTAAATTTATTGAAAATCTCTGTTTTAGATGCGTTTTTTTGTTGTTGGGATTGCTGTATGTTTTAAATGGTTGTTAGATCTGTAATGGGATTTTAAGATTTGAAAGCTTTTTTTGTTTCAACATGAAGATCTTGGCTTATTTATCTTTTAAGTGTTGATTTGTAATCCTTATCTATAATATTAAATCTTTTAAAAATGTGTCCTAAATACTGATTTATCCGGTATTTATTGTAGTTAATGATGTGTTTATCCGTTTCTCTGAGCCTCTCACCTAATTAATTATGTTGTTTATGATGGATAATTAATTATGGTTTTGAATGTTCAAGATTTGGCTTTTTTTAACTCAATTATAATAAGGAAAAGAATTGAATTTTAATGGTTATATAGGTGTATAAATTTTTTTTGTTTGATGAAAACATAGGTGTATACTTTGTACCAATTATAAATGTTAACTGACATGTTGGTTTCAATTTTATTGCAGTATCACCCTGATGTATGCAGAGGAAGCAATTGCGGGATCCAATTTCATCAGATTAATGAAGCATATGATGTAAGTTACTCCGTAATTTTATATATCGTTTTGTGTATTTTTAAATTAGTTTATATTTTTTTTGGTGTTAGGTTTGAGTCGCTTTACAAATTTGAAATAATTATATTCTAATCTTTATAATAATTGCGTGGAGCTAAGTCACATGGACCCATCTCGTGATGCTGATGGCATTTAAAATTAGTAATTGCGTTTTCTTGAAGCATGCACGATTGATTCATGTGACATTTAATTCCCCTCTATTATTGAAGTCTAGAAGTTGCTTAATGATGTGATATGTGTGTGTCCATATGCGCGAAGGGTCATTGTTACTAGTTTGTGTTTATGTTGGTATTGTCTTTTTGTTGCAATTAACATTATCATAGTTTCTATAGCTTTCCCTATCATTATCTCATTAAATGTTGGGCCATGTGGTGGATTGGATATTCTTAGTTAACTTCAAGAATAAAAGGAAAGATACTTATATGGAGTATTATCCATTTATTTAGGGATAACATTGACATCATTTGAAGTTTGATATCATTAAAAAAATAGAATAATTGTGTATACATGCATTTATTTTCGTCGCGTCTGATCGTGTTTTGCAATGCCAAATTACAGATTGTGATGAGCAATTTGAGAGAGGAAACGAGTATACCGGAGATGGCGATGGGCGATGAGTATGACTCAGATGAACCGATGAGGGGAATGCACGACCAGGACTGGGACATGTGGGAAGAATGGATGGGATGGGAAGGGGCCGGAATTCGCGACTATTCCTCGCATATTAATCCTTACATTTGATCCTGCAACATTAATTAGTATTCAAGATGTTCATATGATCATAATGTTTGGAGTTAAGCCCACATGTTCACAAATTTGTGAAGATGGATGAGGTTGCTGTATAGAATGTTCGCCTTGTTTTTTGTTGTAAATATCATGCCTTAAGGTTGCAGAAAATGTTCTCAATCTAAGGTTTTATTGCACTTTCTACTCAATAATCTTATACCAATGTAAATAGTTTGGTAATGCACGAGTACTTTGATGGGTTCTTATGTCCAAATTTTAACCATTTCTTTATATATTCATAGATGTGTTTCTGTGTAGCAACTGTTGAAATAGAAAGAATTGGGCCAAGAGATGGGCTTATTCCGTATCCATTTAGTGTTGGGCTTACAAACAAGCGCAAATACAGGAAGCCTTAGGTGGAAACTTTGGGTCGTTAAAATTATCTGTAGACCGTACCGTGGGCATCCCATATCATAACAAAGACAGAAAAGAGTCATACAATTAAGTTACCTCAACGTCGGTTATTTAATTTTAAGTTTGAGTTTATCAAAATAATACAATATTTACGTCACTTTGCATTCAGTTTGGCTTCCTACGTAAGTCTTCTCTATAAGTTATACTTATGACGCAGTTCTAATTGACCTTATATAGATTCGATTATCAGTGGACCTTATTTTATTAGTAATGGATACTTGACCAATCCAAATGAGCCGCTTGTATATAGCATCGACATTGGTCACAGATTTTTTAAACTTCTTAACCATTTTCTTGAGGACTTTAGATTCTACAAGAACACTTGTTTTAGGTAACATTTTAGTTTAAAACTGCAATCAAGTATATGCGTTAGGGTTGGAAAATAATATGTAAACTGCAATATTATCAAGTCTACAACATTTTTGAAGAAGCAGTTTCTACTAATTATGAGAAATTATTTAAATGATATTATAACTAAATTATTTCATAATTTACATAATTGAGTTTAGTTTCCAAGAAAAGTATTTGGGTCACTTCAAATAAATTTTAAATAATCGAGTACAGCAATGTCACTATTACAAGTATTCTCAATTGAATTTAAATAAAATCTCTTGTAGTAGTCTAGCGGCAAATAGGTGCGGCACAAAAAATGCACACCTTTTAACTTTCATTAGAAGCAATACCATGTGTACACAGGTGAAAATTGAAAGATTCCACATCCACTGTCCAGATAACTTTTGAATTAGAACAAGTAAACTTGTATTTATAACCTTATCGTATTAATATTATATCAATTTACATTATTTGATATTTAGTCGGATGATTAACATTTCCCCACCATAATGTATTCTGTACTTCACCCCAAAAATTTATTTTTGACACTTTGCATCTTAAAATGCACAACTTCTTGGCATGGTGTATCCTAGAAACGTAATATTTTAGCCAATGTCTCATGGACAAAGAGAATAGAGATGGTTATCAACATTAAAAACAACAAGATTTGTTTCATTGACGGATGTTTACTAGTTCTAGGTGAAGATGGTCCAACAAACAATCTCTTGTTGTTTTGGCTTCTCAATTCAGTTTCAAAAGACTTTTAAGAAAGAAAGAAAAAAATCAGTTTCAAAAGACATTAGGTACCCATTTGGCAAATATTCGTTTATCGCACAGAATCTGCCCTAATTTTCGATAACTAACAAAAAAAATTGTCTTATCCATCTAACCTGCTTATTCTTTTGGCACACTTTTCTTTCAGAGTGCAAAAAACTTTGAAGTTGCAAAGAGCTAAATCACATATTTTCAAAGTGTAAAGTACAAATAATCCCAGTTATCTAAATATAAAATTTCTCCCCTATTTTCAATTACTAAAAAGTAAAAACATTTTTTTTTCAAAATCACCCATACACTCATATATATATATATATATATATATATATATATAATCTAAAATATTCATTAAACAATAGTAAGTAATATTCAACTTCCGGCGGTGCTCAGTTCATACCTCTCCTCAAACAACACTCTTCAGTCGCCGAATTAAACTATTAAATCAGCTCATCAGCAATCTTGATTCCCACGTCATCTCCACCGTCCATTTCAATCTCCCCCAACCAAAAACGACACCGTTTTATACACACCTCAAAACGACGACGCTTCATCATCTTCAACAATGGCGGACCTCAAAGAGCGGTTACTCCTCCCTCCAAGACCTTCATCCGCCGTCAATCTCAGAGACTCGTCATCTCACCGTCCATCCTCCTCCGGCCGTCAGCCGTATCACGCCGTCGACGTCATCGGCCTCAAAAAGCGCGGACAAGGCCTCCGATCGTGGATACGCGTCGATTCTTCGGGCGATTCGCAAGTAATCGAGGTCGACAAGTTCACGATGATGCGCCGCTGCGATCTCCCCGCGCGCGATTTGCGATTGTTAGATCCTCTGTTCGTTTACCCGTCCACGATTCTCGGTCGAGAGAAGGCGATCGTGGTGAATCTCGAGCAGATTCGGTGTATTATTACGGCGGATGAGGTTTTGCTGTTGAATTCGCTCGATAGTTATGTGCTGCAGTATGTGGTGGAGCTGCAGCGACGGTTGCAGGCTGCTGGAATTGGCGGGAATTTCGATAATGTGTACGGGAATTTGTCGTCGCCGGATTACTTGCCGTTTGAGTTTCGAGCGCTTGAGGTTGCTCTGGATACTGCGTGTACATATCTTGATTCGCAGGTGCGTGTGGCGGTGAAGGATTGCGAGTTTTTGTACGGTTTTATTGCGTTTTGCGGATTTTGTTTTGTGTACAATTTTAGGAGCTGAGTGTTTTGAGTGGAGTGGAGCATGTGATGGAGTTGTTTAGAGTATGACGAAAGACTGAATTAGATGTGTTGGCGTCTGTTGATAGATTGTTTTCGAGTTAGCTAATTGAGGATATTGTAGTCGTTCGCTTGCTCTTTCGAGTAAATCGTTGTGCAGAATGCATGTTATGTTGTAGAAAGGTTTACTAGAGTTTAGTGATGATTTGTAACTCTTATTGTCTATGCAGTCTTGAGGAAGTAGGACCGAGTGATTTTCATACTGTTGGGTGGTTTCGTCGTAGTCTGCATTTCTCTTTATCACAATTTAGGAAGTTTTCAAAGTTCAATTGATAAAACAGGGAAACTACTAAGACTTTCACTGACTTGGCCAGATAGAAATAGGATATTATTGCACAATCTTTAAGTTAGCATTAACTGTGAAGATACTGGTAAGAATATATAGAGTTCATCCACCCTTTGTATATATATTGCAGAAGAGTTCCTCTGGATGATATGGAATTCTATATAATATATTTATGTACAGTAGTTTGGTTCACGTTATATCTTATAATTGAATCAGAACCTTTAAAATGATTAGGCTGCAGAACTGGAGACTGAGGCATACCCATTGTTGGATGAGCTTACATCAAGTATCAGTACGCTGAATTTGGAGCGTGTTCGTCGATTAAAAAGCAGACTTGTTGCATTGACTCGAAGAGTTCAAAAGGTATATAACTAGATATGTCGATTCATCATCTTATCTGGGGCCGCTTAATCTGCTTTCGTTATATTTATTACTCTAGTTATGTAGGTTAGGGATGAGATTGAGCAGCTAATGGATGATGATGGGGACATGGCTGAAATGTATCTTACTGAGAAGAAAAGACGCGTGGAATCATCGCTTTTTGGTGATCAATCTTTGGTGGGGTACCGATCAAATGATGGTGGAGTTTCTATCTCTGCTCCTGTTTCTCCTGTTTCTTCACCGCCGCACAGCAGGAAGCTTGATAAATCTCTGAGCATAGCTAGGAGCAGGCACGAGAGTGTGAGGAGCTCAGAAAGTGCTTCTAATCATATTGAAGAGCTAGAAATGTTGTTGGAGGCATACTTCGTTGTCATTGATAGCACCCTCAATAAATTGACATCGGTATCATCTGTAAACCATTTTATTCTATTTCTTTACTTATTATTCCTTCAAAAGAAAGCAGTTTATCACCAAGTTTCTTTTATACGTTTCAGCTGAAGGAGTATATTGATGATACAGAAGACTTCATCAATATTCAGCTGGTATGAGTCTTTCTTTCTGGATCTTTTGGTTGGAGATGGATCTATGTTTAGGTTAAATTTGATGGGCTGGACAGAGGTGTCAACTTTAGAGAAATTAGTTTATTGCATTATAATCCTTGCTAATAATTACCTGTAAGTTTGGACAAATTTTGTCTATAAGAATGTGTAATTATGGCGTCCTATCCACTTTTAAACAATGGGACTTTTCACACTATATTAATAGTTCTGGTGAGCAGCATTTGTCTCATCTAAGATAACGAAAATGCATTAAAATTAGAAGTTAGAGATTATTTTGTTTCCTCTGTTTGTGTCTACCAGCGACTTTAACAAGTTCAATATCTCCCTGTACAGGATAATGTTCGAAACCAGCTCATACAGTTTGAGTTGTTACTCACTACTGCAACTTTTGTTGTAGCCATTTTTGGAGTGGTAGCTGGGGTTTTTGGCATGAATTTTGCTGTACCACTGTTTGATGATCCAGGCGCGTTCAAATGGGTACTAATTATCACGGGAGTTTGCGGAGCCTTTGTGTTTTTGACATTTCTCTGGTTCTTCAAATATAAAAGACTGATGCCGCTGTAGATTGTGAATAATACCATGCTTTGAGACCAAGAAGGGATTTCTCATTGTTGTCTTCGATTTATTTTGGATGTCGAAGAATATAGAATGGCAAGAAAAGGAAAGCAAATCAGCATTTTTGATTCTCATCTGAATTGTACAGAAATCTAGCAAGTGCTGTATCAGTGTCTTGTCTTGCAATTGAAGTTCTGTTCTTGATTGTTAAGCCATTGTTGTTGATTTCCTCTTGTTATACTGCTCTGGCAAACGCCTTTGGTGAACCAACATTTGAAAAAATAATGTCTATTTTCACAACTAACCGAACACTCGTAGAGGGTTCATTAGCATACCTGCAAATGAAATTGGGGGCTATTAAGTAGCTAGTCCTTTAGCCGCTGATGTTAGTCCAGTAGCCACGGGTATTCCTCCGCAGTGGTGAGGTTCGGGTTTGTGTCGCTGTTATGAGACATGACATGAGACGCAAAAATATAACATGTTTCTAACAAGCTGGATCTGATTGATAACTCTGAACAATAAACAAATAAAGAAGCACACGTCTATGTATATAATTTGTCATGATGAGGTCAAATCACTTTTACTTGAGGAAGATGAGGGCACTTATCGAAATATATGAAGATTTGTGAGCTAAGAGTTCGAAAGGTGCGTAACAAGATATATGCATTCATCATCTTATGTGGCATGCAGTATTTTGTCCCTATGAGCTAAGCGGAAGTAAATCTAATTATCTTCTTGCGTTGCATGGTTCCTTGCTAAACCTAGCCTATGTAAACAATTTTTTGACAAATTGTAAAAAAGGAATATTAATGAACTTTAACAACTTACACATTTGGACTTTATCACAACTAATTACTGATTAGCTTGTACCAACTAACGAGAATAAAATAACTAGCGCAACAAGTTTGTATTCCGGTAGAAATAGTTTAGCATACAGATAAACTATTAGTGCCCCATTACACAAATCTATAAAGGCGAGGAGGTCCACAAATCTTGCTATGATAATCAATTATCGAAAGATGTTCAACTCTTTTTGAAAAATCTTTTAACTCTAAAAACTCCTACACTTTTTTGAGATAACTATTTATATACCTACATGATGAGCTAACACAAACAAAATTAGAGAGTTATCCAGAACTATTTGGTCTTCAATCTTTCAAGCCCCAACTCTTTGAAATTTGCATTTTCATCCCACAGCCACCCTTATCTAACCCAGCTTCTACGACTTTAAGCCGCTAGCGTAAGAATCCCATTTGGCAATGAAAATGCATGTAACTTGGCACATTCGGCAAAAATCGCAAAACTGAGCAAGACATGTTGATTTTCTATTGACACACCACTATAACAATACTTTTAAGTTTTAAGAAACCAAATTTCTCAAACAAACGACTTAGAGAGTTATAATTTTCACAAAACCGAATAGTCATAACGGGTCGGGGAGTTGATCTTTATTGCTTCAAATAAATTATAAAAGAAATCCATTGACAACTCAACTTTGTGCTAAAGTTGTCGCCTGTTGTGAAAATAACAAGCAGAAGTCATCATATCACCCATGACATGAACTTAATTAGTTCCTATACTGATACATTGATGGCATAGTGAAAAAGAAAAAGAAAAAAAAAAAGAAGAATAAAGAAAGGGAGAGACTGCGACAAAAGATGTGGCGATAGATCGATTTCTCTTCTCTTCATATACTCTTGGGGGAACCAGCAGAAAGTCTCGCACTCCTAGCTTTATCAGCTTTTTCCATGTAATCTTGGTGAGATTGCTGCTTTGACCCTATAAAAGTAGCATCAAAATCATGTTATATCAAGTTTCTCGTTTAAACAATGAGTGACGACTGGCGAGTTGTTAAACAAGAAAGTAAGCATAACCCCCTCCCCCACCCCAATAAAGTAGAAGAGAAGAAGAAAATCAGGATACGACATATTATGCAAAAAGATAGCAAGAATGCCTCCTGGAATGAATCCAGCATTTATGATTATTTAGTTGATTTATCATTCTTTTCAAGTAACTCCAAGCAACTTTGCAAATGTAACATCAGTACCATATTGATTACTTATAAGTAGCAAAAGACACATCTGTATATGACAGAAGGTCTTCAAAAATACCCTCTCACTGTAAGGCAAAAATAGAATGGCTGCTAGTGCTAATTATAATACACTTAAGCTGCCCATATTTCTCAGGGATGAAACCTAGAAGTTATAATAAGTCAAGCTATTCAATCTAAATACGAAAAACAAAATAAACGTCGGGACTTGAAGACGTAGGAAGTTCTAATTTACCAAAAAAAACCGAAAAGGATAAATATTAGTTTCAACACAAAAAAGACCTCCGGAGGTCACATGACAGGATTGTGGGTTAAATTTCAAAATTTTAGTGTGCTTTGTGATTTTGCAAGCGAAAATGCTAGAATTTGTTATATAAAGTGATCTTTTATTTCACTAGCATAAAAAAGTTGCACTTTGTTTATGTTTTTCAATTAGCTGGTTATTCTTTTTCAAGAATGGAACATTATAAGATTAAGGAAGAAAATTCTTTCAAGTGTTGAGTTGAATTATATAGCAGAGAATAAAAGATCACCAACTGAAAGGAGGAAAAACGAAAATCTAATCTTTTGCGGTATAAGGACACTCAAAAGTGTCAATTAATATCTATTAATTAGTTAGAAAAGAGGTGATAATTGGAGGAGAAGGGAGCAACCAACCGATTGGCAAGACTCACAGAGAATTCAGGGCAGCGAACATAAAAAGCTCCTCACTTTGTTAGACAAATTAATTCTCCTTTTCTTTATGCCACTCTCATAAATCCTAATGTTCCAAAAAATTGGATGAAAAAGGAGTGGTTGAAATCCCCAAGTCGGCGGTGCTTCTTTTGACTTGAGCAGTTTCAGAAGAAAGTGCCAACTTGTGGTGAAATTTCATGTTTTGCATAACCTGAATACTTAAGATTTTCTACAATTAGGAAAAACTGGGCACGGCATTGTAGAACCTGCATACTATGGGGCATATGGCCTGTCATTCATCAGATATAATGTGGTTGAAAACTTTCAATAGTAAGAAGAAAAAAATTTATAAAGCTACAATCTAGCGATCTAATTAGGAAAATGACTGTAAATAACAGATAACGTAACATTTTACTAACAAGAAGGATCAAGATTTTAGCAATAAGCCATAAAACAAGTATAAATTTCAATCGAGGAAAAGTTGCAAAAGAAAGCAAAGAAAGAGCTTAGTCTAGCTTATGATTTAATAAAATAATTTTGTGAAAAAAGATGCCAGAATTTAAAAAAGAAAAAGGACAAAAGAAGCATAACCCTATCTTAAAGAAATAACGGGTCTGGAACTCGTTGAGCAAAGATTTTCTAAGTTTTCCTCCAATAGATTTTACTTTTAATATTAGTTTAGGGCACTGAAACTTACAAAGATTGCTTATCTCAAACTTCGGCAATAAAAACCTTCCGAAGTTGGAAGGAAAAAAAAACGCTCTCCTCCAGGATATACTCCATCCCACTTGGAAGCTTCTAGGCACCTAAAGATTACAATGCTGATGCCTGGCCATATGCCCAGTGCGTATACCATGAAGCGGAAACGACCCCATTCACTTATCATCTCACCATTACCACATGAAGGCTCAGAAGAAGGTAGTTTGCATTTAGATCTCTCAAACTTGAATACTAATCTTTTCATTGTTCTGCAGTACACTACATTTGTTCCATGACATGTTGCATCTTTGAACACTTATATAATTGTTTCTTGAAAAAGCAAAAACATTTAATCAAACATATAATATAAACCAAAGCTGGTAATAGTTCATGTGTATATTTACCAAGGAACAGGAGCATTCATCTTTTCCTAGTTTCCTCGTACTTCTCACTTCCCACGAGCGAGTTTAATTTCATAATAGCTAGTAATTAATATTTACCACTCTTATTAGGATTTGGCAACATATGCTAGTCTTTCTGAGGCATTCAACTGTAAAATCATAATCGTTACTTCTAACAAGACCACAGGTGCACAAGGTTCCATCTTTAAATAGAATTACACCAAGCATAAACAAAAGCCATAATCAAGCGGCATAGACACCAGATATTGCATTTCAAAACATAGAAATTCTTCAGTTCACGTAAAATGACAGTAATGCATTAATTTCAGTATTATCAAAATAACTGACAATCTTGCATAAATGATATTACAACCGATTCTTGCTTCATAAACTCTCGACCACACCACAATCAAACAGCAGTTAAGATCAAGCCATCAAAGTCCCTAAAACATTCAGTGCCACAGAAATTAACCAACTAATAATCACACAGAAATACCACCTTCACAAAATCTTCCGCTTTAACATTAATTTTCTATCTTAAACTATACTCCCACATTATCAGACTCTCTGACATCAAAGTGAAAAAACCACGTCGACCAAAACCCAAACTTTCGAGACCATGTTTACCAAACACATAAAGGGGGAGCAGAATTAAACTAATAAAACACCGAAATAAGACTAACAAGAAAAAAGAAACGACAAGTCCTAAATCACAAAACCTATTGAAGCTTGACTATTAATCAGTGTCCTCTTTTAAATCAACTGAAAATCGAAAAGAACTACGAAACAGCTCGACTAATGATCAGTGGCACCAAAGCAGCATAGACAGGAACGCACTAACTTCCTTATTAATAAAACAATAATATATAAGCTTGCATAAACGTAATTTCAGTCGATTCTCGCTTCGTGAACTGTCAAACACACCACGACAAGCCAGCGTTTAAGATCAGGTCCTTCATACTCAGACCAACTAATAGTCTCACAAAATTGTCTCCTTTTCACACTCTTTTTCTCTAGCTTAAAACTCCATTTTTCACATACGTTCACCAAAACACATAAAGGGCCACCAGAATTAAACTAAGCTAAATCACCAAAAAACAAAAACCTAAATTACTAAACCTATCAAAGCTTGACTAATAATTAGGGCCTTTTATAATCAATTGAAAATTGAAAATATACGAATAAATCTGAATGTACCTCGAGTCATGAGGTACCATGGGATGCCAAATAGAACTCCGACGATGGCGATGCCCGCCGCCACGTGTTTCTTCTCGCCGCTGTAGAGGTAATGCTCCAGTCTGGATCGAAACCCGTGGGCTGACCCTGACCCGGAAGTATTGCCGGGTTTCTTCGTCTCGCTGCTCATTTTTTTTTGGGTTAGTTGTGATTTTATGAGTTAAACCCTGTTTCTGTTTTTACTTGTTGATTGGTGGATGTTCTTTTTTAAGCTTAAACCTCCTTATGCTCTGTTTGGTTACAACACAAAATCAAGTTGGTTAATTGAAAAATGGGGAGAAAATTTTAAAATTAGTGCCATCGATTCAGAAATCATCCTATAACTTAACATTACATAATTTTGGTCCTTAATTTGGTGAAAAATTCAGCTTCAATCTTCCGGGACTGGAAATTACTAAATGTCGTCGAATTTTACCATGTGAGTGGTCAGATTATCTTCAAGTTCCTCCTCCTACATATGGCATGTAAGTGGATAACTCCACGTAGTAAAGATATACTAGCAAACTTTATTACAGACTTGAGATTTGGCTTTCATGTATCTGCAACATTAAAAATAGGCACTCAAAATCTTCAAATTGGGTTCATGTGACCACTCACGTGTTAAAATTTGCCGACTTTTAGTAATTTATGATACTGGAAGACTGAAATTGAATTTTATGCCAAGTTAGGGGACCAAATTTATGTAATGTCAAGTTATAGGACGATTTTCGAAACGAGGCCAAGTTAGAGAACTAATGCTGAAATTTTCTCGAAAAATGGGAAATCTATAAAAGAAGTGTTTTGTAGATTAATCTTTAATCAACCCAACTCTTTTCCGATATATATCCATTATTTTAGAAAGTTCAAAATTGCAAAAACAAAGGAAATTAATTCTTTCCACGGATTTTTTCCATTCGGCATGTTTTTGTGTCTTTTAAAATTCTTTTTTGAAGTGAGATGAAAAGGAGAGATCCAAATCCACTTTCAAGACTTTGGACCGTGTTCTTTATATGTGGTTGGGTTTGAGCCCAAGTTCCAATTCATTCGAGGCCCAACTGGAGCCCAGCCTCAAAGAAGGCAATTGAGAGACTGCAATTATGGTTTTCAGAGTCTCTAAAGTCTCCTTGGTGTGTTGTATCGATTCAGATTCTCACAATTCATATTAGAAGCTCGAAAAAGGTGCGCGTGGAGTATGACTAATATACACATGGAATATGATTTCGCAAACTTTCTCATTGAGATTTATCATCCTTTCTTGGAGTTAAAACTAAAGGAAAAAATTTACAAAGAAATATATCATAAAGTTAGACACCTCCTTTTTTTATTAAATTAAGTGATATGTGACGTCTTTTCTATTCAAACATCAAAAGATATAATTTTAGATCTTACCATGTTGATGTAACTACTCATAAAATAAATAGTTAGTCCTCAAATGGCGGGGGTTAACCGTACTTTCATAATTTTACTCAAAGAGTGGCCGAGACAAAAAGAAGAAAAATAAAAGAAACCAGTAGTTATTACGCATGAAGAGTTGAACGTAAAGATGTTGTATGAAGTTGAAAGTAAAGGGAATATAAATTTGCTTTTGTCCTGCAATCAAGAAGAATACACCCAACTTTTTATCAAAAAAAAAAAAAAGAATGCATCTAAGTATATAGGTACTAATAGGATCCTAAAAGGATAAAATTAAATCACTACTACAAAAGCGTAACCATCAATAACGAGGGATGTTTGCACTTGAGGTGGAGGATGCACCCCACTCATGCGATATAGGCGTGCCTTTTAATACCCCTAAAGATTTTTTATTTTTTTTTCCACTTGCACTATTATTTAAATAAAGTCTGCTCAATCCCAAAACAAGAAAATCCATATTAAGCGCACTTTAATAACAAGGAAAGGTGGATAATGTTGGGAATCCCATGAGCACTTTTGGGACAATGGCAATAGCATGGACTAATTTGTGGGGTGGCAATGCTAGTAGCGTTGTAATAGAAATTTTCGGTTTCGGGATCATATTGGTTATTGAAGTCCAAATTCATACCTTTCAAACTTCGACTAGTGTGACCCAATTCTTTAGAGCAAGTGGATGTCGAAGCTTGATCTTAACCCTTTGTAGTGACTAGATCATTAGTTAAGCTACACTAAGTCTCATAACTACACTTTAATCTTCATTTGAATGTTTTCTTAATGGACATATAAATTAGTTAAGTTGTTTAGCACCAACAAACATATCAGATATGGTTCAACATATCGGCATATTCAATACAATCAAATAGTTTTCTAAAGGGTGTCATAAATCATCCGAAAAATTATTGAAGATATTTTATACTCTTCTCATTTTTATTTTTTTTTAGGACTATAGTAGTGGTTGTCCTTTTTTGTGGTGTCTATTTTAGTCACATCGACATTTAATGTGGTACAAAATGTCCATATTGTTTACATGCCCTTATATCAAAGTACAATGTTATTTGCATGTGTACAAAACCTTAGAAAACCGTAAAGTAGAAAAATAAATTCATTATAATCACCAATGATCAATCGAAAATTCCGATACTTTATTTCCAGAAAAAAATATGTTTATTAACATTAATGGACGATGTTCCTTCATGTGTATTTTTTCCAACCTTGACGTTAGTAAAGCTCAAACAATTGTGATCAAATAAAAATAGAGAATTATACAATCCATTTAGGGCATGTATGGTTGCCCATTATGAATTAAGCCACAATGTAGTGGACCCATGATAGAAATTCGGACAAACACATGGATTAGGTAGGTGTGGGATTATGAATCTTTGGGGCGTGGTTGGATAGATTCTCGCCATGTAACTCGGGGCACATGGATTCAATCCATTTGACAATGAATTTAAGCAGAGTAACCAAACATAATGTCAGACCATATTAATCCACGCAAATACCAATAATAAGGAGATAATATTAGCAACCATACATACATGCCCCTTAAATTAAACTCAATAACATAAGGTGTTTGCCACTCCAAATTTAGCTACTATAGTTTGTCCATCTACCATTATTTGAAAGTTAATGTGTCTAGACCAAAAAATTATCCAGTTCATTAATGTTCATTTCCTAAAATAACTGGTGTAACTTCCTATGATACTATAATATAAAATAATCCAAATGTACTATTTACTGATTTAGTGACTTTAGCAAATCTTCCAGCTCCTTCTCAAAGATCCGTTACATAACGGTTATATAACCCTAAACCCTCCATTGGCCAAAACAGTCAACGCCAGTCAAAACAAAAAGAAACAGACTGTCACTCACTCATCAACTACAACCAACCAATCAATGAGCTCCACCTCATCCCCTATCCTCATACACCTCACCCTCCTCCTCCTCACCGTCACCGTCACCGCCACTGACCACATCGTCGGCGCAAACAGAGGCTGGAACCCCGGAATCAACTACACACTCTGGGCCAACAACCACACCTTCTACGTAGGCGACCTCATCTGTACGTACAAAAAAATAAAAGACTCAATTTTTATTATTACATTCATATTTATATGTGTCTGAATTTGCAGCATTTAGGTACCAAAAGACGCAGTACAACGTGTTCGAGGTGAACAGGACGGGTTACGACAACTGCACGATTGAGGGTGCCACCGGGAACTGGAGCAGCGGCAAAGATTTTATTCCTTTGAACAAAGCCAAGAGATACTATTTCATTTGTGGGACCGGCGGGTGCTTTAGCGGCATGAAGGTGTCTGTTGTGGTTCATGCTCTGCCTTCGCCGCCGAGTATGGCGTCGAGGCATTCTTCTGCGGAGTCACACGCGCCTGTGGCGGCGCGTGGTGGTGTTTGGATGGTGGTGGGGGTGTTTTTGTCTTTTTGGGTTGGATCTGGAATTATTGGATGGATGATCTAGTGGTGATTGTTATGTTATTGATGTGTGTGTGTTGGATAAGCCATCATTTTCTGTTGTTTTCTTCTTTTTTTTTGTTTGAAATTTTTGAATTATTGTTGTTAGTTTTGTTTTATTTTTTTCTCCCAAGTGTATCTTTTTCTATATAAGTGCAATTAATTGAGTTAGTGGATATGCTGTTTATTTTCTTGTTTAATTACTTCAATGTTTTTATTGCAGAATCTTCTGTGTTGCCCGCCCTAACGTGAACGGTGAATGATATTATAATTTACAAGTCTCTTCTCTCACGATAGCATTTAATGCTTGGTAGTACTTTCTCTACTCATATTACTAAGATAATAATAAGGTAAATGATATATATATAAATATATATAGAATTAAAGATAGAGTAGTTTCTCTAAAAAATAGTGCAAATATATTGATATTGGAAAATGATTTTCTCACAGAGCTGTAAGCTTACAGCTAAAGAAAATCATTCCTTGCAACCCATTACCGGGCCATCCGGTTTCTAATGTTTTAAGTAAATTACTTTTGACTTTAATAATTTATGACAATAGCAAATTAACCCCCACAACATGTGATGTAAACTGTATTCCGTGTCAATCAATAAATATTTTTTCAAGTTTAAATAAATCACTTTTTACATTTGCAAACAATTACTGCTCTTTTAATTAATTGCATCTTTAAAAACAATAATACATTAAACGAGAAGAAGAAAACTTGCAAGATTTTCAATATATAACATTAAAGACTCATTTCACTTCACCCAAAAATAAAATTATATTAATCTCTAAAAAAATTGGTACTTGTTCACAAATCAAATATAAGATTTTTAAGAAAACAAAGGGAATTCTTTTCATGGATGAGTTTGCATAGTCCTAAAAAAGTTTATTCTACACTCGCTTAACTCAAGCATTCTAGTCCTATTGACCATGACAAAGTACACAAATAATTAAAAAACTAATTACATAAAAATGGACAAATACGGTAATAAAATAGGAATAATATTGAACATTATGAGTTAGAATAGTATACAAAGAATAAATTAATGCAATAACTTTCAATAACTTTCAATTTTTTAGAATATCACAATTAATTTTTTTATTAACTAATTTTGAGGTTTTATTTATTTACCTCCTCTTAATACCACTAGAATATGAGTTAAAGTTGGCGATTAATTTCTCTCTACATTTTTATACAAGGCATGGGGGCCACACAGCAACTTGAAATGTAGAGTGATTTTAATTCAAAGATAACTATCAAAACCCATTACCTTGTCTTAATGTAATTTGAAAAAAAAAAAAGTTACGAGAAAAGTAAAATGAATGAAAAAACAAGAGATATGCAATAATTTAATTACTTTTTCCAAATTACAATGTTTTTTTTTTACTTGGATTTATTCAAAAAATTAATGAATTAATAAATTTCAGATATCTTTTTTTTCTTTTTTCTTTTTTTTTTTGAGTTCTCAAATATTCTTGACTTGCTAATTCGCAATTACAAGGGAGATTCTTGTGTTAATTGTATATCCACTTTCAAATGCTATCTAAAACCCAAATTACGAGATCCATTATTAAATACTCTCCAATATATATCTAATTAAGCTAGAGATTAATTTTAAGTTCTATCTACAACCGGCTGTAATTCCAATTCTTACAGCCGGCTGTGAGATTAGCGCTACTCATTGATATTTGCCTTTTACCCTTCTATTTAGGGTCTTATGCTTGTCTTAGCTACTGATTTTGAGCTTAATCGTAAATGAGTTTTATGCAAAACAGTCTCTCTCGTACTATAATCTTTTGCAAATATATGTTGAAAATTCTAATCACCAAACGATATAACCAATCACAAATACAATTTGAGTAGAACAAGTAAAACTAAATAAGAATCCATATTTCGTGAGAGCTTTTTGATAAGAAAAATGTCAAATGTGGAAGTACATCTCGAACATGTCTTCAGTTTTACATAATAATACAAATTATCTACATGATTAGTTATCATTCTTTTTTTTCTTTTCTTTTTTTTTGGGCAAGATATGCTTTGAGCTATCTGCATCGCGTGCCAGCCCAATAGCCCAATACTTCCGGGCCGGTAAGGAGTAAACGTTGAGCACTAAAATGGATAAGTTGGGAAAATTTCTTTGTCTAGATCATTTTTTGAATTCTCTATAAAATTGTGACTGATTTTCTAAGCGATGCAAGGCAGTAGTTATAATTGCAAGGTAAATTTTTTTGATATATTATTTGAAAACTTGGCAGTCAAAGTATCTAAAGAAAATTTTGTATAACTATTTGATAATGAAAGTTAGTGACAATTCTCCTTTATCATTATTAAAGTCATATACACGAATAATTATGTTGAAATTCGGATTCCTTGACATTCAATTAAAGTAAAACAGAATGTTTTGTTTTCTACGTAGTAAAAATGCTATTATAAGTTAATACGATTAAGAGAAATGAAAAATAATTATACATATTCTGTCACAATATCACTCCTTATTGTTTGATGCTGCAACATCGTGATTTATACTATCATATAATTTATTTAATGGTGTTCGTCCAATCTTTGCGAAAATGTATGATATTCGTTCTTATTATGTGAAAGAAACAAGCACCGTATCTTGTACTTCGTAATTTGTTTAATGATCTCTGACCTGAAAGTAATTTCCTTATTAAATAAACGACGCAAATTTAGCTAGATAAATTCCAGAAGCAGTGTCGTACGCTGAAGATAATTTAAAGTCACGCACGTCAACTTGTAAGGAAAGAATTCAATTCTTTTGTCAGGGTGTTGACTTAAGTGATATTTGAATTATTTAAAAAGATACCTAGAACTATTGCGTCCACACTTCTTTTAACTAAATATTCTTGCAAACAAAACTACTTAGTTTGGTGATTACAACATCCTTATTTTTAGTTGACATTAAGAAAAAAATAAACAATTAATGGTGCTCGTCTGCGGAACCTTGTAACTAGCAACAAGAAGTCAACAAAATAGCTGAACAAAATTAAAACAATGTTTTTTGGAAAGGGCAGGCTAATGGTACAAGAAACTCAATCTATTTATTCATTCAAATTTCAGTTAGCAAATGAAGAAAAGCTCTGTATTAGAATTATAAACTTCGGGCCAACATAAGGATTTGAATAAAAGTTGTATGACCTTATCAGGTTCTTTCATAGTCATCACACTTTTTTTTAAGCATTATAGTCATCACACTTTGTTAGACCAATCAACGACAAAAATATTAATTATAATTGAAAGTGACTTTTGATGCCAATTTCAAAATATATAAGTGGATGTTGAGGTTTTAGGAGAAAGGTAAACTTGGTAGTTCTGAAATCATGTGACACATTATTTGAATAAAGTATATGGATGATCATTATGTTTTAGTATTATATAGTAATTGACCTCATAATTGAAGTGTGTGTACTGTGTATGTAGTTGGGTGTGACCGTGTGAGAGTTTTATCGATATTAGGCACACAAGAATGACCCGTTTGCCACCCCTGCTTGGTTGACAACTCGTGTGTTTTTAAAAAGCTTATGTCAAACTTCTTGACATATATATATATAATTTCTTTTTGCAAAAATACTCCTTTCTTCAAAAAACCTACACCAAATTTTCTTCATTTATTTGAAAATGCGTGCATTACCCTCACGGTATATGAAACTTGTTTTCGTCCTTAAACATTTATGCCTACTTAATTAACAAAAATGCCTTCATGAAGAAAATGAATAAATTTCCTTGTGCTTTTCGGAATTTGCACCAATCTGCAAAAAGTCACTTATTTTTGCCAAAAACTCTGGGTGCTTTTGCATTGTGCTCCATAACCTATTGATTTGTGCGAGATGCCCCCTGGCTTATTGGTTTTTGTGCGATTTGCCCCCTGAAACGTTGATCAACCGTTGATTTTGGACACGTGTTCGAGTTTTTGTCTGTTAGATTTGGCATCAGGGGCAAATCGCACAAAAATCAATACGTGAGGGAGCATCTCGCACAAATCAATAGGTTACAGGGCACAATGCAAAAGTACTCATAGATTGGGGAATTTGCCCCAATTATCCCTTTCAAAATTATACACCAAACTCTCTCTTGTTATCAATAACATGAAAGGGCCAAAATTGACGATTCAGATTTAATTTAATTGTAAAGGTGTATGATTTCTAAAAACACGAAAAGATACTATGCTGAAAAAATATGAAATATTTGAAGAGTTTTACAAAATACAATGGAAATATATGCATGTTTTCCGGACACAAAATGTATGTCATTGGCAACATACAGACATTTGATTACAAAGATAGTAATGATTTGAAGTGATGGTTTAGCTACCACTCTCGTGATATGTTAGGTACCTGCCTGAATTGCGGGTAAAGATACTTCGGTTTCCCCATATTAAGGAAAGAGTCTGCAAACCAAATTTAGTACTTAAGTGAATTTATACTGTTAAGAGTGCATCATTCTCTCGGCACTTTGCATGAAAAAAGTGATTAAAAGGAACTTGTGACTTTAGAGCCTTAGACTCGCAAGATTACTTCCCTCAACGTACAAATGGAGCGTAACAATAAGTTCCTTCGCTACTCTAATTACAACCTACTTACGTGACTGAAGTTAATACCGACACACACATGAAAGAGAGTCAGAGAATTGTCTCATTGGCTAATGAAAGAATCGCGTCAAACTATGAAAAGAGACTCGATTTCTCCCTTCACTAAAGGAAGCAGTTTAAGGACTTCAGAATTTCTAAAATTTTCGCTGTCAAAATGCAACTGTTCTGTCTCAAATGAGCATGCATTTGGTCGGAACAATGTAAGTACCTAGACAAGGAAAAACACAAATCAAACTGATTTAGATGCAACCACACAACATCATACACAACCTCTTTGCATTCCAACAAACTTGTTCTTTTCCCCAATGAGATCACACATTTTTTAATGACCAAGTAATTTCACTACCTAATTTGGACCACTCTTTTGCTTCCTTCTTGATCTGCTAAAACACCTTGAAGGAGGAGAAGGCGAGAACTCAAATGGAAGCGATGGGAGTTCCATTTCACCTTTCAAAATCTTAACAACATCCCCAATGTCTGGTCTCAACTCAGGCATCTTTTGTAAGCAAGCGAGCGCCAAATTTATACACAAACTCGCCTGCTCTTTATCATACTCATCTTTCAATCTTTCATCCAAAAGTTCTAGAATGTTCCCACCATGAGCCAAATTTCTGGCCCAGCTTACCAAATTTGCTTTCTCAAGCTTCATTGGGGAGGAAAGAACGTGCAACGGTCTTCTACCCGACACAATCACAAGAATTAGAACTCCAAAGCTGTAAATATCAGCTTTTTCCATTAAATAACCACAGCCACTATACTCTGGTGCCACATAGCATAATGTCCCTCGCATGCTTGTTGTGCTACTCAACTCTCGACTGAAAAGATCGCCACTCCACATGTCACTCCCAACTGAACGAGGGTTCTTCTTTTTCCAACCTTTTCTGAAACTTAACTCCATTTTTTGATCATTTCCATTGTAGTTTTTGCGACAGAATTTTTTGAAACGAAAGCTTTTTCCTAGTCCGAAATGAGGTACTTTTAACCGTTTCTTGCTCCAAACCTCAAGCCTAGCTTTACTACTCTTCTTGCTAAGTTCATCCATTTTCTCTTCCTTCCACCATTCGTGCATTTTCTGATGTTTCTTGCCACGAATTCTGCACACATTTAAATCTTCCTTCTCTACTGAACCATTAAGACATTCAAGTACATGTTCTTGGACAGGATTCTCAGTAACTTCCTCAGATTTAGAGAACGGTGTAGTTTTATCCAAGTTCGAATCATCATGGACGACACCCTTTTCTTCGTCCCAATCGGGCTTAGCCGAAGGGCAAATTTGACTTCCAATCCACTCCATAACATAATCTTTACTGCACAACTCATCACTCCCACCATCTTGTTTCCACCACCAATCTTTTCCCCATTGTTTTCCTCCCTCGTCATTTTTAACAGTTTCCTCATTAAGAATCGAAGAGCTCAAGTTCAACTCCTTACTATGTTCAATACTACTTAATTCATCATCATAAGGCGCAAACTTGTTCCAATCCTCCCCACCATTTTCATTAACTAACAACTCCTTCCCCTTCAAATTGCTATCACAACTATTATCATCTCCACATTTAAAGTTAAAATTTAAAGTACTTATAGCTAACCCCATCACATTATGATACACTTTACAACTATTTTTCGAAGAAGATGAAGCTTGCAATGCCAAAGCAAAATCCACCTCATCATTTTCATGACTCTCCACCGGAGTCCCAACTGCCGGAGTCTCACACTCTCCGTCTCTAACGCCATTCAAGTTACCGGAAAGCTCTCGACTCCTCCACAAATCCTGACTTTTCCCCAAGTCCTGACTAAACAAATCGACACCAAATTCACCCTCAACCTTCAATCTCGACAACCCGAAATCCGAAAGCTTAGCTCTCAGCTCCGAATCAAGCAACACATTGCTTGGTTTCACATCACCATGAATCACCGCAGGGTCACACTCAAGATGCAAAAAAGATAAAGCCTTTGCAACATCAAGAACTATAGAAAACCTCCTACTCCAATTCAAGATCGAATTTTTATTACAAACCCCATTGTTGGAATCAAAAAACAAAGACTCTTGCAAACTCTTATTAGGCATGTACTCATACACCACAAGCCTTTTCCCCTTCTCAACACAAAAACCCAACAAGGAAACAACAAGAGGACAAGATTTAAGCCCACCTAAAATCTTTAGCTCGTTTTGAAACTCTTGTTCACACTGAAACGAAGATGGGTCCAGAAGCTTTACAGCTACAAGCTTCCCATCTTTGAGAATGCCTCTGAAAACAGAGCCGGACCCACCTTTGCCTATGGAGTTTGAATCACTGAAATTGTGAGTGGCTTGCTTCAGCTCTTTGTAGCTGAATCTTTGAAGCTTTGCTAATGGAGCTGTAGTGTCAAATGGACTTGTTCTAGACCTGTGAACTAATGAGTACCATAGAAAATAAAGAAAGTATACAATGGCGAAGAGAATAACTAGTGAAGCAGAGACTGTGATTGCAAGGAGAATAATGTTGAATTTGGGTTTTGGGTTTGGTGAAAATGGCTGTCTTGAAGACATTTTTTGGTGTAGTTTTTGTTGAAATTGTTGAAAACAGAGTTGGTGAAATTTGTTTAAGTTTTGAAGGTGATGGTGGAAAACAGGGGAAAACAGGGGAGGGGATTTTGTTCTTGGTGTGTTTGCTTTGCTTTGGAGTTAAATAAACATATGAAAATAATTAGATTTTATAGTATTATAGTTTTAGTTTTACATGGGGTGATGTTAATGGAGGATAATATTTTGTGGAGTTAGTTAATTTTTTAAAGTTAATTTAATAGGATTTGAGTTGAAATTATGGAGGATTTAGGATTAAAGAAAAAAGCAGGGGACCCATATGAGCTTTTGACTAAACAGAGCATTTTTTGCAGGGAGGAAGAAAATTGGAGGGAGAAATTTGAGGTAGTGGTGGTTAATGGGGTACAGTCATACAGGCATTTTCAATAATTTTATTTTGATAGTTTTTAATATTCTTTTTCCTTTTTTTTTTATTTGTAAAGAAAGTTGGTGGATTTTGGTATCTGCACCAAAAATTAGTTTTTCTTTTTTGGGGTAATTGAAGCACTTTTGTTAGTTAATGCAGTTGAGTATCTTTGTCAGTTTACGTAAAATTGTAACTAGGTTTAGAGTTTTTCTATATTGAATAGTCTGTCTATATGAGATTGTAAAATTATGGTGTAAAGATGGAGAACATAATTTTGATGAAGTGAGTAACCAAATTATGTGTTATTTATTATCTATTGGTTTATTGTTGGAGTATTGCGCAATAAATGCTATTCTTGTAAAATTTTATGCTACGAAATTTAAAAATAATGATATAGGAGTAAATATTACCAACAATTATAGTCTTTAAAATTGAACAAAAAGAAATGGCTTCACTATTGCTCCAAATTCTTTGCAAAATTTAGTTTTCAGCGTTTAGTTCTATTTATTAAACTTTAACGCTAGTAAGTCATGTTATATATCACAAATTTTCCTTTTTTTTGGGTTACTTACATATTTTTTTACTTAGAGGGGTTTTGTGGTTTTTGAATTTTCTCTGTTAACGTAAAGGATCTGCTGTCAGTTTTTTCCTTAAGATGAAAATTGATGGCCCATCATTTCCATGAATTATTTTGTCTCTTCATTATTAATTTGTTCCAAAAAGAGGCCTAAAAGAAAAGTAATAAAGTTGAGATTCATCATTCCACTCCATCATTTGAAGAATGAAAAGAAGGCTTAATCATTGACAAAAGAGTAAAGGTTTTTAAAGATTGGTATATCTTGGAGAACAGTCAAAATATCCATTCACGCGTGTAATCTGATTTTTTGAGCCATTTGAAATTTGATTTTGACCTTATTATTGTACTATTAAAATATCTTACTAAGAGAAATGGTCAGTTATATGAGATATAGACTTGCAAAATACTAATATCACGTGTTGATTTTTTGGTATACTAGAAATTGAGTACGCGGAGCCCCGCGCATATTAAAGTTTTTATATTGTAAAGTATTATATATTCATATTCAAGTGTGAAGAAAAAAATAAAATCTAGAAAAAGAGCCAAGAAAAAAAGATTGACAGAAATAATTTGAATTAATGGAAAAGTGAATCAACATATAATTAGAGTAGAATAGAAAGAGAAGTAACTTTCATTGAAAGAGTATGAATTAAGTTGTAGGGTTAAATTGGGAAGTTAATAATAAGATGTTATAGTGGAACATAAATTATAAGACTAAATTTGAAAATCAAAAGTTTGGTGTCACAAATACATCTTCATTTATATATTAGTATAGATAATTAATATTTAGGACATGAGGACGAACAAATAAAAGTTTGGACGAAAGTAATACATAACTTTATGATTGATTGCTAGGTGACTAAATAAAGACATATTATTAAGGGGAATGCATAACAGATATGATTCATATATTTTCCATTCGATTCATATAGCTATTGCACAAAAACAAAAAATTGTTGTTCTCTTTGCTATGGTTGAATGCGAAGAATATCAAATTACAATATTATTGTTCTCCCTTTTAATTAAAGTATATTTGAAGGTTTTTTTTTCTCAAGTTTTGATGCTTATCTGTTGTGCCTTTTTAGCGTTTAGTTATTCAATACTTGACAAAAAATAAGTGCCCTTCTAGTATCAAAACACTGTATACTTTTATTTATTACATCAAGGGGAAAATAATCATATCGAATCTCCAAATCTAGTTTGAACGATGTATTTAAATTAAGCTCAAATTAGATTCACATCAATAATTCTAATGAAACTTGAATTCAAAAGGATTGGACGATGTTGGACATTTTATTACCTTTTTGAATTGCCTGGTTATGTTAGGTCATTCTTCTTTTGAGCAAAAGGTAACAAAATTGTTTACTTCACAACTTTGTATTTATAAATAAAACTAGGTCTAGTAGTGGATTAACAGTGAGACCATGGTCCCATGTCCTAAATCAGCATCCTCTCTAGTTAGTTAATTTGTCAAAGTATTAAATATAGCACCACAAAAAAAGTAAATCTAATGTAGTCTTGTTAAGAGAATATGATTTGGCCTCTTACTATCTTAATTAATAGCGATTAAGACTATTGTCTCAATGTTTTTCTAAGACTAATCTTGTTTTAGATTTAACGTGGCACTTGGGGATACTGAGATTTTAGATTAAAGTGCATTTTTAACCATTTTCATTGTAAAAATATTTACTTTTTACAAAAATTTAAGATTCTTTCTCTATGTTTGTTGTCACTTGTGACAATATATACAAATAGAATGCGACTGGAAACAGTGCTTTTGTGCTTTAAAGATTGGAAACAAAAGAACATGGGAGTTGATGCACGTAGGGTCATCACCAGCAGAAAAAAGGAGATTCATGAGCATGGGGCACTAGGATCCTATAATTCTCTTGCTCTTCTTTTAAAGTTTTTCTTTTGAACTTCCTTTTTCATTATAAGTCACTGTCTGTTTCTTAACTCTGCAAAAATTATAATTAAATTTAAATTCCTGCCTAACGATTTTCTATTATTGGCTAGAAAACAATGCCAACTGTCAGTTTTGAGATCTTTCTAAAAAAATGTGTTCTAGCCTCTAGGGTGGTTTCGGATTATTATGTTAAACAACCGAATTATAAAAATTTAAAATGATTAGGATTTTTTTGCTCTTACAAGTTTAGGAAATTATAAATAGTTTGTCATGAAGAACATATCAGATTATATTGCTTAGATAAAAATGTGGGTCAAATATTCAAATTGAGTTTTTAGAATTAGATATTTCGAGTGGTATTTTACCTACAAATCTCCAGGTTGAGAACTCGAGACTGAAAATTGACTATATTTGTTTGGTTAAAGTAATTTACCACTGAAGGATAGACTTCAGTCCTAAACGGGCCAAATCCAAATCATTTTTAGTTGGAATTCGGCCCAACACGATAAGCCTCATGTGTGGATCCACACAAGTCGAAGAACAGTCCCCATTTCCTAAATTTACTCAAACCCAGGTAAGGTAATACGGCCCAATGACCAAATGTGAAGTCTTGTTAACTTCAAATAATGCAATAGACAAAGCATCGATTCTCCGTATGTATATTTATTATATGAAGAGAAACATTATATTAGTTTAAATACTGCACAAACAGGGGTAGTAACTAGTAACCTTAATAAAATGCTATCCTGAAACTGAAAAATTAAAACTCACAATTGCAGCATTTCTGAGTACAAAAAGTTGCCAATAGTAAGATAAAATAGACAACGAACGCAACACTGCTGGCTAGCAACTTTTAGTAACACCTATATATACTTGACCATTTCGTTCTCTCCCTTGCACGCCCTCGTTATGAATTTTGATATATCTGCTAAACTTGACCACTATAAATTCAAGAACAAAATAATGTAATGATCTTTGTCTCAATACAGAGATTTGGTAGGTCAAATTCTCTGCTATGGTGTCTCTAGTACCTCTAGTGTTTTTCCTTTGCTTTGTGTCCCTGAGGTATTTAACTACGCCATGCAGAAGATTGTTCAGTATCGACGTCTTCTTCCCACCATGTAGAACTCTGCAACATCCATGTTACTTGTCAATAAATCATTTTTGGATAGTGGGAAAGGAAATGGAGTAGCCAATATGAATGCAAGGAAAATGATGGTATTAAATGTGAATATGGTATTGGAAGTAAAACCTTGTATCCTCGTCGAAGGAACTGTAAAGAGCTTCCTTCTTCCTCTTGTAAACCAAGCACCCTCAGCAGTTCTTCTTTCGTCTACCATGTCAAAGAAAAACTCAGTAACGTTGGGCTTATAATTTTATAAATCACTAAAAAGGAGTAATGTAATGAAATGAATATATACTTCAAATAGAGTGAAACGCGTGGCACTCTCTGCTACACAAGCATAAGAACCGTCTCCTTGCTTCAACATCACCTGCCAAGGTCCTGAAATAGACACGAATGAGAAAGGTTAGTTTTCCAGATAAAAGAAGGAGCAGCAGAAGAGTTTATTTAAAAATAGAAAAATAAGAATTACTTAATTTGATGAAGCCATAGAGATAAATCTCAGACATTTTAAACTGAACAGGAACATAACTCACCGGGGTATTGACGAAATAATGCTCCATCGTAGTTCACCACATAAGGTGGCACTGCAATTGTCTTTTACAGTTAAGAATAAAATCAATTCCAGATAAAATGCTATGATAGAAACTGCAAGCTCAAAAACAAGAACTCCTCAGAAGTTAATGATCGTCATACCTTTGAGTACTCTCTGGTTCGAATGTAAAAGATGGGAACGAACTGAGAAAGAAATCGAAAATGTACATCTTTGCTAGGAAATCCTAAAAGACCCAGATCAGCACTGCAGGAATATATAAATGTTAATCAGAGAAATATGGAACAAAATGAAATTGACATTCCATCAAACTCGGTAAATCTTTCACTTACCGCAATGTGTCAAGTTCCAAGTTAAAGAGAACAGTGGGGGTTGACGAAGCAAATTTTTCCTGCATACCCAAATTTTTTGATTATCCACAAAAAATAACTATAAACCAGTATTTACGTCGTACAGACAATGACTTCATAGGACACAGTGCAACCAGGCTTAACATGATAAAAAAAGAAAAGAAAATGGATTCTCATAAAGTTTTGGGATTAAAATATTTTTTAAAGCATTAATTTGCGACACTGGATGGGAAAATTGAGTATAAGCGACGTCATACCACATAGTTCTCTATAGTAGACAAATCACGTGTACTGGAGTTGATGAAGATATAAAGTGAAGGTGGCTTATCAGATTGCCAACGATCTGCATGAGGATTAAAAATATGAAGTAGTAAAAAGCTAATCTTGTAAGAAGATAAACTCTTAAACGACCATCACATGATAGTAACTAAACAGGAAACCTTACATGTATTAATGTTATTACTGAATACCAACCAACAAGTCCAGCAAGCCCCAAAATGAGAAACTACACAGCATTTTAATATAAATCTACAAATATGATGAACTTGAGATCTGTAGATTGCACCTCTCTAGTTATAATTCAAGCCTCTGACACACCGAGATGCAATAACCTAACATTTATGTTGTGCGAAAAAATTATGTTGGTACTCATATTTAAACTTGGAAAACCGAAGTGTAGGTCTCTGGCCAAAATCGTGCCTGAACAATGAGATTCATTGGAAATTTAATACAGAGTAGGCATTCCTTTAGGAACTCTATTTCATTTAAAACTGTAGTATGAGAGCTCAGTGCAACATCAGGAAGCTCAACAGCTCAATCACCATCGTCTTAATTTTTCTTCAACGTGCTTCATCTCATATATAGCCATATTCTTGACAATTTCTATGCTATACCATAAATTGCAAAGTTATCGAGGATTTTTAGGAAGTAGTGGTGCTAAGTGTATGCCACCAACCTTCGTTTTCATCATCAAAGTCAAAATCCAAACTCTCTCTTATAGATTTGAAGAATGACGTGACTGGGCCACTAGGAACATCATCCAAGGATCCAATGCTTATACCATCTATCTGAAAAGTAAATATATTTAGTGAAGAGTTTAATAGAATGACAAAGCTCCACAATATTTGAATTCCATCAACATACTCATTATATATTAAACGCAAGTATCGTAGACTGCTAGGCATATGTTTCCATATGTACATTCATGGTTCATCGTTCATTTTCAATGAGACCAATTTATAGAGAAATACCAGTTCTCTAATCTGATAGTGGTCAAGACATTTGTTCCATATACTTAACCAAAATGAAACAAGAAACTGCATTTATGGCATATAATATACCGATGATAAAAATATCATATGAGCTGACAAAGAGGCAGTACAGAATGATAGTAACATCTAGGATGATAGTATATAGCAGCACCATGCTCTAAGTACAGTTTCATGATAACAGAACTCATTTTTCTGGTTGGCTTAAATGTATTATATGCCCCTACATTTACCATAAATCAGAATACAAATTTTTCCCGTTTCAATGGAGATTTACCCTGAGATTTGTTCTAGAGATCTTGCCAAAAGGAGGAAAAACTCCCAAATGCTACCAAAATGCCAAATCCCCTTGAGGTTTAAGTTACACGTCATACACAGCCCTCGTCTAGAGGCTTCATTCCAGGGCATCATAGGAGACAGCGGAGTTTCATTTTGACGCGCCAAGAGGGGGTTTAGCTGTCCTTGTCATAGATGTGGAGAAGTTTATTTCGCCAGCATCTTGACAGATTAACTAAGAGTCTAACCAAACTAAGGCCTTCATAACAGTTGCACAATGTAAAGACTTTTCTTGAAAGTAATATAGAGAAAACACTAAATGTACGAGGGCTCATTTTCACAAAGTGAAATTTACTTACCGAGTCAATAGCTGTTCTGAAAAGCTCCGAAGCCCTACGCTTTTCTGGCTTATCAGGAAATACCTGAAAGGGGAATAATATTTCTCAGGTTTTTCTTCTGAATGGAAATTGTAATACCCTAGACCAAATAAACATGGAAAGATATAGAGCAAGAAGAAAAGCTATTTTCTTACAATGCAAGCTCTTGTTTCTTGCTTCTCCTGTAGCTTTCTAACAACTGTCAATGCAAGTTGAATGTTGGCGTCACTAAAATCATCAGATGACCCCTTCAAATTTGATGATTTACTTTTAAAACAAGCCAATAACTTAAGAAATCGCATCAAATAAGTCTCTAGAAGATTATTTCAAAAATATCTAGAGACAATGGTAAGCGAGTTAGATACAACAAAAATAAAGGAAAATAATATATGGAAGTACCATTGTCCTGAGTGCAAGAATAACTGGGAGCTAAGAAGATACCTTATACGAAGAAATACTGGAAGGCAATGGACTGGTGATGCACCCCAGAGAAGGTTAACCCAAAGCAACGGGTGGATAATTGTCAGTATGGTGAATTATAAATCATATAAGACCTGAAAATAGAACTTAAATGGCACATATTGCCAAGAATTCGATGCCCGCGGACTAAAATTAAAAAATCAGTAATTCGCTGAAATATATGGTGGGTCTAGGACCTGAATATTTTTTTAAAATGTCGAACTAATCTCTAGTTCACACATAACCATTCAGCCTTCAAACCATTTACAGCACGAAAACTCACCCACACTGGCAATAGGATAGAGAAGCAACACATTTTATTACCCAAATGGAGCAAACAATAATGATTTATTTATCCCCAATCAAGATTCGATGATACAGCAAACTCGCTTGCAAAAAATTCAGACTTCTATCCTAAACTGTCAACTACATGTAAGATGGCCGCACCAGACGACACTAAATGCAAACAAAATCCATACTGGTAAAAGTACAGGAAAAGACCGAAACAACATCTAAGGCCTATTTTGGTTGGGAAGATTATGCATGATAGACATGTAATCTGGTCCAAAAATGTATTCGGGTCAGTTGAATTGTAATTCTCTCTAAAAACTCACGGTTTGTTAGAGAGTTGACATTTATTTATTTATATATTAATCTTCAACATGCCCCCACGTGCGCGCTGTAAATCTTTTGTTAAGCCTAACACGTGATTCTTTTTTTGATAAGCGGGTAGCGGTGGGACTCGAACTCAGGACCTTTTCTTTGACATTTATATATTAGTCTCCAAGAGGATGGAACAACTACAAGTCAAGTATCACCAGATTATTCTTGTATGGCAACTTAATCACCCAACTACGGATCATACGTCCCCCTTCGTATTCAAATAATCTCGTGATTGCTGGATTAAACATTACCACTCTGCCCTCAACTCAGTTGTCAAATTAACAAGGACACAAATAGTAATGATGCTGAACTAAGATTGTACATATCAGTCTATCCAAACGACGGAATTCAATTGATTAGCGAACCAAACACAGCTTTAAACTCATAAGAAACTAACAGAGAGATTTACGCACGGGAAGTCGATTTCGAGCCGAGTTTTCCCCTCCTGCAGAGCATAGTATAACGAAGTTGCAGCATCAGACACAAGAATTTCATACGATTTAGGTTTGTACACAGCAACTCCGAGCTTCGGGTCAACTCCTGATTCAGATTTAGTCGCTTTTGCACTAAAAACGCTCTTCTTCTTCAAGCGGCAAATAGTCCCAATGTTTGCACTACTGAATCGTTTGATCTGAGGGGTATAAATGGGTACAAATCGAGACTGATAATGAGTTGTAGTTACAGATGAGAGTTTTGTGATTGCGGTCATCGGCGCCGCCGTATTCGCGGCCATGACGACGGTCCGATCAACACTGTGTGGTGTGTGTGTGTGTGGAGGGAAAAGATAACGGATTTGGTTTGACGGTGAATATTTGATGAAGTGGCTGTGGTGTGTGTTGGTATTGCGCTTTTAGAGAAAATTTGTCGCACTTGGTGGAATTGGAGGGATAAGTACCGTAGAGAGACGATGATACAATTTTGTGGATATAAGGCAAATGCGTTTCTCATCCACTTGTTTAGGAGGGTAACTCGAATCGAATCGATTATATAAGTTGGGATCAAATGTTTTTTGGTTATGAAAAAATGACGACCAATAATTAAATAAGTTGAAACGATTCGATTTGTTTTAAATCGAATTGATTTTGATTGGATCTGTTTCGATTTCGATTTTGAGCTTTTGTTCGTATAATTTTGAAGAAAAAAAATGCAATATAACGACTTCAATTTGCTTTTAAAATTAGAGAAAAATGGTATGTACTCTCAAATTCATCAATTATTTCATCACAACACGAACAATCATCGATTGTCGCAAATTCACAATTCAAAATTAAAACTTCTACTAAAGTTAGACACAATCAACAAACAATCCTTATTAAATTCAAACATAACTAAACATAAGATAAGTATATGTGTCACTATATTCATCCATAAACAACAAATTTATTTGTTTTGTACGCTATATATTAAAAAATAAAAGGAAAAGAAGGGCGATGTTCAACTAGATTCGATGATCAATCCCTTAAAATTGAAAATCAAATCTAAGTGAATTCTTTTTTGGGTGATAATCGAAAATTGAAATGGGAATCCATACCGTTGGATTTCAAAACGATTCAATCTATTCTATTGCATTAGCTCAGCCCTACTTGTTAGACAACGTGGATTAAAAACGACTTTTGATATATTAGCTAAAAAACTTGTCGCGCGCTGAAGAATATTACATGACTCCGATGGAGTTACCATCTTTGTCATTTCCATAATTTTGATATAGGATCTTTTAAATATTTTTGTGTAGCACTTCATACTACATAATTGTATGCAAATATTATTTTTGTAAATTAGAAACAAGAAGACGTATGGTGCATAAATAGTAATATAAAGTACTATAAAAAATGTATAATTCACAAGTATTATCGTGGGTTAATTGTGTTAAACCCTTTAACCTATGCCTTCAGTTGCAATAACCTATTAAAATGTACGACTTGACCCTTAATGTATGCTAAAGTGTGGGAATGCCCTCGATGCTAAATCTAATGTATGAAATACAGAAACGTGTAAAAAATGAATAGTTGATCAAGAACTCAGAGGGAATTCACACATTTTTCAATAGGTTAGGAGGCAAGTCGCACTTTTCAATAAATTTAAGAAAATATTACAACTAAGGGCATAGATTAAGGAGTTTAACGCAATTAACCATATTATCTTTTGATAATATAAAGATGAGAAGACACATTGCCACTCCATTACGATGTGGTAAATAAAGCCAAAGGTATATATAATCTTTAGCATATTTGATGAAATGGAATAAAGTATTTATATCATCAATGGTGTTTTGCCTTAACGGTGTTATAGGTTCAACTAGCTAATTGAACTAAGCGCCCAATGACCTCAATATCTTGTAATAAATATATAATTGTGATACTTATTTAAGTCATATTTGTTCAGAGCTATGTTACATAAAATAGTTTTATTTAGTTTATTTATGTTGTATAGAATGAAAGAACTCAGCGGAGAGTTATTGGTCTACTTTTTTATGTAAATACGCCATGAAATATACAAATTAAGAAAAAAAAAATTAGATGAATTACACATCAAAGCAGAGGCTTCTATTTTCAAGTACAATAGAAACAAGTTTAATATAGTATTTTTTAAAGTTACATGCATAATATATCATAATTTTAAAATTTAAAACTATAAAAGGATTATGCACAAGAGATTAAAATAGGTGAAGGCAATGGCTTCTTTTTTCTCGTGTAATTTTAAATTATTATTTTGAATGATAACTTTTGTATTTTATTTTAAAAATAAAAATAAAAAATGTCATATACTGTTATAATTTCTTTTATAGATAATAACATAAGAAATCGTTTTCTTTAATTTAGAAATATAAATGTTTATAAAAAAAGAAATTAAGTCAAAAGGCAAAATAGTCAACTGATAATATTTTTCAACATCAACATCAATCTTACTTCATCCTTTACGCAACCAAACACAAAAATTTATATAACAATTATCATAACCTATTGAACCCACATATGATCATCTCTATTAATCTCATTTATGCAACCATACACCCCCTTGTTAGAAGCCAAACTTATCATCCATCTATAATAGACAAAGTTATCATAATACCAAACTAGGAAAAATAATTAAGTACAACTGCTGCATGATGATGATGTGGTACAACCAAAAGTTGGGATTAAATATAGTTCTTAAATTGTTGAAAAGTAATTCCTTCACTCTTCATCTCAACTATGTATTTACACTTCTAAGTTTAACCTACTTGTAGCACCTTATTGTACAACTTTTGTACCTAATGATCTCTCCCAAACTAGGCCTTAAGATCGACAAGTTGCAAACCGGTGCAAACGTTTTAAATAGCTGCATGGGTCATGTCAACTCTTTTCAAAGGGCCAAATTCTAGTTTATGGGTTTATTTATTTCTGCTTGATCTTACAAATTTTATAACTTGCAACTTGGGCCAAGACCAAAGATGCTGAGGCTCTTGAAGTCCGTTTTGCTGGAGCTTCATTCATGTTTGGTCATTGGTGCTTGACTAATGACTGCATCACGTCCATAGAGTCTAAGCCTACTTTTCAATTTGCATAGGAAAAAAAGAGCATCTTAGTTACTCATAAAAGCAGATAATTTTCCCTCACATATGTATGGATTTTATTTCACACGTGTGTCTAAATTTTTCTACCTCTGTGGGTAGTCAAGACGTTTCTTTTAAAAAATGTCCTAGCTTCTGTATGAGTTGCATTAGATCGTATTCATACAATTATACTTAAAAGTGATATTATTTTTTCGATTTAAAAATATATATATCATCATTACGAATATTATAGTGTATACAAGCGGTTAAGGATCATACCTTAGCAGTGAAGTCACTGGACTAAAACATAAGAAATTTTAGTTCCCTTTAGCGCTCATTTTTTTATAGGGTTAGCTAGATAAGAACAACAATAAGAAACAAGATTTGCAAAAAGACATAAAATATGAATATCTGTTTCTTATGCAGACTTTATTCCAGTCATCAAATCAACGTGCAAATTATGCAATGAAGAGATTAAAAAAATTATGTAGTGGCATTTGAGGAATAAAACATTAAAAAAAAAAAAAAAAGATTTGTACACAAGTTGTATTTGCTAGCAAATAAAATAACATGACAAAATTTTCAGATATGCAAATATTTGAAAGAATGTGATGGCTTTTGTCAAAACTTAACGAAATATCGTCATGCATTTGCTTAAAGTTTCTTAAAATAAAAGTTGGCGGTGTTTGTTAATGTAGTGTCTGCAAAGTCTTCTTATAAAATAAACACACATAATATAAGTCCAAACATCAAATGCTGCTTCAAAACATAAAGGGATAATTACAGCTACACCCCCTGAGGTTTGGTGTAATTACACATACCTCCCCTGTGGTTTGAGAAATTACAATGACCTCCCCTGAGGTTTGAAACCTTACACATACCTCCCCTCTACAATTTAAGGGTTGTTTGGGTGTAATTCTTGATAAAATTATGCTTGTTATACTTACACCCTTAAAATTTGGTATATTTATAAAAGTAATCCTTGATGTTAGAAAAATTAAAATTAAATACTCCAAATAATTTTAGAAACTACTATATGACTAACTAAAAGTATAAAAAGTATTTAAATTATTTTTTTTAAAATTAATCTAATCTTAATATTTTTATTATTTTGTAAAAATATTTAATTTCTTGTTTTTGTTTTTTTTTTTTCATTTTTGTTTTACTTTTAATAATCTCATAAATCTCATTGTAGTTCGATATTAAATACTCGTGCCCACAGAGTTTTTCAATTTATCACAACAAAAAAAGAAGCATTTGGTAAAAGAATAACATATTTATGCAATCTCCAAAAAAAAAAAAAAGACAAGAAATAGAAAACTCAATTGTAAAAACTTTCATTCTCAATGAAAATTAACAAATATAATAGAAATAATCAAGATTTTCACAACCCATTTTAAAAAATGAAGAATGATGACAAAATTACCAGCAACAGTGACAATAGAATTATCATCCTTAGATCAGACATGGTCACTGGTTTTAGGTAGCAAATTTTGTTGAACTTTTTGACAAAATAAACAACCTAAATGCATTATATTTACTGAAACCAATTTTCGGTGTGTTATATTTTTCTATTACTAAAACAATTGTTAGTTTAAAATTGCAACGAGAATAAAGACATAAAGATGAGTAGTTAGTTAAGTTTTGAATGAGATTTGCGGGCATTGTTTTAAAGAAAAAAACTAAAAGTTAAGTGTTTTGATTCAAAAATATATTTTAGATAAGATTGACTTATTTTAAATTTAAATTAAATACTTTTTATATTTTTAGTTAGTCATATAGTAGTTTCCAAAATTATTTGGAGTATTTAATTTTAATTTTTCTAACATCAAGGATTACTTTTATAAATATACCAAGCTTTAGGGGTGTAAGTATAATAAGCATAATTTTATCAAGAATTACACCCAAACAACCCTTAAATTGTAAAGGGGAGGTATGTGTAAGATTTCAAACCTCAGGGGAGGTCATTGTAATTTCTCAAACCACAGGGGAGGTATGTGTAATTACACCAAACCTTAGGGGGTGTAGCTGTAATTATCCCAAACATAAATACTGGTGTTCAGAAAAACATCTATATTTATCTCAATATATTAGAAAAATGGTTAAAGTACCAAAAGCAAGGACATTCTAACTTTGAGATTGTGTAGATTTTCAATTTAAATAAAATTGTCTCAACTCAAAAATTGGAATAACAAATAACCCTAAAAGTACTTAATGCAGGCAAAAGACAAATCCAAACTTGTTTTAAGAGACTGCACAAACAAGTATCTCAAAAGACAAAAAAGTCACTTAAAATAAGAGAAATAATTTTGTGACGTGCTTGGGAATAGTTCTTAACAATTACTTATATATTGTGTCATATATATTTACTCATAATTAATATAATTATAGGTAAATAAACAACTTTTATTTTGAAAAAAGATAATGTTTTGGAGCTTCTGTTTCCTTGACTTCTATTAAACAAGTAAAATCACAAACTAATGATGCAAACAATTTAAAAGTCTTTATTTGGACTCAAAAGTTTTTTTTCTTCATAATTAAGCGTTAGCAAACACCCCTTTCGATAGCTTAAATGTCACCTCAAACTTAGTGAAAGTAAAGTTGAGGGAATTCGGCGATGATAGGTGTTAAAGCTTAAAGTTAACACGTTGCAAGATTCCTACAAATCACTTATTTAATAATGCATTAGTACAATGAGCCTAAATTAGTTACATATATATGTAGTTGCATTGGTTCTTTGGCCGAAAAGATAGGGTCTTTTCCTTGTCAAAGCTAAACGTAATTAATATTGAGCCTGTAGGGGACCAAAATCGAGTTAATTTGCTGATGCCACGTTAATGATTCTTTAAATGTATTTAATTGTTCATTTGCAAACTCAATTATCATCGTGGAATTGTCCCGAAAGCCGAAGAATGTGTGAAAGAAAGCGAAGTACTTTTTCGAGGTTTGATGTTTTCTTTTTCTTCCTTAATTAATATATTGATGGTCTATAATATATCATAAATTGGTAATCGGATTTAAGTAAGTATATATCATAGTGATGGTTCACCTACCTATTTGTTAGGCTATTCGATTTAATAGTATGTGAACCATAACGTGCAATCGTGTATGTATATATATGTCGTATTATAAAAAATTCTGATGGAAAAAATTATGAAATTTGACGTCAAGATTGAGGCCATATTGCACATTAGCTATAAAGTTTCGTCTAATATATATTTATTGAGTTTTTACAATGGAGAAGACTAGTTCATGCATCTCTATACCAATAGGTGTTTGAGTTAATCAAAGATCGCATCATATTACGTGAAGAAACTGATGTAGTACTACAGTAACATACAAATACCGGAACCTCTAATTAATTTGATTTGAACCAAGACCTCATATGTACTTAAAGTGGGGCTTCCGATTAGGACGTGGCACGCGAGTTTTGATGCATATTCTTGTAAAATCACTTGACTAATTAATTTTTATTTTGTATAACTACTACATGACAAAGTCTTGATTATATTTTGGTGATACGGTTGAATAAATACATAATAAAAGTCTATATATTTTCAGATATAGAATATTACAACCGTAGGTTTAAGTCTACTCTTATATTTGATAAAGCTTTGTATCCAGAGAATCTATTATTAACGGGTCTACAGCAGTATGTACAAGCCTAAAAACTAAAGATAATAAAATAAAATACAAGAGAAAAAAATTATATTTACAAGAAATCTATTTATCTCTAATACCCTTTTGTCAATTATCTATGATTTTTTTTTTTTTTTTTTATATTCCTCGTTTAGATCATATGAGCAATAGATTGGAAATTAATTGGATGGGATATATTATGTTTTTTCTGAATATACAAATGTGGACAAGGGTTGGTCCACATAAAATAAGTACCTAAATGTCGAAAGAGATGTTTGTATAGGGTAGTGGATAAATGAAAACGACAGAAGAAGATCACATTAATGTCTTTGGCTGCTATTGAGGACAAAGGAACATTGAACCGCTATTAATCGGGAAAATGTTACTTTTGTCGCCAATTATTTTTGTCTGGCCAAAGATTATATATAAACCATATATAGTGGCCTCATAAAAAAAACCATAGTGCTCAAATTGATCAAGATGGTAACACTTGGAAAATTTCACTGAGACAACAAAAACTACAGTGGGGTACACGTTGGATTTCACTTATCGACACTTCTAACTCTAGCTAGTGTAAATTCATGTACATATCTCGAATTAAACTTCTAACTCGTGAATTGATTGACAATAAATTTGTGTATACAATTCTAGGATCATCATAGATCACGTGGATCAACAAATATAACAGGAGATGATGCTGGAGATTTTATCCAATCATCGCAACTCTTATTAGCCTCTCCTAATTTCTTAATGCACCATATGTCTTCGTCCCATGAAAATTTCTTCCAATGTGGAACGGCCTCTCTTACCGGATCCATTTGTCCGACCTCAGCCACCAAAACCTTACAATCAACGTCGTCTCTCGCCATATTATGCGCGAATTTGCACAAATTTTTCATCAAACGAGGTCCGTCTTTGCCTTCCATGTGTAGCCCGTACAAAAAATAAAACCCAAAATTCTCGAACATATTAGGAACCGATGGAATTTTTAGCCACGGTACCATCGCATCGAGTACTCTAGTCGCTAGGCACGCCGCATGTTTTAGGGCGGAAACTCCCTTGACTTGTAACCTATAAACTTCCTTAGTGTCCCATAAACTAAGTATAGCGAATGAATCGGGTAAATCGCACGTTTTAGGGTTCCAATTTACGAGGGATTTCTTTGGTAACGCCATGTAAGTGCCCAAACTGAGCTTGTTATTCAATAAGCAATCAATATCTTTAGGAAAAAACTCCGAGCTAGAAAATACACAACGATATATTGTAGCAGCTAGTTGTCGTGAAACACGAATGATCACGACATCTGAGGATAGTGGCTTGTAGTGTAGATGAACCGGCTGCACCAATACGGTCGGGGTTCGAAATTTTACATAGTTGCATTTTTGAGTGAATAAGTTTAGAGAAGGGCGATTGTTGCATTCCGTAGCCATATATGCGAATTCGGCGCCGTTTTCTTTACACCAACGTTCCAATTCTTGAACGAGTTTTGTTGCAATACCAAGACGCCTGCATGAAGTTAAAATGATTAATTAAATAAATCATATCATCTGGATAAAGTACAAAATAGGACAAATGTCATAAAGTATATATACGTATTAAATAATTAATAGTTTTATACGTATTAAATAATGCATTTTTGACGGTCTAAATATAAAAGTCACACCTTATAATTAAGGAGGTATATATGCTTACTTATCTAAATCATATCGACAAATCTAAAATTCCAACCGAAAGAAGTAATTCGGCAAATCTAAAGTACTGTACGGAATATGTTCTTATCGTAACGGAATTTTCACTTAATTAAAAATTATGCACTCATGCACCTAACATTGATGTGCTTCATTTTTATACTTGAAATTTCATATGAATTAATCAATTTGCAATATTTTTTACAATAAAATGTTTAAACAATATGCATGGGAAATTTATAAGACATACCTGTGCGTGGAAGAAACTCTGAGGCCAAGGAAGTAAGCCAACTTTACATAGACTGGAAAATCAGTACTTTTATTTCCCTTTGTCACCGTTTTGATGCAACCCCTAATAATTCCCACTATTTCTCCTCCATCTCCATATTCAGCAACCTGTCAAAAATATAAAACAATGTTATATAATAAAACTAACATGGATATTATTTCATGCAGTTGTTCAAATTCTAATATACGCTAGTATGTTCTATAATTGAGGAAACTATATGCACAAATGTTATAAAGTATATTTAGATAGCTAAATGAACTTTTAATTATTTTAAAGTAATATTTTAATTACCAGCATAATGTGGGACGTGAAATTCCGGACTCGAGCAATAGGGTCTCCCATGAGATCGGTGACGAGTGCGGCCTCGCCCGGTGGGCCAACCTCGCACCGCCTCTCGAGCTCTTCCACCGCCTCGTTGTCCCTCTCTTCGTCGTACTCTCTCACCACAACTACAGGCGGGTGTGAATCATTCGGCAAGTTGTTTTCAGCAGCTATTTTCTTGACAAACATGTTTTTGATATATGAACGAACGTACCAGGGCTAAAGGGAATTAAGTGGAGAAATTAGTATTCTCAACCCCACTTAAAAGGAATTTTCTTTAGCTTCTGACGTTCTGTGTACTCAAATCTCCATATCCATACAATCTTTATATATAGCCAATGATTTGATGACGTGGCATCCCTTTTGTTACCGAGCACATCTCATGGGACGTGGGATGATCATTCATTGCCCAAGTACCTATTCACATTCCACGCAATAATATGTATCCCAAAGCTATTAATATTCATATTTATTTGCAAAAGTATGCGTTAAAGTAAAAAAAAAATATTATATACTAATAAATTTAATATTCAATGATTGAAGTCATTAATTAGCTCATTCCTCATCAACTCTTCGTTTCAAATCCAATCTTCACAGTATTGTTTTTAATTGACTAGTGTTGCACTTATGCTGAAATGAAAAGTAAAGTCTTCGTTGGTACTATCCTTAAACATTTTAAATTACTAAGGAAATTGGAGAAACTTTCTAACTACATGTACAGTTTGCGACGTTCCAGTTAATAAATATATGATAAGATTTCAATGTGTCTTATATGGTTCCATTTTAACTTTGATCATATTAATTACATGGTTGAAAATTGTATAATTTGTTTGTAACATTTAGGCTAGCTGAATTTGAATAATTTTAAACCCCCCTATAAAAGAAAATAGGCTAATTGTTATAGTAATAACATTAAGTTTTTTAATCTAATTAAAAATTATAGCATCTTTAAGACACCACTTTATATACAATGAAATCTAATTTGAGTGAGAGAGACTAATAGTTTCTTACATAAAATTTCCATTATACATATTGTACAAATCACAAAGTGATAATTCCTGTGAATCTAAATTCAATACAAATTACAAAGTGATAATTAACCTGATGCTAAGAAAGTACAATCGTCCTTCGGCCAAGTCCCACAAAAAAATCTAGACATGTATATAGTACTTTTATATAACCAATTCCGTTCTAATCTGGCAGCGTCATAGAGCAGTACGTACTTAATCGATATTCTAAGCTAAAAAACATAAAATAAAGATACTTGACCATCATCTCAATCTTAAAGAGATAAAGTCACAAAATTATTGTTCCCAACACTGTGTGTGAGTGTAATTGTTCTATAATATTGACCAGATACTCTTCCAATTATTGATGGAGAAGCTGCAAAGATCTTTTGTCATGAGACTGTCATCTTTCAGCTCTTTAATCTTTATGGCTGTGGCGGCGAATATGGAACCTTGTATAATTAAACCCCTCGATTCGGCTTTACATTTACAAAATATGATCATGCTCTTTGGTCCACGATTTGTTTTATTGTTAAAAAGATTAAATACTTTTCTCTTTCCCCTATTGGCTCTTTTAGGTGAAAGTGATCACTCGAAGTATATTTATGATAAGTATAAAGTAGATTGTGACACTCATTACAAGATATGGCTTATAATATTATGTCGAATTGTGTATATTTTAGAATTTATTCCAAATTCTACAAAAGATACATGCATAATGCGAGATACCTGGAGAAAAGGTGTTTGGACGTTCTTATTGCGTTCAATATTTTATGCAAATATAGAAAAATCCAATTTCATTTTTTTATGCTTGCTGCGGTTATACTTTAGATTTATGTTAAAACTTATAATCCATATTATTTTATTTATTTAATATCAAAACCTTTTGAAAGATAACATTCCAACACTACAAGGCTATAAACCTTCCGTTAACAATATACAGGGAAAATGAATAAAATCTCCTTGTAGTTTCAAAAATATGCACCAAACCCTCTTGTAGTTTGTTAATTGTCAAAAACCCTCTTGTGATTTTATAAACTCTGTATAAAAACTCCTGACTTGCACAAAATTCCCTTGTGATTTTATAGAACTTTGAACAGAATCCCCGTATGGTTTCATGAAAAAATAATTTTATGCAGAGTTTATGAAACCACAAGAGTATTTTAGACAATTAACGAATCACAAGGGAGTTTCGTGCAAATCTTTAAAACCACTGAAGGATTTTTGGTTGATTCCTCAAAGTATACCATAATCCTCTAGAAATTGATATGAATTGCAAGGAGAAATTAATTACGAGCACAACATGACAATTGAACCCTACAAAAAGAGAAAAAGGTTGAGTTAGACAAACAACTTTCAGATTAGCATTATTACAAAATGAGCTAAACACAATGTCATTAATTTAATTTGAAAAAAATCCCTCCAAAGAAAGAATTCGAAGGAAAGATATGGCATGCTTAGCCCCACATATTGCATGTTGCAAAAGGGATTTTACAAGTAGCTAGGATTAAACTAACCCCAATACCCCCATTATTAGGTGGGGTTGGTGAGAATGATACATCTATAAAACCCATGTTTATTGGTGAACATGTGGATGAGTTTATTGTGATGATCACATGATGTTCAATAATTTTTGTGTTAATGACATAACATGGAGACAGGTGTTGGATGCTTAGCCAGTTAGCTCTGTATCTTTTCACTGTGGGGGAACTTTCGCTTACGCGTCTGTTTTTTAATTTGTTGGCTCAAAATAAAGGTGACTTGACCTTTGAAAGGAAAAAGATGCACAAAGATTTGTCTGCGCATGAAGCTAATCTGCTTTTGCAAAACTAGTTTCGTAGAAATGTTAATGACATATTTAATTTAAGCACGTTAGAAGATAGAGGATAAACTTAGGTAGTTGATACCAAAGATTTTCTGATTCTACGAGTTACAACTTACAATGCGTTAATTACTTTTAATCATAGTAATTTATATTTATTTTGGCTATTAACCAATTTAAAATGTACCCAAAGGCACACACACGTGTTATGATTGTTACCTATATTATGAATGTTTTCTTATAACTGTTTCATACTTACATGTAGTGGAATGTTTTGGTTTCTTAGATCTAAGTGAACTTCCTGATTCATTTATTTACATAAACAGGGTCTCGAAATCCTTCCAAGTGCAAGACATTCCTAAAGTATAGGTAAACTACACAAATCACCTGTAACGTATGAAAAATTACATAAATAATCTCTAGTATCTAACTGTTGTCGATGATAGTATGATTCAGAAATTAAACGTAATTTTGGTTAGTTAAGGGAAGCGTTGGGCTTTTTAACAAAACTGTCCAGCACCTGTACTTACGATTTATACAATCGTCTCTCATAATACAATGACTACATGATTGAAGTCAGTGTTTCTAGAATCGAACACTGCACCGATGACCTTTATGGTTACTGATTTAATCGCTTGAAACGGTTAAACCGTTGATAGAAATGGTGAACATGGATTTCTAAAAAAAATAAAATTCCCTCACCTCTTGGATTGTATATGTTTTCACAATCACATTAAAATATCAAATTCATAAACAACTATCCAAGCCCAACATTCATAATGATCTCATAACAATGTCCCAAATTTAAATCTGAACTTCAAAATACATCTTTAAAATGCAAACCAAACGTAATAACTTAAACGATCAATAGGTAATACTTAAATGACCAAAGTATAAAATATCCAAGTCACATCACCTAATCAACCAAATTCTAAACTCAAACCACGCATCTCCGCAAGCACAATCACGCACACTTGCACCACCCGAATCTCTACCATGACGAATCACCTTATCATACTAGTGTACCTATTTATCATAACTTCTCAAATCGACAAATTATTTCTTACATTCAAGTCATCACCTAGAGAAATTAAGATTATAAAACAAATTAAATATAGTAAAACAATATAAGAATAACTAAAAAAAGTTATAAGTAAATAATATAAAATAGGATAAAATGCATTAAACTCCCAACCTACTGCTCATGTGCGATTTGCCCCCAACCTATGGGAAGTTACAATATACCTCTTAACCTTTCAGAAAAGGGTCAAAAAGACGGAAAATGGTATTTATACATGGCGGTTTTTGAGAGTTGGGCTTTCTTTATTGATTATAAAAGGATAATAGCTTGCGAAATGCTAAAGTTGACCAAGAGATGAAGAGATTCAATAAGAAAACTTTATTTATCAATAGTATTAGCAGCGTATTCAGAAATTCAATTTGCATTACAATAAACATTTTTCTATATGACTTTTTAGAAGAATAGCAAATAATAGTTTATTCAAAAGAAATAAATAAAATAAAAATACATACCGACAATACATAAATAAAAAATACTTTCTTAATAACAAGTAATACATTACACTTAACAATGATCTGATTAAATTATGCCAAAATTAAATAATGATAAAAGATGAAAAGTTAAAATTTTTGCAGGGTGATAATTGAAACATAGTTCTTCGAAGTAAAACTTTCTATGCACTAATGTGTTGTTCTCACTTTAGCATATAGATTAAAATATTTTCTTAATTATTGGCTCTCTCGGTCCTAACAAGTGGTATAGGTTGGCTGGGACGGTGATGGAGGTGCGGATCCGAATAAAAGTGGAACACTTGGCGTATCGAGGCTCTTTGAGTGCACTCCTGAAATTCTACTCCCGGAGGAGAGCTAGTTAGATGCGACATTCACACTTGAGGGGGGATTGTTAGAATAACAAGTGTGCAATATCCCACATTGTAAAGATGTGAGCAAAGTGAGTGGTTTACTAGCGAAAAAGTCTCATTCCCTTAAGGTTTTGTGTTAAGATGTGGTGTCGAACCCACTTATGCGTTGAAATACACTTTGACACAAGGATTAAAATATCTCCTATTGTTAGCTCTCCCGACCCTAACAAGTGGTATACTTCTTTACTAAATTGTTAGCACTTCAAACTATACCAATTGTTTACCAATAATACAATGATTTTCATTGTATTATTGATAAGTTTGATTATTGAGTGTCAGGAAACTGTAGGTCATGTTTGGATGTAGTTTTACTTGTTTGGTTCTCTCAATTTTTATTTGTAAGTTTTGAAGATTATTTTGAAAAAATGTGCAAAATATTTAAAATATAGTGTGGATGAACGTAATTCCAAAATATTTTAATGTAAATAAAAAAATTAAAAATATACTTTGGATGTAGTTTGAGTGTTAGAATTTTAGGGAGAAAAATAGGTATATAGACATCAAATCAATTTAGATAGAGGTTTGTAGAAATAATATAATAATTAGTAATCATTTTTTGAAGATTAAAAACTCATGACGTGATTGTTTGATAAGTGGAATAGAGATTTATTAATTGATAAAAATAGATTTATATGCATCAAATCAATAGTATGTAGGGTTTGACCAATTTAATTAATTGGGCCAAAAAACCTTTCAAAATTGAAATTTCAAATTGGTTTCAGACTAAATTAACTCTATGAAATTTTGAAACTTTGGGCGAAAATGGATCCAAAGAGGGCTATAGTTACTTATAACATGGGATATTGTTATTGGATTTCACTTGCAATTAGTTTTGTAAGCTTTAGTGATTTTAATACATCAATTTTTTATGTATTATATTTCCTATATAAATATAAGATTAGAGTGACCTTTGGGAGGGCTACAACCACCTAAGCTCCTTAATGGATATACTCCTAAATATTATGTAAATATGGATAAGTATATAAAATAACTAAAATTTGAGGTAATGGCATTTTTTTCTACATTACGGAAAATATGTATAGATCTGTGAAAAATAAATAGGCAAACTATAACATGTGTAATGTTAAATATATATAGTCATTGCTCTTTAAGAGATAAAATGGATAAATTACCCGATATAACTTTAAAAGGTTAGACAATGCTTTCGCACATGAACATAAAGATGGAGAGAGATAGAGAGTTAAACTTGTATAAAAGAAGAAGAAACTCATGAAGGAATCAACCAAAAACAAGATAATCCTTCGAACCTGATTCAATATTTTTATTTTATTAGAGAGAGAGAGAGAGAGAGAGAGAGAGAGAGAGAGAGAGAGTTAAACTTGAAAGGGACGGAGACAAGTAGACAAGGATTTTATTTTATTTTAAAAAGTATAAAAGAAGAAGAAACTCGAGGAGGAATCAACCAAAATCAAAGATAATCCTTCGAACCTGATTCAAGATTTTTTAATTTTCTACTTAAGACCAAAAAGCTAAATCTTTTATGATATAAAAACTCACAACCATTGACCAATTGTTTACTGGCTATGCTACTTGTATTAGTTTGTTCCTTTCCTCGATTCCCACCTTTTTTCAATATTGATTAAGAATCTAAGAGTATAAATAATAGTTTACCCTTTCATCAAATTGTAAGAATTTTGCGTTTGTTTAAGAGTTTACTTTTTTAGCAAATTGTTACCAACTTGTCGTTTATATAATATATATATTATATAATATAAAACTAACATTTTCACCAAATTTTAACCAACTTGTAGTTTGGTCTCTCTCTCGCGTTTATTTCTTTTCATTTTTAACATTTAATTATAAGAAATTTAGGTGAATAAAAAAAAAAAAAAAAAAACCTCCCGTCTACGTTAGGAAAAATTATTAGGTGCAGCGGCTGTACGATGACGTGGTACAACATGTGGTGGAGATTAAATACTATTCCTAAATTATAGGAAAGTAACTTCTCCACACCTCATCCCAACCATGCATTTATATAAATAACCGACTTGCTGCACCACCTCATCGTACAGCCGCTGCACCTAATAATCTCTCCTACGTCAGGCAACATTGCCTGTGACAACAAATATTTACATTTAAATCGCAAATTACCCACTAAAAACATCATCACACCAGATAATTCAAACAGTTCGATCCTATAATAAGCTAGCTTATTACTTATAATTTCCATATCGTTCAACTGCGAATAAGTGAATAATATTATATACAAAGCAATGATATCCTCCAAAGATACCAAAAAGATGATTCTGCAACATTTGTTCTACTATGGGGAATAATAAATAATTTTATAATCCTGTAGAACAGAATTAATCGAATGACAAGACTTGGTGAAAAGAAACTTAAAAAGGCTTCTTACCGCTTACACATGCAGCATATTCTTGATCAAAATTCTAAAGCGGCTAGTAAGCACATAATTAAATACACTATACTATGATAATTTAAATATAATATTCTTATGGTTGGGGTTTAATCTTTTTCTCGTACTTTTTTCTTGTGAATTATTCTCGTTATTTTTAATCTTTGATCAATGTTGTGAGAATCTAATATTCTGATTTTGTTTTACGTTGAGCACAATGAGTACTACTTGTGTAATAGTAAATACAATTAGAATTTCTTGCCATTTAAACCCAAAATATGGTATATGCACTCATTCATCCCAAGTTTGTTTACAAATAATGATTCTTAGCTCTCTAAGTCAATTCATCAAATCATAAAAGAATAAAAACATCAAACCTCTAAAATTATACCCGTGTAACTTATAACTATCAAGAACGTTACAAACAATGATATCTCTCTCCACGTTTTTATCATGGTATCATAGTCAAGTTAAAAAGTAAAAAATATTCTTGTGGACTAGCCGTTGCGGCAGTACCGCCACCCTCAGCTGTCCGCAACCGGCCAATATTGTAGTCTATTACAAAAGTTTTTTGTTTTTTTTTTTTAAAAAAAAAATCCAGAAAGAAAAAAAAATAAAAACACCACCTATGCTCAGAAACTGCGTTCTTCCCTATTTTACCGGTAATCACCCATGAAATAAGATTTAAATAGTTGATTGTTTCTCACACATAGGTAATGTGGGCATAAATATGTTTGATTAAGCCATGAACATGAGAAATTACACATTTTTATTCCTAAGCAAGTACATTTCTTTCCACAGTATACTTTACAGATTGAATGATGATATGGTGACTGCTTGTTTTTCTAGACAATGGCCAAGGGCATGGTGAAGATCTGGACTGCAGTCTTAATAGCGTCGACGTCTATATCTATTAGTTTCCCCGTCTTGGACGAAATAACTGCACATTTTGCCTCTTCTGGACTGGGAACGAACCGCTTAGCTTTATCATCGGAACAAAACAATGCCACGCTGCAGAAAAAGATATGATCAGTGGATACTTATTTTAGCATATCACACATCTAAACGAGTCTTATATGACTTTTTTAGTATTTGTATATTTTCGTCTTTTGGGTTTATTCAGCATTTCTATGTCCTATGATAGTCATTAATCACATCTATCTTGAGACATTTGCATCGATACGTATGGGATGTATTACTATATAGGAGTACTTGAGTTCCCATCTGATGCAGTAGTGTTTTTTTTCATGTCTGTCGTTATTCTGAGAAGAGTTACCTTGGTTTTTCACGGGCATGTGCAAGTTGTATGGCAGCTGTATTTGTAGCGATCACCCCAGCAGAATCATTGATCAGAGCAGCAAGCTAACGCAAGCACAACACAACCAAACACAAAAAGAGTTTATGATTAGCTGCCATTTCAGTTATAGTGTATATCATGCAACCATAATTTTTGCCATCATTCCCACTATTGTCAAGAACACGTCCTATATGAAACGTGAATCTGTTCAAAATATACTTCAGCAGTGAAACATTGTTTTTCTCTTCTCCCAATTTGCTTCCTCACGTGGGATAATTTTATCAAGATATTCTAACTCAAACAGTCTTTAGTTGTCACATTAACAATTTAGGGAGACTTTACCTTCATTTTATGATAATTCAATCATCTGATATCAAAACAAAATATTGCATCAAATTTAAAGTATCGCAGTTTGGAGATGGATCAAACCTGCCCGGGGGTGGTGATGAACACTATGCTAGCATCGTCTCCAACAACATCTTCGACATTTTCCCTTTCTTTCTCATGTGGGATGACAAACACTGGAGTCAGCCCACTGTTTAATATAGTTCATCAAGAAAACCTTAGATCAGATCCCATCTCAAAGGAAGTTAAATTTTTTATTACAATGAGTTGCTCAGATTCTGTCGACCTTGAATCAATAGCTAACATATTCAGATAAAGATTGCAATATTTTAACTTCTAACTCCAAATTACTTACAATGACATCTACCATATACCTTATCACACTAGCTATCTGATCCCATATCTCAATCGGTAGCAAGCTATCAGCGTCTCCCCGTGATTGCATCAAAGCCTTTGAATCTGACTTTATGCCATGAATTACAATATATCTTCCCTTCTGAACACCAGCATTCCTATACTTTGCCTCAACTACCTCCTTTAGCTTCCTTGAGATCGACACTTTCAGTGGAGGAACCGTTTGCCTTGGTACATTACGAGCTGGCCTCCCAAGCCATTCAGTCATCTCACGGTACCTAAATCACACAGTCCCATAACACATTTCCACACAAGATTACAGGAAAACAAAAAGTTTTTGCAAAACTAGAGAAAGTGTTGATTTGATATCAAGTATCACCCTCTCGTATACTTCTCTAGGATTTCCGACACTTACATGTTATATCCACCATCAGATAGATTTGCACTATCTGGTGTAAATGTTTCTGATAGGAGTAATCCTGCTCCAGCAGAATTCACATTCGGGTATACGTAGCTAACCCTGTCACGTGCGCTGGACATGAACAAGAACGATGCATGGCCTAATCCAGCAAGCTTAGTTGATAAGATCATGTCATAATACCTATTCTGCAATCACCAAAAAGAAACACCATAATAAACTTCCTACTCTAAAAAGCCGCCTTTTCACTAAATTAAGCTACACCAGAACAAAATCTCGTCTAATCAACATGAAATGCATAAGAAAAACTACAATAAGCTCGAAAAGTTTAGGCTTTCATCAACACAAAATCCGCATTTTCCCCACCAACCTTAAGTACTCCAAGCATGTCAGTATAGTCAGCCGGTTCCGGATAATCATCATCCACATCATAGACATCAGCCCACCTCACATTCTTATTAATCTCATAACACTGCTTTCCTCTAGCCGACGCCAACACATCAATCTGAACTCCGGGATACCGATCTTTAATCAGCTGAATCGTCGGGAAAAACAACAGATTCTCATAAACACCACCCGAGACAACGCAGCAACACCTCCTCACATCCCCTCTGATCTTCAGCCCCAACGAAGCCAGCTCAACAGTGAACCCCTGTGGAAATTTCAAGAATCCATACGGATTACCGGGGTTATCGGGCGGTCTCGTATCCTCTTCTTGTAAACCGTCGGAGAATAGAGACCCGTACTCCATTTCGGGGTCGTCGCCCTGGTCGAAAGGGTCGAGCCAGGGGTTTTTCTTCTTGGCATTGGCGCGGATTTTGTTGGTGGAGAGTGATTGGTGGGATTGTGTGTTGGAGTTGAAGAAGGAGAGGTTGGTGGTCTGGTTTGGCGGGAAAGAAGGTGGAGTTGTGGAAAATGGCGGGAGTGATTTTGGGTGCAGAGAAGTTGTTGAAGCCATTTTAGTAGTGTGAGAAGAAGAGTTGATGGAGATAAGCTTTTGTCAAGTTTGTTTGAGGAGAAATGAACGTTGGATTTGAATGTGTGAAGGTAGTTGGATAAAGCGGGTCCTCTCCCTTCTCCAAGGATTTTCTCTCTATTTCTTTTTTTAGTCAATTTGTTTTTTGTTCTTTAGTCATTTGTTGTGTATATGTTTATTTATTTTTTTGGTAATTCATGAATCATGATTTGTGCAACTCTAGTTAATTTATTTACTAATATATCATATTGAGCAGCACAACACAACTTAAAATGCAAGGTTGAAAGTGTAACTTGACATGATAGGTTAAATTTGGGACAAGAATTTTGGTTTTGCCCAAAAAAAAAGGTTACATTTAAAAATCATACCCCCTATAATTGTAGAGAATTGGAGGACACTTTTGTAAATAAACCGTTCAGTTTGTTAAGTTAGTTATTTTCAGTTTTCCCGCCAGTTTTCTGTTATTAGTTGTTAGGTGTTTTGCTTCTTGTATATATTCTGTTTTCATTTCATTTGTAAGTTTTCATATGGAATAAACACTTCAGAGTTATATTTTACTTTTTATCTTCTCTCTCGATGAGATTCAACATGGTATCATTCGCCGGATATTTTTGATTTTGCTTCCGTTTATTGATCGCCGATCATCTTCTCCGATCATTCTACCGATTGTTTTGTGGTGATTTGCTGTAATCATCATTTCTACTCTGTTTTTTGATCGATTGATCGATGTCGAACCCTAATTTGGACATGAATTCTTCTGATTCAGCTCAGAGTGAGCGATCTACTACCGGATCCTTAAATCTTCAAGGATCGGATCATCCTGGAATGAACTTAACCTCTGTTCCGCTGATCGGAATACAAAATTACCTCCCCTTGAGCAGATCTATTAAACTTGCGCTTGGAGCTAAGCGTAAACTGAGTTTCATTACTGGTGTGTTGGTGAAACCTGCATCTAATCATCCTGATCATGAAGATTGGGTGCGAGTAGATTGTATGGTGATGGCCTGGATACTTAACTCTATTTCTAAGGATCTTGTTGATGCCTTTCTCTATGCTAACTCTGCTGCTGATCTATGGAAACAACTGGAGTCACACTATGGACTTAACAATGGTCCTCTCATGTATCAATTGCAACGTGAAGTTGCATCTATATCACAAGGTCCGTCTTCAGTTTCTCAATACTATACAAAGCTGAAGAAATTATGGGATGAGCTTAGCTGTTTGATGCCTGCTATTGCCTGTCATTGTGAGGCTATGCACATTTGTACTTGCCAGATTGCACAACACTCCTTAGATGCTGTTTCTTTAACTAGATTAATGCAATTTTTGATGGGACTTAATGACTCATATGATGCCATAAGGAGTCAGATTTTGGGTGTTGAACCACTACCACTTGTTAAGAAAGCCTATGCAATGGTTTTGCGTGTTGAAAAGCAAAAGGAGATCCAATTTTCTATTACTGATCATGCTGAGAACTCTGCTATGTTTGTTAGATCTCATAATCAGGGTAATTCTAGGCCCTCTCCTTACCAGGTTAAGGATTTTAAGAAGGCTAATGCAGACCGTTTTTGTGAGCATTGTAAAAGAAAGGGACATACTCAGGATACTTGCTTCAAACTTGTTGGTGTTCCAGAATGGTATAAGGACTTAAAGGAGAAGAGAGGTGGCACTCCTTCAAGAGGCTTTGCTAATGCAGTTGACACTAATTCAGAGTGTGAATACTCGGCTCCTACTTTCACTACTTCTGATACTGGTTCTATACAGCCTCCTTTTGAGAAGTTTCAGCAGGATTTTTTCAAAATGATGAAATCTTTCATGCAGCAAGATACTTTCAAGAGCTCTCCTTCTCCAGATTCTGGCCGAGTTAACTTTGCACATATGGGAGATTTTGCTGGTACTCATCTTAGCCTATCTTCAGTTCATAACATTAAAGTTGGTTCTTGGATAATTGATTCAGGTGCATCAAACCATATGGTTATCAATAGTTCTTTCTTTTCTAAGTATACAGTCCCTACACTTCCCACACCTGTGTTTTTACCTGATGGTTCCATTAAAATGGTTAAACATATTGGAGATGTCCATCTTACTCCTCAGTTATGCTTAAACAGTGCTCTTCACATTCCTGACTTCAAATTCAACCTGATTTCTGTCTCAAAGCTATCCAAGTTTGCAAATATAAAAATCTCATTTGTTCCTGATAAATGTGTTTTACAGGACCTAATGAATGATGAGATCCTTGATGTGGCACAACAGATTGGAAATCTTTACATTTTGGATCCATCTGCTCTTCTTTCTGTACCACATGTATCTTCTATTCCTTGTAATAATGTACTTTCTCATGCTTTAGTTTCTATGCCTCTAGTTAAACACCTACATGTTGATGAGTTGAAACTTTGGCATTTGAGATATGGTCATGCTTCAATAAAGGCTTTGAAACATTTGAAATTTCTGTCCACTTTTACTTCTTCTCTTGATTGCTTGTCTCAATGCTCTACTTGTCACAAAGCCAAATACCACAGAAGTTCTTACACTAACAGTACTTCCACCACTGCTTCTCCTTTCCAACTTCTTCACATTGATCTTTGGGGCCCCTACAAGATACCTACAGTCTCTAATGCACACTATATGCTTACAGTAGTTGATGATTTCGCCAGGGCTACTTGGACATTCTTACTACAGAATAAAACTCAGATTCCAAGCAAACTTGCTTACCTCTTTACATTCATACAGACTCAGTTTCAAGCACAGGTTATCACTGTCAGGAGTGATAATGGGACTGAATTTACAAGTCACACTTGTCAGGAAGTTTTTAACTCTCTTGGTATTTTGCATCAAAAATCCGCACCTTACACCCCTCAACAAAATGGCATTGTTGAGCGCAAACACAGACACCTTTTACAAGTTACCAGGGCTCTACTTTTTCAGGCTGACATGCCTTTGTCCTTCTGAGGTCATGCCATCCTTATGGCTACATATTTGATTAATAGAACACCTACTCAACTCCTGAATTGGAAATCTCCTTATGAAGTCCTTCACTCCAAGGAACCTGATGTCTCCAGACTTAGAGTCTTCGGCTGCTTATGTTACTTTGCAAACACCACTCCTCACAAGGACAAACTAAGTCCAAGGGCTTTTCAGGGTTGTTTTTTGGGATATTGTACAGGACAAAAGGCATTCAAGGTTTTTAGTTTTGATCATCACAAGGTTTTTATCACTTCTTTCCCTTTTTCTTCTTATGTTCTTGATTCCACACTCACTCCCCTTCCTTCAGTTCCTCTTCATTCATCTTCTGAATTCTCTGATTCTCCTGTTTCTTCTCCTCCTATTCTGAATCAGATTGACTTAAATCAATCTGATTCTCCTTCACCTTCTGCACCTTCTTCATCTCCTTCTGTTTCTGACTCTGATTCTCATTCTCCAGTACCTTTCCTTCCTGTTTCTTCTTCATTACCTTCAGAGTCACCTTCTGCTTCTGGTCTTGTGCTTAGACGCAGTACCAGAGTCCCTTCATTGCATTCTCATCTCAAGGATTATCTCCTTCTCTGCACCCATAATTCTTTTCATAGTTCTGTATCACCACAGAACTTTTCCTCTACACATTTCCTTTCATTTCCACACCTCATTTCTCTCCATCTTACACTCAGTTTTTGGCAAATGTTACTTTAGTTTCTGAACCAACTTGTTACTCTCAAGCTTGTAAAGATCAGAATTGGAAGGATGCTATGCAACTTGAGTTAGATGCTCTGGAGGCTAACAACACTTGGGATTTAGTTTCACTTCCATCAGGGAAGCATCATATTGGTTCTAAGTGGGTATACAAGGTCAAACTCAAACCTGCTGGATCCATTGATAGGTACAAAGCTAGATTAGTGGCAAAGGGTTTCAACCAAGTGTTTGGCCTAGATTACACTGATAGTTTCTCTCCTGTTGTTAAGCTGGTCACAGTTAGAATCCTTCTTGCAGCAGCATCAATGCATAATTGGCACCTTCATCAGCTTGAAATTAATAATGCTTTCCTTCATGGCTTTCTTGATGAAGACATCTACCTCACTCCACCTGCTGGTTACACAAAAGCTTCTAAGGGTCAATTTTGCAAGCTTAACAAGTCACTATATGGTCTCAAACAGGCATCTAGACAATGGAACTTAGAATTCACCAAGTGTCTCACAGCTTATGGTTTTGTGCAATCTGCAGCTGACACTTGCTTATTCACTATGGGTTCTGCATCTTCCTTTATAGCTCTTCTTGTGTCTGTGGATGATGTTCTCATCACCAGCTCTTCTCTATCTCTCATCAATGAAATCAAACACCATCTTCATCAGGCTTTCACTATCAAAGATCTTGGCCAAGCTAAATATTTTCTAGGATTGGAGATTCTGAGAAACTCTTCAGGCATGTATGTTCATCAACGCAAGTATGTTCTAGATATTGTCACTGATGCTGGTTTATTAGGTTGTAAACCTCTCTCCATTCCTTGCTCCAGTACATTGAAATTCTCAGCTGATGGCAAACCACATCCTCAACCTGATAAATATAGGCGCATTGTGGGCAGATTGCTTTATCTTAACATGACTAGACCAGACATTTGTTATGTTGTCAACCAGCTTAGTCAGTTTATGCACTCTCCCACTGAAGAACACTATGCTGCTGCTCTCTCGGTTCTGCAATATCTCAAAGGATCTCCATCTTTAGGACTATTCTATGCTTCCAACACTTCTCCATCATTGACTGCCTACTGTGATGCAGATTGGGCCTCTTGCCCTGATTCTAGAAGATCACTCACTGGTTTTGGCATATTCTTTGGTTCTTCCTTGGTGAGTTGGAAGACCAAAAAGCAAGTCACTGTCTCACGTTCCTCAGCTGAGGCTGAATACAGGAGTCTTGCCAGCACCACTTATGAGATACAATGGCTCTGTTATGTACTTAAGGATCTTCACATGTCCATTCCATCTCATCTTCCTTTGTTTTGTGACAATAAAGCTGCTATACATATCACACAAAATTCTGTCTTTCACGAACGCACCAAGCATCTAGACATAGATTGCCATGTCGTGCGTGATTGCTACAAACGAGGCCTTCTCCTTCCTCAACACATTTCTTCCACTGCGCAAGTTGCTGATATCTTTACCAAGCCCCTCGCTGCTCCTTTATTTCATCGATGGTTATCCAAGTTGAAGCTGGCTGATGCTCATCGGGCTTCAACTTGTGGGGGGGATGTAGAGAATTAGAGGACACTTTTGTAAATAAACCGTTCAGTTTGTTAAGTTAGTTATTTTCAGTTTTCCCGCCAGTTTTCTGTTATTAGTTGTTAGGTGTTTTGCTTCTTGTATATATTCTGTTTTCATTTCATTTGTAAGTTTTCATATGGAATAAACATTTCAGAGTTATATTTTACTTTTTATCTTCTCTCTCGATGAGATTCAACAATAATAATTAATAAATTTGGCACCGTGTGCTTCGTGACACATACGACGATACAAATTTTTCGGAAATAATATTTGAAGTCAAAAATAATAAGAAAGTAAAAAATAATTGGCTTATCTCTCTCTAAACCGCCGTCATTATATTTTCTTTGCTGCAACTCAATTCAACAATTCAGCCAACCCTAACTCAAAATGGTAATTAATTGAAAATGTAGTGACCTTCCGAGGTTAAATCGATGAATCAGAGACTCAACAAGTGCTTGAATTGCACACATTGAAGAAGCAGACGAGTTTGAGATAATTGTTGGTTCATTTTTAGAGAGATGTGATTGATGACTTCAAACACTGGTACTTATTCATCTGAGGTGACATGTAAATGGGCGCATTCAGTTTTTGCTGACGATGTTATGATTTTCAAGAGGAACTGTGATGCAGGACAAGAACTCCTAATTTTGGATATTTTTGCAGAAAAAAAAGGTCCGCACGAAAACTGTCATATTTTTTGATCTAGTGCTCCGTTTGAGGCCTATAAGATATCAAATTGAACGTCTTTGAGTTTTCTACAATCTTTCGCAAGAGTCAGGCCCAAAATCCGACGTTTAGGGCAGCTGAGAAGACTTACAGTTTTGTATCGTTTTTCTTGAGAATTTTCCTGTTTTTCCTATTTTTGTTTAGGACTCTATTTATTTATTTCCTTATTTTAAATTAGAGTTTCTTCGAGACTATAAATACATTGTTTATTGTTATTTTTCAGTATCTTTTGAACATTATTAATAAAAAGGGGATTTTATTCCAATTTCTGGTGGATTCCAGTTTATTCCCGGTGGATTCCAGTGTTTTTTTGTCGATTACACGTTGGTGTGTCGATTGTCACACTTCTGTTCTGCGTCAAACTGCCTGTAGTCTTTCATTCCTTGTTTGTTTTGTTGCATTTTATAAGGGTTTAAGAAGTTGCAGAGTACTTTTTGCTTAGTGTATTATCTGCTGTTTCATTTGTTTTTTTTTTTTTTAATAGTTTTGGTGATTAATTAGTAGGGATAAAAGCATTAAACCCCCTAAACTATACCCCTTGTTGCACTTTGCCCTCGCCCTTTTATTTTTTGTGGCTTGCCCCCTGTACAATGGAGAAATAAGCACTTTGCCCCCTGAGGCCAAATCCAACGGCAAAAAATGTTGACACGTATTCAAATCCAACGGTGAAAAAGTGACTTAGGGGGCAAAGTGCTTATTTATCCATAGTACAGGGGCAAGTCGCAAAAAATAAAAGGACAGGGGGCAAAGTGCTATAGTTTAGGGGGTTTAATGCTTTTATCCCGACATTCTGCACAATGTGAATTTTATCTAGTCAAGAATGCTAATTATTTGGGAATGTGGATTTATTCAAATTATCGGTTTGTAAAGGAAGGGACGGAGATGGTGCTGATGGAGTTTCCTAATTAGTCACCAATCAAGCAGATAGCGGCGAAGGATGAACGAGAAATAATCTAAAACTTAAGAATTTGTCTTGCTAGAAGTTCGACCGTAAAATGTACGATCTTTTTGTCTCGAGCATCGCAAAACTTGGAGACTCATTTCCAAATAATCAACCATTTCGTCATATTGTCTCTTTTCATGTGCCTCTACGTGAAGTTCATAAATAGGAGAAGCAATTAATGAAATTCTTCTACTAAAAGAATACTGCATGCCATTTTACTTTGTATAAGTTTGTCTCTTTTCTGGTTTTTCAGGAAAGAGCGCGACGACTCTGCAGTTTAAATCAAATGTCTGCCGTGGTTTCAACTGCATGTATTTGCAGTGAGTGATTGCGCTGGATATACTCTTGTTGTATGTTCTTCTCTCCAGAGCTCTATCTTATCAGTTGTCAACTACAAAGAGATCCATCTTCCAGACCTTGGAAAATGGCTTATGAATTTGTTAGTGCTAGATTCATTTTTGTTTCAGATACAAGTTCTGAAGAGCAAGATTTCAAGAAGCTAAACCAAAACGTGTGTACCCCTTATGTACTTGTGCTTTCTCGATATGATTCCAGACAGACGCGATAAATGTATCTTTGTTATGTATTTTTCCTTTTTGCATGATTGTCCAGTACATATTTCTTTCTACCGTGTGTGAATTTGAGTACAGCTCTGGTGGAGGCACCAACCGAAATGCTTTTTTGACCAGCCGCCTCCTCTTAGTGCTATATCATGCCAAGCCATATCACATCCTCTTAGTGTATGCCAGCCATTATTGCGGATTTTTCTGATTTTGGATTACATATTATGTGCCTTCCTCATTTATTTCGAAACGAGAGCGTATTTTCGAGTGAAACCTTATGCCAATTTGAAGACCTTCACTCTATAGTTGATGATAGCAGTCCCAGGTGGCATATACCATCACTTTATGCTTCTGCTACAGCTTCTGTTGTGATTTCTTATGCTGAATCGTTTTCTTTTCTTTTAGATCCATCATATGCCGCTTTCCACGATGGAGAATGGGGATTTCTTGTTAGGCTCAAGCTTCGTTTGTTTTTGGCTTCTTGTCGGAAATGAACTCTTTCATTCATTGATATTTTTGGCATTAGCAGGAAACTTTTGGAGCTGCTTAGTTTTTCCACTGCACTGGCTGAACTAAGTTGGCCAGTCATTCTTGGGTAACATATGTTGAAGTATGTAGACATCATAGGACATCGGAGGCAGACATTATAAGCAAAGACCTAGTTAGAAGAGGATTTCGTGGAGTTGGCAAAGAGCTGTCTACTCGTTTATGCAAGTGGCTATAATAACAAATGACCATCTGATCAACTGTTTCAGATATCAGTCCCGTGTAGCTGCAGAAGATTTAGAGGACAAGAAAGAGGGCCTTGTATCAATCATTGACGATCTAATGAATTTCGAGTTAGTTAGAGATATTGGTGATTTGAGTTTGTCTAGGTAGTACATTCAAGGTATTAACGGCAGTGCATTGTGATAAAGTACATTAATAGTTAGTTTCCATTGGTGGAAGGTTGCTTGTTGAAGTTTTACGTAAACATTACTAGAAATTTGTTCGTTTCTTGTAGATTATTGGATTGAGGTTAAGGTGTAGAGAACAAAGATAGCAGAGCGTGTTCTGTCATCCATTCTTGCTTCAAACTTGATGATATTGGATGATGAACAAGGATATTGATAGAATTACGAGTTATGGCTCATAAGATGGCGCTAACTAGCATGAATTTCTCGCAATTTCCACTTAAAATCACAGCGTTTTTTTACTCAATTAAAATAATCCCATGCTAATTAGTTAAGTTCGACCAAATTTCCTTATCAAACTCTCCAAAATAGTTTTTGCTCACTCGACTTCAATTGCACTTGTTTTGGTTGAACGTATAATTGACCGACAAAATTTTTCTGTTTTCTTGATCTTTGAATCCAAGCATTTATTTCCTCATTCTTTGTATCCGCTGCCTGTGATGGATCGAATGTACAAAAACTTGTTCGGTATTTCTGTTATTTCTTGTTGAAGATACTAATCCGAAATTCATATTCCACTGCCTCACAATTCGAACTAACTGATCTAACTCTACCTTCCAAACATTGAAAGTCAACAAAGATGTACAGACTTCCTCATCTACATTATCTACCATTGTTTGTCTGATCATTCTGTTGAAGAAACTTTCCCGAAATGGCAGCTGCCAACGCTGCTTTAAAATTTGGATCTTTAGTTAAAGTAGAAGCCATCTGTTCCACAAAGTACTGTTGAAACTCTGGTCCATCAACTTTGCCTATCAAGTTTCTTGTTTCTTCATGACTTGGCTTTTGTTTTGTGAGATCAAGAGTTATTGTGGGTCCAGATGAGCTTAGAGAGGTCGAGCACGGCACGCTGCCAAGTGTCAAGTTCCGATTGGTGCAGCCGGAAGTCGACTCATGCTTTGAGGGATGTGGATGGTTGTGTTCCCCTTCATAAGTTGCAACCACAATTGATTGGTCATCTACACTTCTTTGAACCTGAGAAGGAACAAAGTAACTCAGCAAACCTCCACATTGAATTCAATTTCATTTACATTGATATTACCGATAATTACATCTACACTTTATGATTTTTGCCGAATTATAGTAGGTCAATTGTATTTGGTTAGAACATTAATTACCTTCTTTTTGACTGGACAAGTGGGAGCAAAAGAACACTTGAAGTAAGCTCTTGGAGAGGGATTGTCCCTTGTCACTTTCTGTCCATATTTTCTCCATTGATATCCATCCTTAACTATCTACAATTTTGATTAAACAAAGCACTTTAGTATTAGGAAAAAAAAAACATGTTATCAGCTATTACACACTGTTTGATTGTAACTAAGAAGAGATATTAACTAATCTGAACTCACAAGGCTATTATCAGTTGCTTCTGCTTTGACGAAAACCCGAGTAGTCTTCGACTTAACGAGTTCTTCCTTAGTTTTCTTGGATGAATCCTCATCACTAGAGCTGCTCTCAGAGGGGTTTGTTCCTTCAGTATGATCACCATTGTTGTTCATGTTATTGATACTCTTTTCAGCTTTTCTCTTTCTTGATTTTTGTGTTGTATTTTCCACAACTGTACCAGCTGCTGCATTCTTGTTTGTGTACTCCATTAACTGGTTTCTCAGTTCAGTGTAATTCTCACACATCACTGTTAGCAACTCTGTCAGCTTCTTGTTTTCAGCACTCACCCTATTCAGTTCTTCTATCAAAGCTCCTTTCTGATCAATGAAATGACAAAAAATGAGACTAAATAATATAGTATAAGGCTTTCTAAAAACTCATACTATATAGTTTTCTATGTGGTTTGTTCGAATGAAAGAGCAAATTAATCACCTCTTGACTTGTAATTCCGTTTCTTGGTTGGCAAGGTTCGCGTTCCGGCACCGATTCATCGTCGTAAATTCGATGAGGTAAGTCATTGAGATCCAGTGAAGTATTGAGCAGACTTGTGAATTCCATAAATTCTTGAGATTTTGGTGTGGAGAAAGTGTGTCTTGAGAAAAATGGTCTTGAGCTTCTTTTAGTTTCTTCTTTTGTGTGTAAGAAATGAAGATTAGTGTATTTGCAACAATTTTGAAATGAAGAGAAGATATGTGTAGGCTTTATATAAGGGAGACCCACATGATTTTAGGAAGGTAGGAAGGAAGATGGAATAAAGGTCATAAAATAATAGACTCTGGGAGCTGTATTTTGATCATATTCCAGTCACTTGTTTGGTGTACAATATTATTAAACAGTGTGGTGGGGTGCATGCATTGGTAAGAAAAGTAAAACATGTGTCGGTCAATGGGAAAAATATCCGTGTGAACATATATTATAACGTAATATAATATAAATGTTTATGTAGAATCATAATATATGTAGAATCTTAGCAGATCATCAGATAGAAACATTGTAAGACCAAATAAGTATTCGTGCGGTTTGAGAGAATAAGATTACAATTAATGGTTTGTAAACAATTAGAATAGAACTATAGAATCAATTATTTTACTTTTCTCTACTGAAAGTTACTTTTAATGTTTGACATGTGTGTTTCTACTTTTGCTTGCCTTACCAAAAACAAGAAAGAACAATAAAAATTACAAGTCTGGAAAGTTGAATATAATTAAATAAGCTACTTCTTAAACTGCTATTCTTTTTAGAATTTTTTTGAAGTCATTTTAGCTAGCATATGTTATTTTCCGGATTAGAGTTTGTAATTTACGTTAGTCGTTATCAACTAATGTATTTAAGAATATTTTAACGCATTAAAATATATCTTTGTATTAATACTTGCACCTTATTAATATAAAGATTTCATTTTTTGCATACATTAATTTCTTTATGAGTGAACTACTAATCAACAAAAGAAAAATGTCTTGGGATTAAGATATGTTTTGTATCGTTCAAGTGGTTGATTTCAATGAATAATATGAAAATTTCCAAACCTTACATATATCTAATAAACTGTTAGATCTTAGAGTATTATACTATGTAGTCAAAATCAATTCACTTTAAATATTGTTAACACCTCAATGGAGCTTTAACTAGCCAATTCGTCCAAAATATTTTTTTTTTTTTTAATACGTTTGCAAAATATTTTTTTGTGGAGAAAGTTTTTTAATTTCGCTTATGTTGCTATAGAGTTAATGGAAAATATCCTCATGTATTATGTCTATCTGATTGTATCTCTTCCAAAGAAAAAATAAAGAAAGAAAAAGTAACAAATAGTTCATTTATTCCAACTAAAATATTTATATATATTAGAAAGAGGCATTATCACGTCACATGTTTGGTGACTGAGTTAGTTCTTTTCTAATCACATGAGAGTATGAGTTAAATAAGGAAAGAAGAAAGAAAAGGAGGAGAAAGATTTTCAAATCATGTTGTTGAAATTCTTTCGAAAAGGTCAAAGTCACGCCCACCTTTGGAAGGAAGAAGAAGAGAACGTACGTAATAGTTATTACATCACAAACATTAATACGATTTTTATAATAAAGTAAAGGTGTTGAAGTCCTAAATTGACGAAACTATGCATGTCATTTTCCCTCAGTACAACTTACATCTGCTTTTTTTTAATTAGTATATTTGTTTGTCACACGGAGTGCGACTACAATTATTTAAGGAAGAATTAAGTATCTGTGCTTTGCTGGCACGTTTACGCGCATTTTCCACGTTACAATCTTGTTCCATATTATAAGCTACTAGATAAACAAGTTGAAGATACTATTAGAGTTATTAGAAAAATCATGCACAATAGAAGAACATGATATATATCATATCGTGTACGCGCACTTTGTTTTATCTTTGGCTTAATTTATTTAGAGTGAATTGAAAGATAACTCTGACCTTCTTTAAATGAAAAATAAATATATTTACTTTCGAAAACCATAACACGTTTCAATATGAAATTTAATTAAATAATCATTCATGTCATGTTATTTTGCAAATAATATAGTTATTCCCACAGTAATCTTCAACAAATAAAAAGAAATTCACGGTATTCCTACAAAATAAATCTTCTCAAAGAGCAACCCTTTTAATTAAGATATAATTACACTTATGTCCTTGAGGTTTAGTTTAATTAGAGCAAGAATCTCTACTTTTTGAATAATCAAATGAACACTCCTTAAAATTGAAAGAAAAGAAAATTATTAAGGCACACGAGTCTGAGATTCAATAAATATAAGTACCTCTAAAGTTCAGAAAACATTACAAATATACTGATGGAAGGCAAATCAAATGAGATTTCACGACTCAAAGACAAAATTCAAAGCCAAGAATGCTTGTTTTGATTTAAAGGATTCCTCATGTTGATTGGAAGTTATTAGTTTATTAATTCTTAGGGACTTTTTATAATTATTTTAGATTTTTTAGTTAGGGTGTCATCTTTTATAAATTTAGTCTTTTTTGAGGAAAAGACGGTTTAGTTTTGATTACTATTAAACTTCAAAGTTTTCTAAAATTACATATTAAATACTCCATATTCTGAATCAACGAGTTCTTGTTTTTATTATATATATATATATATATATATATATATGTGTGTGTGTGTGTGTGTGTGTGTGTGTACACACGCTTTCTTGAAGTAATACATTATCTAATTTTACATGTTTTGGAAAGTTTTAAAGGATGTTTTTGGAATTACTCAAACAGTCGAGATGGACACGGTAATTATTAACTAAGAGTGTAAATATAATAATCCCTTTAAAAGTTTAATTGTACAATTATTCTATCACGCCATGCATTATTTTGTGTTCTAGAAGCAGGCACGCACTTGCACTTGCTTCTAGTTCTAGTACCAAGATTTCCTTCCGTAAGACCAAATTAGGTGTAGTACTTGACCAGGTTTTTGTAAGAATTTCACACGAATGTTAAATACTTCTATTCTACATTAATTCTTCATCACGACAAATTACACGTAGGTGACAAATTGAGTACCCAGACGTGTCAAAGTTGGCCGGTCCACTTGTTCATATAGTACGGATGATAAGTAAATGAATGTCTTTATTGAACTATATAAACTGCAGATTTAAATGAGCTAAAGGCGCGAAGATTCAAATGAGCTAAAGTCGCATTTTCATATTACGTTTTTATCCTTTGTAAATTAGTTTTTTTAGTTTATCTTTGTTACCATTAGGAAAGGGTGCGGCCATATAAACCCCCTTCTCCTGTTTCATTCTTCACTTTACTCTTTCATGTTCTTCAGATTATGTATCACGATTTGCTCTGTAATCGTTGATACTAAATTTATAATCGTCAACTCTCAATTCATCAATAAAATTCAGTTTATGCATTTTATCATGGTATCATTCGCCAGATTTACGATTGATCGTTAATTTTCCGATGCAATTCTATATTTTCTGCGTAATCTCTACGTTGATCGCGATTTCATCGGTGTGTTTCTGCACGATTCTGTTCGTAGATCGTGATTCTTCTCGGCGATCGTCTTTGATTGACAATCAGGTGTTTTTTACCAATTATTTTGAGTTTATCAGTGTTTTTGTTGTCAAGATCGGTTGCGATTCACTTGCGATCATACTATTCTGTTGATCTGATTGATTTTACGGTCGGATTTGTTGTTGTGATCTGATTGATGTTGCTGTGTTGGTTATCACTTGATTTGATCTATTGTGGTTGATTTTCTGTTGAAATGACAACACCTGCTAGTTCTTCTTCCTCACTGCCTGTTATTAGGAATCCGAGTGAAAATTCTACATCGGTTTATTTTTTTGGATCTCATGATTTTACTGGTTCTTCTGTGGTCAGTGAAGTTCTCAATGGATCTAACTATATTACATGGAGTAAAGGAGTTTTAATGGCTCTTAGAATCAAGAATAAGGTGAAATTCATTGATGGAACATTACCTATTCCTGAGGAATCAAATGATTTAATGAGAACTTGCTGGATTAGAGCTAACACTCTGGTTTTATCATGGATCTTGAACTCTGTCTCAAAAGATTTGAAGCCTAGTCTTCTATACTTTAATACTGCTCATGAAGTGTGGCAAGAATTGAAGCTTAGATATGACAGGACAGATGGTTCTAGAGTGTATCAATTGCAGAAAACTCTGTCCACTATTGCTCAAGGTAATTCTACTGTCACTGAGTTTTATAACTCTTTTAGATCTACTTGGGATGAGTTTGTAAGCCAGAGGCCTATTGTTGGATGCACATGTGGCTTATGTACATGTAATGTTAACAAGAAGATGCTTGACTTACAGCAATTAGATTGTGTCCTTCAGTTTTTGATTGGGCTTAATGAGAGTTATTTGGCTTTAAGGAGTCAGATTCTGCTGATGAACCCTCTCCCTTCTCTCTCAAAAGTCTATTCTATGGTTTTACAAGAAGAACACCAGAGATCTTTATCTACTGTGAACTCTACTCTTGATTCTCTAGCTATGTTTACAAGAAACAACCAGAGTTCAGATGCTCAAGGAAAGGGGGATTCAATCAGGCTCAAACTCAGGGCAATTTTAACAAGTTCCAAAAGAACAAGGATAAGAAAAAGCTGAAATGTACTCACTGTGGATATTCTGGACACACAGTAGACAAATGCTTTCAAATAATTGGTTATCACCCAGGATGGGGTGGTCCTACAAGAAAAAGAAATCCTCCTACAGCTAACTTGGTTAACACTAATGACGATTCCACTGTTTTATCACAGGATCATCAGGTTTCTACAGAAAAATCTGCCAAGTTCCAGCTCTTTGAAGAGTTTATGGCTTTTCAGCAAGCTCATAATCAGTCTAAGATGCAAACAACTGACTCTACTACATCTCTGCTCCATATGCTGCCAGCTACGGCTGGTATTTCAAAATCCCTTGCTTTAACTTCTGCACTTAAGCATTATGATTCTAAATATGCTTGGATATTGGATACAGGTGCTACAGATCATATGATCTGTAGTCCTTCTATCTTTACATCATCTCCTATACCTGTTCATACTGTTGTGCATTTGCCAAATAATCAAACTACTCTGGCTACTTTTGTAGGAAATGTTCAAATTTTACCAGATTTATTGCTGACAAATGTTTTATATGTGCCTTCTTTCACATATAATCTTCTGTCTATTGCTAAACTAACCAAGACTTCTAATCTTGGATTATATTTCTCTGGATCTTGTTGTGTTTTACAGGACATTCAAACGAAGAAGATGACTGGTTTTGCTAAAGAAACCAATAATCTTTACATTCTATATACTCAATCTCTTGTAATTCAGTAGTTGCATCTGTTGATAATGATTCCAATGTATGGCATTATCGTGTAGGCCATGTTTCATTCCAGAAACTTGTCACTATTCCTCAGATTATGGTTTTTAAGTGTAATAAAGACATACCTTGTTCTGTTTGTCATCTTGCTAAACAAAAGAAACTTTCTTTTTCAGAAAGCACTTCTACTTCTAATGCTATTTTTGAACTCATTCACTGTGATGTTTGGGGCCCTTATAGTGTTTCCTCTTATGATGGTTACAAATATTTCCTTACTATTGTTGATGACTACTCTAGATGCACTTGGGTTTTATTCCTTAAACAAAAATCAGATGTCAGAACTCAACTTTTACATTTTTATAATCTTGTCAAAACTCAGTTCAATGTGTCTATTAAAACTATAAGAACTTACAATGGCACAGAGTTCTTTCTTCATGATTTTTACTCCTCTAATGGTATTGTTCACCAAACCAGTTGTGTGGAGATTCCACAACAGAATGGTTTGGTGGAGAGTGTTAGGACCGCAAGTCCAACACGATTCAAACTCGATTGAACAGTCAGGACTGCCAGGTCCAACTAGATTTTATTTCCTTGTTTGCAAAATTATTTTAAAGGAAAATTCGGTTTTATTTACTTTGATTTATTTACTTAATTATTCGCTCTGAATTGTATGGTAATTATCTTTATTATGCGAGTGAATATTTAGGTAAGTTTGTAAAGATTTAACTTGATCTTATAGTATCTTATCTTATGGAAAGTTAATCTTTATCAAACTCTTTATTATATCATTTAGTAATCTTTTTCTTGTGGAGTTCTCTTTTGTCTTTGGTGTGCAGAATATACGAAGATCATGAAGATCTTATCAAACGGAAACAAAGACTTATCAAAACGAAGAATCGCCTTATCATGGAAAGATTCGGATATATTTGGAAAGATCCTATCTCGACTGGATATGGAGACTGGCCGAGATTCAAGGAGATCTTTCAGGAGAGCTATCCTATAAATAGTAGAAATCATAGGAATCAATGTAGAACACTCGTGTAACAAAATATACATCTTTAGGTGTTCTCTTTTGTTTTGATTTCTTAGTTTTCGCCCTCTTGAGTTAAATCAAGAACGTGAGAAGCCGACGAGAGTTGAAGGGAGTTCAACAGGAAAGGATTGCGCTAGTTAGAGGGATCTATACGTACGTGCAGTTCGCTTGGAAGCTTTCTCATAAGAAGATCGATACGGGAGTTTTGATCTTACGGGTCAAACGGAGTAGACGCGAAAAAGGTTCCAGTGGTATCAACATTTGAGGGATTCGGTGTTAGAGTAAAACCAGTTGGTGTAATAACTTTTGTCCGTTGAAAGAAGTTTGATTCAGGCGAAAGCCTCGTGGATGTAGGAAATAGTCCGAACCACGTTAAAATCTGCTGTCTTACTTTACTGTCTTATATACCTGTCTAGACTAGGTTAACTACTGTTATAACGTAAACTATTAGACCTCAAGATCTATCAGAGAGAAAGCACCAACATCTTCTGCAGGTTGCAAGAGCACTGAAATTTCAATCCAATATTTCATTACAGTTTTGGACTAACTGTGTTGCCACAACTGCTTTCATTATAAACAGAGTTCCTTCTTCGGTTATTGGTAATGTTACACCATATGAGAAGCTATACAATAAGCCACCAGACTATTCTCTACTAAAATCCTTTGGTTGCTTAGCCTATGCCTCTACTCTTGCTGCTCACAGAACCAAATTTGAACCAAGAGCCTCAAAGTGTATTTTCATTGGGTATCCTTTTGGAAAGAAAGGTTATTTACTCTATAATTTGGAAACTCAGAAAGTATTCTCTTCCAGACATGTTAAGTTTTATGAAAATGTCTTTCATATGAAGGATACAAAGCAGATCATTATTCCACAGTCTTCTGATCCTGGATAAAAATTCTGCACAGATCCATTCATCCTTATTAATCAGAATCATCCTTTAGTTAATGATCAAGGTCAGAACTTACAAAATGAACCTATACCAATGGTGTCTGAAACCAGTGGATATTCTAAAATTCCACAAACACCTGATCAGTTTATTACCACAGAAGCAGAAAGCAATTTTACAGATCACTTACCTCTTGAGCATGCTGATTCTCTTACTGAAACCACTTCTAACTCACCTCATGTGGTTCCAGAGATTACACCTATTTCTCAGGAGATACAACCTGTTAGAAGATCTTCAAGATCAACTAATCAACCAGCTTATTTGCAAGTGTATGATTACACATTGCCAAACTCTATTCACAAGTCCAATGCTACCTGGTCAGGAAAATCTTATCCTATTCAGGATTATTTGTCTCTAGAAAAGCTTGGTCCTTCTCACAAAGCTTTCACCACCTCCATTTCTCTCAACACAGAGCCTAAAGCTTATTCTCAGGCTAGTAAGATTCCTGAATGGCAAGCTGCAATGAAGAAAGAACTTGATGCTTTAGAGAAGACCAAGACATGGATTTTAACAGAATTACGACAGAACCACCACTGTATTGGCTGTAAATGGGTGTTCAAAGTCAAATACAAATCTGATGGTACTATAGAAAGGCACAAAGCAAGGCTTGTTGCTAAAGGTTATACACAAGAAGAGGGGCTCGATTACTTTGACACTTTCTCACCAGTTGCAAAGCTAACAACTGTCAAAGTTTTGCTTGTTGTTGCCTCAAGCAAGAATTGGTTCTTATATCAGTTGGATGTAAACAATACATTCCTCCATGGTGATTTAGATGAGGAAATCTACATGAAACCACCTCCTGGATATTGTAAACCAAATGACAACAGAGTATGTTTACTGAAGAAAAGTCTCTATGGTATGAAACAAGCATCCAGGCAATGGTTTACTAAGCTCACCTCATGTCTCCTCTCTTTTGGCTACTCTCAAGCTATATCAGATTGTTCTCTGTTCATCAAAATGTCTAGTACTTCTATTACTATTTTATGTGTTTATGTTGATGACATAATTTTAGCAGGCAATGATATGAAAGAGATCATTGATATCAAAACTCATCTTGATAAACAGTTCACCATCAAAGATGTTGGCACTTTAAAATACATCTTAGGTATTGAAGTTGCAAGATCTAAACAAGGCATCAGTTTATCTCAAAGAAAGTATGCTTTGGATGTTCTTACAGAAGCTGGATACTTAGGTTGCAAACCTTGCACAACTCATATAGCTTCTTCTTGCAAACTAAGGGAATCTGACACAACTCTCCTCACTGATCCATCTGAATACAGAAGATTGGTAGGAAGGTTATTGTATCTCACTATAACTCGCCCTGATTTGTCTTACAGCATCCAATGTTTATCTCAATATATGTCCAAACCTACTACCTCTCACTTAGCTGCAGCTCACAGGGTGCTAAGATACATAAAAACTTCTCCTGGTAAAGGTATTTTTCTCCCTTCTTCCTCTGAACTTCATCTAAAATCCTTTTATGATAGTGATTGGGCAAGTTGTCCAAAGACTAGAAGAAGTGTTACAGGTTTTACAGTATACTTGGGAGAATCCTTAATATCTTGGAAGGTTAAGAAGCAGACTACTGTGAGTAGTCCTCTACAGAAGCTGAATATAGAGTTGTTGCATCCACCACATGTGAGCTTCTGTGGCTTCAACAACTCCTTGCAGATCTCTCTATAAAGCAAACAAGAGTTCCTGTTCTATTCACTGACAGCAAGAGTGCTGTGTGTATTGCTACTAACCCTGTACAACATGAGCGTACCAAACATATTCAAATAGACTGCCACTTTGTGAGGGAGAAAGTTCAACAAAATGTGATCAAAATCATGCATATTTCCAATGATCACCAGGTAGCAGACATCCTCACCAAGCCCCTCGGTTTCAGACCTTTCCACTCCATGGTTTCCAAGCTTGGCCTTATTGACATACATACCAAACTTGAGGGGGGATATTGAACTATATAAACTGCAGATTCAAATGAGCTAAAGGCGCGAAGATTCAAATGAGCTAAAGTCGCATTTTCATATTACGTTTTTATCCTTTGTAAATTAGTTTTGTTAGTTTATCTTTGTTACCGTTAGGAAAGGGCGCGGCTATATAAACCCCCTTCTCCTGTTTCATTCTTCACTTTACTCTTGCATGTTCTTCAGATTATGTATCACGATTTGCTCTGTAATCGTTGATACTAAATTTGTAATCGTCAACTCTCAATTCATCAATAAAATTCAGTTTATGCATGTTATTAGTCTTTGAGCAATTACACAATTTATCTTTCACGTTGGGATTAATTAAACAAACTACTCTTCACGTTGAAAAATTATAAAAATTGTCCCTATATAATCAATTAAAACGCAGTTAAAAAAATCATGTTATTGAATAAATTATAGATTAATCCAAAGGTGTTCTTGTGTTATTTGATAAATGGTTATAGTTTCTGTCAAGGTACTTTGTGCCAGTGATGGATACAAGGAGGTATTATACGATATAACATTTGTTATATATATAATATAAAGTTTTGATTCAATTTAATTTTATAAGTAATTGTTTTGATTTTTGTAACTCTATCAGTGTCAAGTTACTTTTTAACTTTTATCTCTATTTTGTTTTATTCATAAATATACTTAACATATAAAATAAAATATAACCATCCAATACAACATTTCAGTGTATATTTTAGTTTTTGGTGGAATTGTTTAATATTTTTTTGTTCTTTACAATATGCGCGCATGTATTTTTAAATAATAAACTAGTAAAGACCAAATTATTTTCTGAGCTAAATATAATTTATTATATACCGTATTAGTATTACACTTTAAAAAATAACTTACTCAAAGTTTTGATATTAATTAATTAATTATATTTATATTATCACGAAGCATAATTAAAGATTAACAAGTGAGAATAATAGAAAATTTCTGCGAGCATATATATATGTGCAACTACCTTTATTTATGATGACAGATTATTTGTATTTATTTATTTTATCATATTATATTTTAACTCTTTTAATATTGTGTTATTATATATATAACTATTTCATATTTTTTAATATATTTAAAAATTCATATTTATGTTATTGTGATAAGTTATTATTTTTAACGAGTGTGAAAACCTATTGTAAAAGTTAACTATTTTGATTTGAAAACTAATAGTATAAATATTTGAAATCTATTTGTTCGTATGCCATACTGGTTTATAATATGTATAGAGGGTACAACAATATAGGCAACAACAAAAGCGACATGACTACGTTCTTATCACCAAAGGTATTTTGAGAATTTAAGTTCATTTTCTACTGATGTTAATTAGTGCATTAAAAATTATAGAAAATACTGAATTTCATACATAGGGTACGTAGTTTGCATAGTCTTTCATGAATCACGATGAGAATTTGTGTAATTAGCACCTAACTCAAGAATAGTTTGTGTACTAAAGGAAAAAAGAAAAAAAAGAAAAAAAAAAAGAAGGTCCAGTCACTCCAGTACATTCATGTATTATTATTATTCACCTTTAGTTTAACTGATAATTAAGTTTGTCAGCTACAGATGTCTATATATTATTATCTATGATATGTTTGATTTTTATTTTTCTGCAAATATTATATGTCCCTCAAAGTTCTGCTAAGACCTCTCATGAGGTAGCGAAAGAATTTCGTAGAAATAATATAGAGAGTATATGATTGATTTGTAAGATAAGTTTTATTTTGTAAAAGTTATATGCTTCTAATTAGAAAGCTAGGGCACTGAAATATAAAAAGAATTTCATAAAAATAGGGTTAGATGCTTTAAACATCCAACCTATTAAGTGTTTCATAATGTGCTCTCTAACCTTTAAAAAGATAGAAAACTTTTCTCCAAATTATTCAAAATAGTGTGAAACACCCCTAAGCCCTTGATCAGCCATGATTTGAACATAGTTCTATTTTTGTCTATTAAACTTCAGGAGCAGTTCAAATGTTTTTGAATAGATTGGGTGTATATCGTGACTTCTAGGGGTTATAGTACATATTGCAAAATATCTAATAATTGAGAAATTAATATTATTAAGATGGTTCGAGTCTGTGTAGTCCAAAACTAGGCAATGATAGCTGGTTTTGGATTGTAGAATCCAAAAGAAGAGCTTTCTTTGAAATTTGACATGAAATATTGGTCCTCAACGCACCAACTCTGTCTTGTCGTCTTCTTTTCTCTTTCTGGATAATCATTTTTCCTTGCAATCTCGCCAAATTATTACTAATTAGTTACTTAGTAGTCTATTGCATGTCAAACGCTCTAGTGTTAAGAGATAAATTGCAAAAAATATTATTCTTCTCCTTAATACAAGTTTGTGATGTACTATAACCAGTACCATATTTTTTAGTAACGGGTAAATATCTAATGTTGTTTGCGACTAGTTCAGTATCCAATATTTCTGAACAATAAACTCAAGGTTCTATTAGTGTGAAACTAGCTACCTAGCTAGATTCTTCTGATTAGGTTTCATTTTTCACTTTTTGTCTACTCTTTATATCTCCTACAGGATTTTGTCTTTGTAATTACCTTTATGAGAGCTAGGACTATAAATTTCATAAACTATAAACACTATAAATCTTTTACTTAGTTTAATTACCACACAAAAAAAATCATTTACTAAGTTTTGAAAAAAAAAAATGAAAGCCAACATATTGATATCTAATTGAATGGACAAAATATGTACTACTCTAAACTAAATAACAAATATGATAAATATATATTTAAAAGGAATAAAGAAAGTGGTGATCTCCCTTTTCCAAAGCATTGTTGTTGACGGTTAGCTAGGGGGTGTAAGTCAAATAAAATAGGAAAGAATTATAATATAGTCCAGCCAAGAGTTGTATTTTTTTTTTCTTTAAGACAATATTGCCCGTCATGGTACTTACGGTTTATTTGTCAATTGTCTCCAAAATACAACAATTGAAAATTCGATATATAGCACTCTAAATACTAAGAACTACGAATCAAGTATGTGATTTTAACTCTCAGAACAAAACCAGAGAAGAGAGTAAGAGTGGATGAATTGATAAATAACAATGAAGTCGATGGTGTCTAGTTATAGTTAGTAAAAAATTGCTTCAAAGTGGTTAGACAGTCATATACATTCTCTTCGTTACACATGCTCATTGTTGATTAGGTGCCTAAGAGGCTGCTCATAGACTGACAACTATTTGTCAACTAGACATACACATTTTAGCCAAATTGGCACACCTTTTGATCAAATATTTTCCACTTAAATAAATTTAGTTTAAATTAGTTTTTAGACAAGATTAATTTATCCAAAAATAATTATTCTCAAGCATTTAATATCTCATTCACCACAAAACGCTTTTGATCGGTTAAATATATTAGATTCATCTACACAAACCGTATATTACATTAAGCTAAACATGTTTTAACTTTAACAATAGAAAACTACTATTTAAATAATTGATCAAGACATGGTCACCAGGGACCAAAAATTTTTACAGCAGACATTATATGGCGAAGATCAGGATGGAGTTTTAGACTAATAAGGTGTTCCAAAATGGCAAAACCTTATTACTTGCAATAGTAAATTTAAACTGCAAGTTAAATGTTTAACTATAAATAATCTACTAAGTACTTATATGTGAACGTTTAAGTCAAGATTACTCAATATGGTTTAGCCGAAAACATTATCTTATCTGATTCCAAGTATTTGGTCTCGCTATAATGAAGTCCAATCGAAATTACCAATTTTAAGAGAATTAATGTCGTTTTCATGATAAACTATCTTCCACGATTACAAATCCAAAGCCGACGCGCATTGGGTAGAAAGTATTGAGGTCACCTTCAGTGGTCAATATTAGACATTGTAGAGTCACATGGTCTGGACGGTGCTATATTTGCACGTTATGTCCGTGAATTGTTTAATTCAAGTATTTTATACATATGTTATGTTCTTCGTAAGTCGGTTTGTTTTATACATATGAGCTATATATGTTATGTAATTCTTAAGAAGTTGAAATATTAATCAAGTATTAAAACTGGAAAGAAAGTACAACTTTTATTATTATAAGATTCATGAACGTCCTCTAGTATAATAAGTTAATTTCCTATAAGTTATACATGAGTTTTTGAAATTATCAACAATTATACATCTGTATAATATATATGCAATGAATCACTACATATAAATTATAATAATTGTGAGTTTTCTATGAATTACAAAACTCAACTGTTTAATATTGAATTATCGTGATTGAACGTCTACTATTTCAAAAGAAATGGAGAAAATCAGTGTTAATTACTTACTCTGCGAAGTTTGGGATGATATCATATTTCTAAAGTTCCAATAATATCATTAACACCTCATTTGATTAATATCGTTAACAAAATGATTATTTTGAGTAAAAATTAATATTTCTTTCCCCTTTTTTTATTTTAAATATTTATCTAACATTATAGATATATTTAATTTCTAAATTATAAAATATCCTTAAAAATAAAAATTGACGCTTTTATCAGTTTATGTAAACACTTCAATGTTATACTATATGATAAAGTCTTAGTTGTCATTTTAAAAAAGCTCAAATTTTTTACTTTACATGAACAAACTAAATTTGTAATTGAAGATGAGTAGGGTTTGTTTTTACTTCATCTTTAACATTAATTAAAATTTTAAAAAATCTAACAATTTGGATAGTTTGCTATATATCTGAGGTTTTGTTTGGGGGATGTTTTAATATATTAAAAGGTATTTGACTATTTACCCCTTGTGGTATGTCAAAGATTTCTGTGATTTTTTAAGTGTAATTATTATACATAACGACTAAAACACCCTTGTGTCAAAAAATTTAGGGGTTTTGGCAATTTACTCTTGTGTTATGCCGAATTACCCCCTGTGTAAAATAATAGGCAAATTATTCTCTTGTGATTTCAAAAATTGGCACACCACTTTCCTGTAAATTTTTTAAAAGTACTTTTTAATATTTAATAACCAAAATAACCTTTGTATTTATAATATTTTGTTTTTTATAATTTAAAATTTGATTATAACATTTCATTAAGAAAACTATAAGTAAAAGTATAAAATCTATTGCAAAACATACATATTATGAAATCATAACTTACTTTTAAATTTTATTTTTTGTTTTTCCATTTTTTTTTAACAACTTAAAGTATTAAACCAAAGATCTACATATTTTTTGAGAAAATGGGATATAGTTGTCTTTTTTCACCTCAAAAACTATTCTCACTCTCAAGTTTGAGCAAGTGAACTATACATCCCGATATAGGAGGGTAATTTGCCAATTTTTGAAATAACGGGGAGGTAATTTGCTTTTTTATCTTTCACAAGGAGGTTATTGCCAATTTGGCATAACACAGGGATTGAAATTGCCAAAACCTCAAAAGAAATTATAAGAAAAAGTATACGAAATATTACAAAACATATATAATATAAAATCACGACTTATTTTTAAATTTTAATATTTTTGAAAAAATAGGATATAATTGTCCTTTTTCGCTCAAAAAAACATATCTCAACTCTCAAGTTTAGACAAATGAACTACACCTAGCAGTATGGGGGGGGGGGGGGGTAATTTATCACTTTTAAAATCATGGGGAGGTATTTTGCCTATTTATTTTCTACAGGAAGGTAATTTGCTAATTTGGCATAACATGGGATCGAATGTAAGTTGCCAAAAACTCTATATTAAATTTTAATAAATTTATATACTATTCTTATATATAACTTTTTAAAATTAGCACAAGGATAAAATGATTTTCTCTTCTAAAATTTATATTATGGGTACTACTTATAATAACGATCCTTTCAAATAATAATTGTGTCTTCTGATCTTTGCATTCAGAAACAAAATAGTTCAACGCAGTATAAAATAGTTTTTCTATATATATATATAGAGTTATCCAATTGGTCTCCCACTTCCATATTTGTCTGTTAAAGTGTACAGGAAATGAATTCTTGTTTTTTCGAATATAAAAATTGTAGAAAGTGTACAGCAAGACAGAGACATTTTTCCACGCGGAAATATGCTCAAAAAGAGTAGACTTCTTTGTGTCAAAACATGTGTGTACGAATTGGGTTTGCAAGTGCCCAAATTCAATGAACTGAATCTTTTCCAGGTTCTTTGCTCAAACATGTCAATATCCAGTTAATTGGTTATTTTAACCACGTTGAAAAGATAAACAGAAATTAATATATACCAGTTGACACGCATGTACTGCAATGTTTGTGCTAAAACAACATTTTTTTGTGTGTTTGTTTTGCACTTTTGCTGTTTAAGTCTGATTAGGTCTTTGTTGAGTCTATATCGTTGCACTATAAGTCAACAAGAAAATGCCCACGTAGTTTGAAACATTAGAAAAACTTGAGATGCTACATACGCATAGTGCACACGCTTACAAATTTGACACGTCTTTTCTTCCTATTCTAGATTCTTTTGGCTTACGTTATAGTTAAATCTTCCACGCTTACACAAATGAGAAATTCATCAAAATTGTTTCTTTAATGTGTCTAATTATAGAACTTAGACATATCGATTTTAGCCCAAATTCATCATTTTAGTCCTCCTTTATCGATTTTAGTCTTGTAATGTATCCTTTGTTATGGCAATTTTAGTCTTGGTAAATTTCAATTGACCTTAATTTGGTTTTCCGAATCTTTTGATTTTCGGTTCATGTTTTTAAATTTTTACACCTACACCAATAAAATTTTGAATATTGCACATACAACTTTGAGATTTATTTATACTTCAAAACTAAATCTTAAAACCTAAAGACATGATATTCAAGTATAAACTAATTTCGACGTACAACCAACTTTATAAAAGGAAAAGTTATTTGGAAATGGGATTTTATTTTTAAACATTGAGAATTCTTCGCATTAATTATATAACCTAGGCCATTTTTGTTGAGTTGATAAAAGCTGTAAATTAAAATAAAACTAAATAAAATACTTTCCATAAATAATTTATTTTCTATTTTTCTAATGAATATTTTATGATCTGATTTCTATTTATAATATATTAGATTTAGTTTGATGTATAAAAAGATCAATAGGCGATGTTAAATGTATTTATTTAAATTATTGGGGGTGTAGGTGTAAATATTTAAACATATGGAGTCAAAATCAAAAGATTAGTAAAACTGAGTTCAAGTTCGATTTATTGGGACAAAAATTGATAAAAAGACATATTGTAGGACTGAGCCATTTCCACAATACAGGACTAAGTTGTATATCTGGACTAATTAAAGGACCAATTTTGATAATTCTCCAAAAATGCTCATTATTCTCTATTCTTTTTCTTTTTTTCTTGTTATTGATAACTAAATATTTTTGGTGTTTCTAATAATTAACTTCTGTATTTGGAATATCCTTGTTGAGATAAAATTTATTTCTGCTCTTGGTTTCTTGAGTAAACTACATTCAGGTATAGATGGAATATTTTACCACTTACAGAAACGCATGGATTATTTGGCCATGTTATCATAGAAAGGATGAATATACAGAACCAGCATGACATATATACATTAAGTTTGGTACCAAAAAATCCAATTAAAAAGAAAACAATTATATCCAAGAAAATAAATTGAAGTCTTCTGGATTCTATTTGCTATGTTGCTCGTTTCGTTTCGTGGCATGTATTTGCTTCGCCAAACAAATAGAAAAAGATTTTAATAATAGTTGTGACAAAAACAAGAAGTTTTACCAGGACTTGACTTGTCAAATGATTGACACTAACTACATAACATATAATGTGGTTCTAAAATTTTAAGACGCAAATTTTGAAAAATGGTTGCTTGTGATGTCATGCGTGATTTCATAAAGTGAAGTAATGACTAATGAGTATCATTTTCTGGTCAATTTCCAAAAGTTACTTGGTTGTTAGTATCAAAAAATATGCGTTGGTTTCTTACTTTCAAATTTCAAGGCGGAATACATTATATATTATGGGCCCTGTTATTATTATGTTCTTGTCTTTTGTTTTATTCTTTTTAATTAATTTCAATAGTATTTCTTTTGTCTGTCCGTATTACACTTGTTTTCTACGTACTGTTGTGATTTGGTCAGTGTTTGATCCATCTTCTGGTCCATTTGTCTAAAAGATCAGGCAATTAGTCTATGGTCGAAAAAATTTATGAGCTATTTAAATGTTGGGGCTTTTTGTGTACCATTGTTTTATTAGTGACACATGTATTATGTGGTGACGATTCTGATTATAGAGTTAATTAAGTATATTTATCTCAACAATCAGATCATGAGACGCAAATTTAATAGTAGATCAAGCTAAACATGCTACACACGCAAATAAAAAAGTGAGGTGTGAAATATTTGTTTACAAGGAGTTTGATAATAATAACATAATTCACTATATGTGTAATCGCGAGAGTATATATATGTACCATTAGACAAGTAACTGTATGCATGTATATTATGATGATTGACCTTGATCAGCAAAAATAATTTTGAAGCAGGACCTTGATCAAAATTTGAGTATGACAAAATAGTTATCGTATTTAGAAATATGGATAATTATAGTTCTAAACTAACGACAGTTGAAACAATTTAAAGTTGACGGATGTAAACTTAATATTGTTATAATACAATTCAATTCCTGCCCATATATATATAATAAATTAAAAGTTTCAGGGTGTATAGATGTAATGTTATCGATTATAAGTTGTACTTGATATATTACTTAACTTTCAGAGCTAGGATAATATGTAAAAATTATATAAATTCCGCCCAATACTATTTTAAAATCTTTAGATAGAATTAAATAGTTTGTTTAAAAGAAATTAAAATATCAAAATAATTTATTCATTTTTCATATAAATAATTTTTCTGTTCCTTATTTAATTCAAAAATGATAATTTAGTTTCAAGTTCTTAAGAACCTAAAATCTCCTTATGTTTTGAAATTGTAGTTTTTATTCAAATTAATAACAAAAGAATATTATTTTTTTATTTTTACATGGGTTACAATATTGTTGATTACAAAAAATATGGTATCTTAATTTTGAATTTGAGATTTTATAAAGAAATTAAAAGAAATAAATTTTCAATTAAAATATAATATTGTACCAAGAAAAAAGGAAACCTATAAGTCTTTTTGATTCATTTATATACTTACATCAAATTTGGTGACAGGTATAATTGTATCTTTATTAATTTTGTTAGCGGCAATTAGTTTTGGAAGAAGGTTATTGTAATGTTCTACAATTTAATGGAGATTTCTGTAACTATACAAACCTCATGTTGTGTAGCTAACTAGCTATTAATCATCTCGTAGAAATATAAGTAGAAGAATTGTTCGTAATGATTTCATAAAAAGAAAAAAAAAAAAAAAGAATTGTTCGTAATGTCAAAGGAGGCTAAAACTGCAATTAACTACTTACTTTCTTTGAAGTGTTATCGGCACTACACCTTCTTGTGTTATGTTAAATAAGCAAATAGGATATTGTATAATTTAAATGGGTAAATTCTCCATGTGTTCTAACTTCTAAATTCTAATATATATATATATATATATATACAATTTGCACATATAACAAATAAATAGGAAATTAAGCAAATTTGATTTTGAATAATGTGTCTAGCTACTTAATATATCACAGCAAGATAAAATACCTATTACTTTTTCACAAAAAAGATATGCTTATCTAACATAATTCACGGTTAAGATCCAATTAGCTCATTTCTCCAGTGACAAAGAATCGAACCATAAAGGAAAAAAGAAAAGACTGTTATTTAACCATCAGTTATATACTTATATTACACACGTGACTTAATTATTAATTTTTTGTATGGTAATTAACTAAACATGGTAGCCGAAATCGGAACAGTGTCTTGATTATATACATGTTCAAATACTTTGAATTACTGGAATTAAAGTAGATAGAATCACAAAAGTAATACAATGAATGAAGAGCTGACGCAATAAGATTCGCGCCCAGTGTTGCACGTTTCGCACGTTCATAAAATATTTAACAAAATATCACATTTGTCGTCGTGACCCAAATTCCACCAAAAACTATTATGATTCGCAAACGTTTCCGTCTAAATTAATGGTTTATATAATGAGCTTTCAAAATTCAAACAAACTTATTCAGAAGTTTAGGTATGTTTCATATTTCAGACCAATTAGATGATTATTTCTTGTATTTCTTAAAACAGATATTAAGTAATTAAATATTATGGCATTTCCATTATAATGATGTATTAAAAACAAGATTATGAGACTGGAGTACCTAAACGGATGACACGACTACCATAACCCGTGGTAATTTGTTTATGTTAAGCTTAAAACGTGTGCATTCTTAAGAGATGCAATAAATTTATTAGACAAAATTTATTCTATTGTCACACAATATCTTTATTTCAAGTGAACTTTCGGTTTTTTTTTTTTTTTTTTTTTTTTGTTGATAATTAGAATAATTCATTAATCTTCCCAAAAGTTTACGATGATCCCCGCAAGTGAAATCTACATAAAACAAATAGATGAGCAAAGAGTTTAAAATAACCCGCGGAGTTGCAGGAGCAAGCCCAGTTTGCTAAGTCGTGGATTTGTTTGGTAGTTATAGCATACATATTTTCTAGTTATCAACATTTTTTAGCTATTCGTAAATTTTTTAGAGCTAAGATGGACGAAACGGGCTGTAGGCTACGTATATGGGCTGATCCCTAATCTCCATTCAATAGCCCATTCTCTAATATAAACTTTTAGGGTGCCAGTATTTTGGTAACCCAACCAAAGAGAAAGTCGTTCAACAAAAAAAAAAAAAAAACAAAGAGAAAGTCTGCCATAGTTTACTAGGCAATTTATCCACCACTGATTTGTCTTCAATTAAGGGTATTGAGGGGTGTCTGCAAATATTTACTGAAAGCATTTATTGGCTTTTGCGGCCGCAAAAGCACATCGTGGTTGGAACACTGTTTTTTACTTCTACTTGTTTAAAAAAAAAGTAAAAAAAAGAAAAAAAATGAAGTACAAGATGGCCGAAGGTGCTTTTCCTACTGCTTTGAAAATATTTATTTTTAAAAAAAATCAGTTCTCACGAGTTATTGCAAACATCTAATTAATTAATATTTTAAGTAGCTTTTTAAAAAAAAATTACAAACACTCCCGACTTTTTGTCAAAAGCCACTTAAAATGACACTAGTGAACAAACTTCTTCTACAAACTCTTACAAACACCCCCTAAATTTGAAGTTTTAAATTAAAGAAGAAACTATTAATATGAAATATCAAAAGAAGCCCCAAGTCTATTGACTTATAACTTTAAATAAGAAATTAATTCAGAGCCCAAGCACAAGGCCGAAACAAAAAGTCTATCACAAAATTTTAAAACACTCTACGATGTATTTACAAATAGGGATAAAAGTGTTAAACCCCTATACTATGTCTCGATGGCACTTTGTCCCTTACCTTTTTATTTATGGATTAATATTTTCGACTATAATTTTACTTTTGTAATGCTACGTGTGTATTTCACGCATTTTACTTATGATTATTATTTAGTTTGAAATCTCTCTTAATTATAACATTTATATTCTCGGTGAATCAATAATTGTCTACGAGACTCGATTTGGTAAATTTAATTAATCCACACGCACGTGACTCGCAATGTTAAATGGGTATATATTTCAGATAACTCTTTCTGTGCTTATCTCTTTAGCTTGTTTAGGATTTTACCCAACATTAATTAATTATTGGTGACAATACTATGCGAGTGGCGAAGCTTCAATTCATAGATGAACCTTAGTAAATAAAGTTGGATCCGTGATCTATTTCCTCATGACGAATGGATAAAACCTTCTGTAATTAGTTATACATCTTTGTCAACATTATCTTATAACTGGATAAGATAATTTATGTGTTTGGACAAGACCAACCAAGAAAATAATTTGAATATCAGGTTGTTCGAATGTGAACTTTTAGAAGTATATAGATAGATAAGGATAAATGGGACGGGGTTAGGAGATTCATTATGGATATATGAAGAAGATAGTGTTAATTAATTGTGGAATCCCTCACTCACCAGCTCATGTTGTTTCTTAAAGATATCACACACAAAAACTACAGGGTATATTACATTATTATCCACAATAAGGATAAATTAAAATATTAGTTTAAACAGAAAAGAGCCGCAAAGTTCAAGAGATATCAAATATATTTTGCATTATCTCAGTGTGTGTGTGCGTGTGGGGACCTACAAAAAGTTTCTATCGAAAACACTTTTTGTATAAAGTGTAAATTTAATAACACCTTTTAGATAACACTTTTTATAAAATTTCTATTTATACATATATAATCAATTTTTGTTTCTCGACTTTTAATTTATCTTTTGTGTGTAACTTGAGCCTTAAGTTAGCAATGTTTTATTCTTTTACATTACAAACTGTAAATACAAGTGTATATACTTTTTGAAGTAAAAATAAGAATCTTTTGCAAAAAGTAAATCAAACTCACTCTCACTTTCGGTCGAACTTCAGTTTGGTAATAAAGAATATAGCTTGCCATGTCTGTGAAAATATGAAGATTTTTTGCCTTTTTTCTTACTGTTTTTTTTTTTTACTAGTAAGGATAATGGATCAAGTACAATATACGTGTTTCTTTTAGCCACGAATAGATACACTAAGATTTGTTACTACAAAGTTTATGGACTTGTTTTTTCTATTCTCAATTTATACATTAATTTTCCAAATAAAAAGATCTGAAAATACACTTGGTGGATCTGAGAAGTCAAAGATTACATCGTAACGAACTTAAAGTGTAGAAAATTACAAGTGACGTTTACTACAGACAAAGTGAAATTAAAAATTATAATGAATTAAAGTATAGCTTTTATATCAAAATTAAATTATATTTTTTCTCGAGAAATGGCGATTGAACGAGCATAAGGGCTAATTACTTCCAAAGCCCAGAAGCTGTCACCAAAAGACAGTTAAGGTCTTCAAATGGGTTACGTAAACGATACCAGTTTCTACATTTTGGACCCAAAGCCCAAATTCGGGGGGGGGGGGGGGGGGGGGGGCACATATGAATGTGTAAATTTTTTTTTCTTGATTCTGGATAAATTAATACATAAGTATCTATTAATCTTTTTTCAAATAAAATTGATATTGGATATTACACTAAAATATTTATCGAAGATTAGTAAACTGACGTTAGGCGAATTTTCACTAATTTTACATAAACTAAATTAAAAAAGATGGTTTAAGAGCGTCGCATAGTATTATAAATCTAAAACCACAGGATCTATCCCTCCACCATTAATTAGAATTATAAGTAATCAGTGCTGGTTTTTAATCACAAAATTATTTCGTTTACGTCAAGAAGTAGTGTATGGAGTTCTGTAGAAGGTCAAGGTCAACTATTTGTGTATTATAAGTAAGAATTAGACGATAATTGATCCATTTTTGAATTTGAATACATTACTAACGACCAAATTTCTAGTCAAATACAGCTCGCCAGTACAAATTGGTTGACTTCAATCAAATTCCGAAAGGACCACATTTGCAAAATTCTAGAAGAATCCACGACACATTTTTTTTTGTTAGGTAAAGATTATTCTATTCAATTTCGATAAGTTGCATTAATGCCATCCACAGTTTCACATTCATATTAATATTAACGCTATTATAGTTGCCAAAAAGATTTGAGTGGTCACAAAAACAGCACACACACGCCAGAAGTTGGCTTGTGCAACAATCTTGGCACTGAAAGTTTACTGAGAGAATTCTTTTTCTCATCAATAAAAATTACTCGTATTATAGTTGTGGGACATTTTTCAATAAAAGTGATTAGGATTAAATTATGGGACAGGTGTTTCGTGGAACAGATTGAAAGGAAAAAATTCAGAAAGAAAAAGAAAACGGTAGGAAAGAAATGCTTAAGAAAAAAATTGAAAACAGACCGAGAAATTACAAAAAGAAATAAATAATTTTTTGTTTTCCACACATCACACGTTTGGTCCGCCTAATACACAATGATTTCACTTAAATAAGTGTAATCTCAATTTACATCTAACCTTCCCGGTAAGACATCCTACGAACCTTTTATGCCGTATAAACACGATGGACCATCGAACAATTATCTCTTATTTCAGTCAAACATTTAAGTTGATTCACTATTGTTGCTAGATCAACGCATTAATTGACTTTGTAGGTTCACGACTTTTAGAAATGAATTTATACATTCGAATCGATGATCTTCTCGCACAAGCATCAAACGTGCAAAGTCAAGACTTCAATGTTTTGTCTAGAACAATACTTAGCAAACATCACATGCAATGTATCATGAGGCCCTTGATCCTTAAAAACAATGTATACCACAACAACATCAAACAAAATAACAAAAGAGCGAATGCATATTATCCACAAGAGTAAAATACTTTAAACTTGTAAAACACCTCATAGGTTGGGGATTTAAAGTGTTTTACCCTATTCACAATAAGATATTGTTTTGTTCAATAGAGCCCGAGGCTAAAAATAAAGTGTGAGAAGTTGTGATACATTGATTCTAATCCTTTACTTGTATAATTGTATTATCACCTCCTATTTAGACTTCAAATCTCTAGAAATCTCATCTCCACCAAGCCATCCTTTACACTATATAAAGTTAGTGACATATTTACAATTTATGACAACTGCATAACACAATTGCAGTAGAAAATTTACGATTCCATAAAACATCTTAAACAAGAATGTTACCAGTACATCTTTCATTATACACTCACATATAATATATATTGCAAATAATAACATGTTTTTGTCGTGATATCTAAATTCAAGAAAATATTTGTCATTAGTGCTCCTAGAATCGATACTATAATATATGATACTAGAGAATAGTCATTAAGAAGTTTGATACGTTCATTAATTATTATTTCTATACCAGATCTTAGTAGAATAGAGCGATAAAAACAAGTGAACAATTGAATAACAGAACTACCATGTATCTTCTATGTTCAACCACACAACAGACAGTACTATATTTAATTATTTAAAAACCAAATAATTTGTTACGTTCCAGCTCATGCACCACTAAGTCATGCCTTAACCGGCGCGGACGCTAAGTTTGTAATGAAGCATTTGTTTTCTTAATTATATTAGCCAACATATTGCTTTATAAAATCAACATGCAATTACTTTAATTCAAAGGGACCAGGCTTCCAAGATTTGCTGCATTTAGAACCGCATAATGCGTATTTCCTAATGTCATTAGGTGTCCCACTCCCACCCCTAAGTTTCCTCCCCCCCTCCCCCAAATATTTTAGTGATATAACTTGAAGATATTTCTTGAGGAAATTACAAAAACTACCCCTTATGTTATTCCTAAACGTCAAATAACTCCCTATACAATTCTTATTAACAAATACCCCATGTACAATTATAACATACTACTCTTGATTGATCCACGCGTACTGAAACTAATACCAAAACTCCGATGAATAATAGCTTAATATTGTTCAAGTTAAAGTTTATATGCACTTTCATGTATAAATTTGAAAACAACTATAGATCTTACGGCTGCAAATGCGGTGCTGATTATTTTCATAATATTTTTACAAAAATTAAGAAGACTCAATAAACCGTTAGGTACCGATCATGTCAGCTGACAGAAGAACGCAAAAGGAGTTACTTACTATTTTTCAATTAGGTATACATGCGGTAATACTATATGACACAGAGGTAATATGGACCCAAAGATTTACTAGACGACAGTAATTTAAAAGGATTTATAGCATAACATGACAACTCAATAATGCGACTCTAGCGTTGACGGCCAAGCCCCGTTGAATTGCTTTGATTGTTGAAATACTTGACTAACCACTCATGGCACGACAAGCCCTTCAACGATTTGTACGTGAAAATCCTTGACTAACCACTCACGACGCTTACACAAGTGTCGTGGTTAAACATACTTTGTTGCTGGCTACAAAGGTAACAAGACTGCATATACATTTTCTACTACGGAACGTGCTCTCATCAGGTTAATCTCAATTGTCTATAAAATACGTTTTGTAGTGCATGGCTCGAGATCCGAAAGAAACTGTCCTAAAAATAAATTAAGTGATATTACAACTCCACCCTCAGCCCATAAATAAATACATATTGTATAGCAATTAGAAATTAAATTGTATTAATTTTATTCAATTTACCCACATTTCTAACTATGGGCTCTGCCGTTGTGTCCAAATTTGACAAAAACCATGTCCTCCAATCACAAGAGGCCACCCTCACCCCCACCCCCCAATACCCTGCCCCCACCCCCCAAACCCAATCTATATTTCCTAGCGTCCCCAAGCTCCAACTTCTCTTCTTCAAGAGCTTGAAAATTCTCCACTCCCTCACAAAATCAATCACCATGCTACACCACTCCCCCCTTGCCGCCACAACCACCCACTTCATAAACCTCCTCACATTAAACCACCATAATAATAATAATAATAATATTAACCTCACCATACCCATAATTTGCTAAAATTGTCCCAAAAACCGATCAAATACTCTGTTTCACACCCTCTAAAGATCCGATTTTTATTCTCCCAAAAAATCAAATGGAAGAAACAAACATGAACCGCAGCATCATCTTCGGCAAGTACGAGATGGGCAAGCTCCTCGGCAAGGGCACCTTCGCCAAGGTCTACCACGCAAGAAACCTCTCCACATCCGAAAGCGTCGCCATTAAGGTCATATGCAAAGACCAGGTCCAAAAAGAAGGCCTCATGGAGCAAATCACCCGCGAAATCTCCGTCATGCGATTGGTCCGCCACCCGAACGTGGTCGAGCTCAAAGAGGTCATGGCGACAAAGCGCAAGATCTTCTTCGTCATGGAGCACGTCAAAGGCGGCGAACTCTTCGCAAAAGTGTACCGAGGAAAACTCAAAGAAGAGTCCGCGAGGAAGTACTTCCAGCAGCTCATAAGCGCCATCGACTTTTGTCACAGCCGCGGCGTGTCGCACAGGGACTTGAAGCCGGAGAATTTGCTTCTTGACGAACATGGCAACTTGAAGATATCTGATTTTGGACTGTCGGCCTTGCCGGAGCAGCTGAGGAACGACGGGCTATTGCATACGCAGTGCGGGACACCGGCGTATGTTGCGCCCGAGGTGCTCAGGAAAAAAGGGTACGGTGGTGCTAAAGCTGATATTTGGTCGTGCGGCGTGATTCTTTACGTGCTCTTGGCGGGTTTTTTGCCGTTTCAAGATGAGAACATGATGAAGATGTATAGCAAGGTGTTTAAAGCGGAGTTCGAGTGTCCGCCGTGGTTCTCGTACGAGGCGAAGAGGCTGATATCGAAGCTGTTGGTGGCTGATCCCGAGAAGAGGATTACGATTGCGGCGATCATGAGAGTTCCGTGGTTTTGCAAAGGGTTCACTCGGCCGGTCGCGTTTTCGATTGAGGAACCGGTTCAGGAGAGCGTTTTGGAGGAGAAGGAGGTGGAGGAGATTGAGTTGGTGAGGTCGAAATCGTCTCCTCCGTTCTATAATGCGTTTGAGTTCATATCGTCGATGTCTTCAGGATTCGACCTGTCGAATTTGTTCGAGAACCGGTCGAAATCGGGGTCTCTGTTCACGTCGAAATGCTCTGTTCCGACGATCATGGCGAAGATCGAGGCGCTTGCGAAGAAGCTGAATTTTAGGATTGTTGGGAGCAAGGACTATAAGGTGAGGATGCAGGGGTCGGCGGAGGGGCGAAAGGGGAGGTTGTCGTTTACGGCGGAGGTGTTTGAGGTAGCGCCGGAGGTGGCGGTGGTCGAGTTTTCGAAGTCCGCCGGCGATACCTTTGAGTACAAGAAGATGTGTGAGGAGGATATGAGGCCTGCCTTGAAAGACATAGTTTGGAGTTGGCAAGGGGAGAGTTGTGTTAGCCAGGACTAAATTTGGTCATATATTTTAGACCAAGTTGTCTTTAAGTTTTTTTGAATTTGGCCAGTTTTGGAAGAACTTGTGCTTGTGTAGTATGGTTATAACTTCCTTTGTACAAATTTTAAGTTTTATATAGTTAAGGTTTATACTTACTAATGTTTTGTTTAGTTATAAAAGCTTTCTCCAAGTTGATTATTGCGAAGATCTTTCTTGAAGGTTTTTAGACAAACATTACTAATAGGTTTGACATAAGATGCCTTTGTAATGCTTGTACAAACTTTAGGAAATAGTTTTATAAGACTTGGAGATTTCTGCGTTATTTAGTATTACATGTCAAAGAAAGTTCTTGTGATTAGATTGATGTAGTGTACATTCGTCAGCTACTTCTCCATGTTAGATTAATATATGTTCCTTTGGCTCCATCAGTTCCTCGGCTACTCCATGTCAAACCAAAGATTATGTAATTGATGTTGAACAAAGTAATCATCGGCTTAGCTCTGGGTAAGTTACACTTAAGTAAGAGATATGAAAATATAACGGTTGAATAGTTCTTCGTCTAACGTGGAGTATCTAAGCAGTGAATGAAATACAATGCATCATAGACCAAAAAATGTTAGAAGCGTATTTGCAATTATGCATTAAGTTATGAGGTATCTCTCGGGCTCATTAGCCATTACAAGTTATTTGAGTGGCTAGTGTTTTTTGCTAGCCCCCATAGATATTTGTATTGGAGAGAGTTTATGCAAAGATCTTGTACATAAAGTTTGGCCCAAATTTTGAGGCTACATGTTAAATTATGTGGAGAGACAGAGATCATAGTTTTTTTTTGCTTTTTGTTATATAAGTAACACAGAGCATAGTTTGTTTTAGTATAAGCTCTAAACATGTAATCTGAAGCATGTGGTGCGTATGCAGTTGGGCATGCAAGTTTGGGAAGTTAGTTTCGAGAGTGGGAGTGTGGTCCAAAGTCAGATGAGTGGTCAAAATCTTGCATCATTATTTTGGTGTCTTTAAGTGTTTTTTGCCCGGAAGGAGCAGCTACGAATAATGGGCAACGGGACCTAGTCCCTCATTTTGCTGTGGTTATTTATGGAATACTTAACCGAAAAGCAACTACCCTCCAAAACAATAATTTCATCAAGAAAACTACCCTCCAAAACAGGATCAATTGTTCCTTGTAGATGCTCAACACGTCAATAAAAATGCATTATTGGTGTACTACATTCCTCATCATCTTACCTAAATTATGTAAAGTCATCAACCAATTAAATGGATTGCACTATGTTATTATGCTACTCGAAATAATTGCTAGTCGTGTGATTTCTACGTTTAAGATAGTGTTTGTAAATTCTTTAAAAGAAAACTAAAATATAATTTTTTTTAGCTGATCTCAAGTACTTTGAAGATGTGTCTAAATCGACTTTTTGACGTTGAATAATTTTGTAATTTATGCAATCTCGAAAATAGTATGGACTTATGATGACATTTTTAAATAAGGTTAAACCGATTTTTACAGCCATACTCTTATTAAAATCTTAAGCTACTCCCTTGGTCTAGTTTATTAAGTTGACTGCAAGTTTCGTTTTTCTATATCTGGTCAGATATATTCCATATCGAAGTATTCTCGTATGATTTATAGGACTTGGCGTTTATGTTCCCACTTGCCATTTCTTGCTCCAGTATTCGCGGTGCACCAATTGCCTTGCACTAGAAAAGACGGAAAACTAGATTCACGATCGATGTTGACGAAAAAATAAATCATAATTCAAATAGAAGTATTTATTTTCCACTTTCCAGGGGCTCGATTTATTAAAATTAAACAAAATATCCCGCTTAGATTTAATAAATAATTAAAAAATGAGTGTTACATATAAAAATTGTTTTTTTCCCCATCAACAGAATATTACATCACATATGAACCGTTCTCAATCAAGCATAATTACACTAAAGTATTATTGTCAGCGTCTCACAATAGGAATCTGATAAGAAATTTTGTGCCAACAAATAAACTATATATATATATATGTATATATTAATCACCAGAATTATATTGATTTATTTTGCTATAATACAAGGATTCGGATATATTTTGTATGTATTTGTCTAGTACTTGTTCACCTCAAATATTGTAGGAGGTTATATTTTATATTATCTTCTTGATTCTCAATTATATCTTTGCTTTATGAATATAAACAACCCAATTTCAGTTAGAATAATTGAACCGCCGATAGTAAAAGAAGTTGCTTTTGAATAGGATAGTTCAGTAAATTAAGTATTTTTGGCTTCACAAGGATGATTGAGTGAAGTTTTCTAACTTTTTAAATCAATCCACATTCTGATTTAAATCCATATGTCACTTTTTGTCTCATTTTCACTCGTCAACTACATTCTCTCATAATTTGCTCATCTTTTTGTTCCACCAATGAATAGCTCACACCACTTTTCTGATAGGACCCGAAAAGCATTATGTATACAGTGATACTATGATTCTTGAAAGGAATAGGTGGGTAGAAAATTAATGTTAAATGGGGACACAATTACATTTACATCTTCTCATATTTGATCTAAAAGTCCCAGTTAATAGTTGAATATCTATTAAAACAACCCCTTGAAAATAAAACAAGAAGAGGTGGTTTTACTGATATTCCAATAATTCTTGAGATGGCTTAAAATTTAGAGGTTTTGACAATTTAGCCTGTGTTATGTTAATCTTATGTTAATCTGACAAATTGTTCCCAGTAAAAATTAAATAGACAAGTATCCCCGTAGTTTCAAAGAGTACCAAAATTATCCCTCTATAAATGGAGAGTGAACTCTCTCTCTCAGACGTGCGAATCAGGGTAGTCTTTTGGGCAAAAAATAACACATTATTACCCTTTATTTCTATAAGAATATGTTTATATTTTGATTTAGTACTTTAAATTATACATAAGCTATAAAATTAAAATTAAAATTTAAAATTAAGTTATAAATTTGTAATATATGTGTTTGTGCTTTTACTTTAATTTATTTAAAGAAAGGTTACAATTGAATTTGAGATCATAAAAAGGAGAATATTTGAGATAACGACGGTGTTTAATTGTAAATCTTACTTTCAAAGACTAATTCGAATATTCTAGCCGCTGCATTTATGTATTAAGCTATATTGATTTTATTATTTCCTCAAATGTTACCCTCAGTTACAATTTTTCCCTTTTTAGTATCTATAATGGTAATACCCGTTTGTTTCACATTAATCTTCCTTTCATCTGCCTTCGGTAATCTCAAGTTCTTGCAAAGTTTACACGGAAAATATATATCAATATGTAGATGATTTTTAAGTCGAAGTGGAATCAAAAGTCATCCAGGTCATTGTCTAAAGGATCTGCATATTCATTATAATAATCATAACTCTGCTGTATTTTACTCTAAGATCCTTTATATTAAACCACAGAATAGTGTTTGTAATATATATTATATAATAAGTTTTATCTAAGCATGATCAAGAGCAGTATAAGCATGATCAAGAGCAGTATAAGCATGATGGGGAGCAGTAATATCACATTCATTACAGTAGCTCTATTCTTTGACAACAAAAGCAATAAAAAAGATGCATGTGGCAAGCCCAGGATGGACAACTTTTTTGGCAATTAGGGCTAGTGTCTAATACACGTTAACGTTATTGTTACAGATAATGAAAGAAAACCCCCAATAAAATTCAAAGGATTATTGAAACCTTAAAAGAAAAATAAATCTAATCCTGATTAATGATGTGTTTTAAGTTTAACCCGTCAAGGCTAAGCTATTTCATTCTCCTCATTCCTCACAGATTGTAGTGAGACGTTTCCATCCATGATCGCGATTAATGTAACTAAGCACAAAAATTCATATTATAATCTACTTAATTCTATTGTTCAAATATAATTCACAAACTTATTCATCTAATTATTAGTCATGTACACTTTAAGTGACTGATCCACTACCTTATATAGGATTTATAAAGAGTAAATTTTATCCACCTCTCTGGCGGTTTTGTCTCTCTCCATCTACAACCTCGCCATGATAGTTTGAAGTTATTTTATCCAATTTTTGTCGATTAATTAACAGTTAAGTTTAAGACTGTAATTTTGTAAATTTATATAGCAAAAAATATACACAAGGCATAATCAGAACAAAAATATTGTTAACCTATAGAATATGTTGAATGAGGGATCGTCTTGTTGAAAGATCCATTAATTTGTCAAATAGATATAATGGCTAATAAGAGAATTGAATTTAATTAATTACAGTGAGTTCACTCCCTTTAACATTGGGAGAAAAACTATTAAGATATTTTGTTAGTAATACTTTACGAACCCTTAGTTTTATTTTCTACATACGTTTTAATTTGTATTATTACATGAAGCACAAAAACATAACAAACATTATTAAAAAAATGAGCGGAAATTTTGCCCTAAACTAATAAACTTCAACTATCTAGCTAATATTGAATGATCCACATTCTACTAATTGTATTAAATATGATACACACATAAGTGCATTTTTTACAAGAACGAGTCTTGGGTTCACAGATTTGTGGGTTGGCGATTATGAACTTTGACTGTTGTTATAGTTGAGATTTTTTAAAGAATAAAATAATAATTTAACTAAAAAAAAGGATTTATGACAAAGATCCAAAAAAGGAATACTTTCTGTATATATGGTCCGTGCGATCGACTTAATGTATGTAGCTAGAAGTAGAAATGAATAAAAAGAATACAGAACAAACCATGATTAGTATTAAATCTTGTGATTTCCTCTCTTCATTTCAAAGAAGTTTTCTCATCATAATATATGTGTGTGTGTGTGTGGGGGGGGGGGGGGGGGGTGTCAAATTATTTAAATTCTAATTTATAAAATATATATTCTGCTGGTTTAATTATTAAAGGTTTAAATGTGATGCTACATTAAGTATTAAATGCACTAATGATTTATCCTATCATATTTTCGTTTTCAAATTGCATGATTGATTCTGGCAAAGATGCCAATTCTTTATTCATTTTTCAGTGATATGATTGTTGGTGCACATATGTCCCAGAGCATATGGAGATGAGATCACCCCCATGGGGCCTCTATTAAATTGACCTAGAGATGGGGTTGTACCACTAACTCAATTGCTTGCTTATATAATATGGCAACAGTACCCCATATAGGAATCAATTGATAATGAATACTTAGAAAATAAATAAATAAAGGTATCTATGATAATGATTCAAATCAACGGATTGAATTTTTTGAATGCTTGGTTTGAGTTTGACTCTAAAAATTACTTAAAAAGTTTTTTATTCCGATTTATATTTTAAATCGTCAAATATCGGGAAGAAAAAAAATCAGATATTTTTGGCATGTTTCTAAAATTTCGTAAAATAGTTGTTATAATGGACATAAAGATGTACTAATATGTCTAATTCATTTTCACAAAATCAAAAATCAAAACGTTTTAGTATTTTTCAAAAAAAAAATCTAAAAACTTTGATCCAAAACTAAGAATTGTAAATTGATCCAAATTCAGTTATTGTTCGTCAGAAATACTCAGATGATCAAGTTTGTAACAACCGAACACGTTTGTATATATCAGGAAATATCTTGAACGAATTACAGTTTGAAACTGAAAAGCATAATTGTTTCTAGAAAACGCTCTTAATTTAATATGAGATACAACTTAGAATTAAATAATTAATCATAACTTCATAAGAACTCTGGAGAAATCCGTTAAAGAAATTTTTAAACGTTGTTGAGGTGGTTGTGATTTTATTTTTATTTATTTTTTTAATAATTAAGGTGGTTGTGTTTGGCACCTAGTCTGGTGTACTAAACGAATCAAAAGGGGTCCATTTGTTGGTATTGGTAGCTTGCTTGTTGGGCTAAAACTTTGTGACCTTTTAAACAATAACAACAAAATGATGCCCCCAGAATTTAAATATTACCTCAGGTACCATATTTAAGTTAAATTACAATATATGTAAGTGGAAACATAATACATAAGTATCGAATTATCAATAAAAACAATTAGTAAGACGGCAAAGACCGTAACGACCGCACCGACTATAGTCCCACTTGCAATCGAGAATCTTAGGCCCCACGTTTTTCTAGTCTTGAGATATTTTAATTTTATATTAAATAATTTAATATTTAATCAAGAGGCGTTGAGTTAAAAATTGAAATCATCGAATCTTGGATTTTGTCAATTTGGAGTACTGGTGTAAATAAATAAATAAATAATCACGGAGTTTTGCTTGGATTCGTTTTGGTTTAATTTTGAATGTTTAGATAATAAAAGAAATTGAAATAGGTTTTTTTTTCGATTTATGTGCAAGAAAATAAATGTGATTGATCTTAAATATTAAGTAAATTATGCAATTAAAAGGTCTAATGATGGTGTATAATAAGTAAGTAGTACTGGAAACGAAAAATATTTGTTTAGATCTGGACTTCAGATGTTATGTTTAAGGGATATATGAGATAAATTTGAATATTATGTCAAGTTACAAAAGAATTATATCATATATTGAATCGATGACAAGAGTATTTTTTCTAATATTATTCTTTTGAATTCACTAAAATATATATGTATGTATATGGGTATATATACATGAAACTTTTATGAATTTAATATACGAGTATGTATATATGTACATTAAACTTTAACTAAAGTTATGAGTTGGTTTAGAATATGGGTCCAAAAAATTCCTGAAAACTTATACAACAACATTATTTTGATAAGGAGAAAAGAAAATAATCAGATCTACATTTATTTTGATAAGGAGAAAAGAAAATAATCAGATCTACACCTTTAAACCGAGTCTTTCAGTTGACTATACTAAAACCAAGCCTTCAGTGGCCCAAACGCGTGATTAATCTCTCATAAGTGGCCCAAATGCGTTTTTCAGTTTCAATTGCTAGCGAGGCCAATAAACTTGCTTTCAATAGGGTTAACGGGTTAACCCAACAAGTTTACCATTTTTTCCTTTTAAGAAAATTATTCGGATTAACATTTGGAATTTTTAGTAATCGTGGTTTGTTGGTAGTTGTACTCCAGATCTACCAAATACAATTCGATCTTTAAACTCTGTCAAACTCATTCTATACTTCAATTGTTCATCATTTTTATACAATATTCACGAACACTTCATACAATATTTCGACGAAATTCCTAAGCTTCAGCTTAATGTTATAAACATCCTTCCAATATTTGTTATTTATGTTATCATAAATCAACTCATTAGAAAAATCAACATAATTTAGTTTGTATCTAATATCTTATAGGTCCAAGTTTAGGTAGTGATGTTGGCGAATATTCCTAAATCTAATCTTATCTATTAAAATTTGATTTGACTTTAAACATTTTAGAATCAAACTAGTATTTAATGTACATGCTTAAACTACCATTCTAGACACACCAAACTAGATGTTGACAGTATCGAATAGTGCCATTGATATTATAAAACACTTCGTTTTATAAAATTTAAAAAGTAACATTATAAGTTTATCAGCAAATTATTATTTTAGGAAATAGTTATTGTACTTTTAAGTTTTAACTATTTATCAAATGTGATAATATAAATGCCTAAAAATCAAAACTAAATAAAAACTTTGATATGGAATTAAGTAAAAGGAAGAAACCTTTAAACATTTCAGTGATATAAAGAAAAATTCTTTTATTTAAATAAAACTGAAACCAAAAATAAATAGGGACACGAATGACCCGCCCCAGGATTCAGACCATGAGAAGCATTCGAGGATGAATGGATGATAAAGTCCTAGAATACAGCAAGGCCTAGTTTGAAATCTAATGTTGGGTTGGTCCACAATAGAAGCCGACATATATGAATATGTCAAATTCAATCCACCATTTTAGTATTTGGTTTGTTATGTTAACGGAGTAAATTTAAGATATTTTTTTCTGGCTAGATCGTTTGGTCCACATTAATATTCATCAAGAATTTGGTATGACTAGGTAATAAAGGAGAAGAATCAGTAGATTTACATTTGAGAAGCTGGCTTATAGTCTTAGAATACTAAGCTGCATGGCTATAACTTGGTCGAAAACTCAGCATCAGAATATAACACCACAGTAACCAAATTCAACAGTAAAAAATCTGGGAAAAAAAAAAACAAATTGCTTGCAAAAACTGTATCTTTTACTACCGTGTTAACTTATTACATAAATAACAGAAATGAAGCTCATCATTTCTCTTAACATCCCGATTTCACAACAAAAATGGGAGATACATGGGACAAAAAATCTATCGTACTAAAAGATAAGTAATGAATAACTCTTAAAAATTTACAGTACCGCAGACTTATATTTATAATCAACTATCTGGATCCCGCCCATGAACGGCCTCAATGGCTCCGGTATAATGACAGAACCATCCTCTTGCTGGTAATTCTCAAGCAAACAGACGATCATTCTCGGAACTGCACAAGCCGTGGCATTTAGCGTGTGAACGAACTGCGTTGTAGCAGCATTGCCTTTACCCTTTTTGGGAGGAGATGACGATTCTGGGCGGTATCGAATGCCTAATCTCCGGCTTTGGTAGTCTGTACAATTAGATGCACTCGATATCTGTTGAACAAGTAAGAGTACCGTGATCAAGATAGGATAATGACAGCTAAGGACCAAATATGTTTGTGATCAAGAAAGGGTAGCTAATAACATGGAGATAGTTTTAAGGGATAATTATAAGAGCACCCCTAAAGTTTGCTCTAACTACAACTACTTCCTATATTGTTTTAGTAATCATTATAGAGACAATCTCTCAAGTTTGAAAAATAAATGAGATAGATCCTGTACTTTTTCCATATTTACAAGCTTAGAGGGTGTTATTGTAATTATTAAACCTAAAGGGATGTGTCTGTAAATAGACTTAACCTCAAAGGTGTAGACGTAATTATCCCTGGTTGTTAAAATGAAAAGAAAAAAACTTCGTACCTCACCATACCGTCCCAACCCAGGCATCCAGGCCTCAATGTCGAATTTACGATAAGCTGGTGCGCCCAAATCTTCGGTTGCCATATCCAAAGTTCTACAAAAATAGCATTACAGGTAAGAAAGTCATCGACTAAGGCAGCTGCCACCACCACCATCTGTTTCCATTTTTTATACATCATGATAACAATTTGCATGCTTACTTAAAGTGAAGTCCCAGTGAGGAGAAAAGGTTTTCTTCAATTTCGATAAGCTCATTGTGGAAGGAATCACTTTCTTCTGGACGGCATAAGATGAACATCTCCACTTTGCTGAATTGGTGAACTCGATAGAGGCCTCTGCTCCCATATTGAGACACGATCAATTAGTGATTGCAACAAAGAAGATAATTTGAGCAATTTTTTTTCTAGCAGGTAAATGCAAGTGCATTATACATGTCAGGGTCATTTTCATGAAAGAGTTTATTGAAATCGTTTGATAGAATCACAAAACATTAAATAAGCCAACTTGAAAGCAATGATGAGAAAAAGACGAAATATCAAGAACAATGAAGTAATCATTATGAAACAATTTATAATAGTACTGCATCAAAGAACGAAATAAACTGCAGCCACGGCGAGTGGGAAAATGCAGAGATACGATGAACCAATGGGGCTGTGGTACTTCAAACTCAATTATGACATATAAAGACTCTACAAACAGCTAAAAAGTAGTACCTAGAGGCAGCGCCTGCAGCACCAGCTTCTGTACGGAAGCAATGGGAGACTGCTACATATTTCAATGGTAAAGACGATTCGGGAACAATGGAATCCATATGGATTCCACCAACTGGAATCTCGGCAGTACCTATGAGGCATTGATCTGTACCCTCAATGGAGTAAACCTGCCAGAGTTAATTACATGTATTAGCCAAATCAAACCAACTTTAGTCAACACTATACATAAAAAATTTCACACCCTTTGCATAATGGATGATTGTGGGAAAGTGGTTCATTGATATTTTATGTGGAGAATTTGCACGAAGCAGTGCAACAAAATGCGCTATTTAAACAGAGAAGAAATACTAGTATATTGCACTCAAATTTTAAAACCTCAATTTCCTGCTAAAAGTCCGATCAACAACTACTCATATAGCAGATTATTAGCATTAACTAGGAAGCTGCAGTAAGAGGTCATAAATAAAGTCTAAAATGATGCAGCAAGCTCTACATTCTCAAGTGTCCCATAGCCATGGTATTTTACCATGTTATCATCCCCTTCCCATTCTTCATAAAGAAATAGAGAAATCATTATCTTCGAATTAATATGGTAAGTGATATAGTGCACCTGGAGCGTAAAAGAAATTAGAGTTGTTAAAGAACTTCAAGTTGTTTAAGTCTACCCCTTCAAAACTTTGGATGAATGATGGATTGCTTGGTGTCTACCCGGTTCTTATTTATAACCAGATTTACATAACTGACGATACAAATAAGTTGACATACTTCATAGTTTGCGCAATGGGAAAAGGGGACTAAAGCAAATGAAAAGGGACAAGAAGCTTAAAGAAATAAATGTGTACAGTAAGAGGCTACTATATTACAGCGCAGGTCCACCCATCACAAGGATTGACCAGTAATTCAAGATTACTAACCTGAGTGTTTGTTCCACGTGGTTGGAAACCACATTTCTCAACAACAGCAGATCTGACAATTTCGGGCGTCATAAGAGGGGTAAAACCCTTCTTCATAACTTCTGAAACAGCCCAGTTTACGAGAGCCATCTCTAACATTACTGCTTCATTCTTCAGGTAATAGAATTTTGATCCACTAACCTGTGAACATGATCAAACAGATGCAAGACTATAAATACAATAGAGTCCAGTCACTTGTCAGCCTTATGCATGATGTTCATTAGGCCCAAAGTAAAAAAACAGGCAGATAGCATTTTGATATCTCCAAGTATAGGTTTTTAGTATTATATATCAAAATGAAAGTCAGTTGAGGACTTCAGATGTAAATTAATGCACGTTTATTTGGTCAACAGACAAACATTGGAGTTGGTTGATAAGTTCTCCCATTAAGTAAACGGAATCAAGCATCTACTAAGCCACTAAGGATGGCAGAAGAAACAAGTTTCAAATCATTAGCATACCATTGCTCCTCGTAACTAGATCACAAAGCAATATTCAATATCTAGATAAGAATATGCAAACTGGCATGCTAAACGTAGGGTGTGAGCAATAGAAAATAAAAACGATAGCTGGCTCTAAAGTTCACTAGTTTCTTCATTTGCCTCTTTCCCTATAAAGAGAACTTTCTTGGACAAATACCTAAATCATAAACATTTGACTCTTATGTATTTATACTGTATCAGCAATTAGAATATCCTTAATATCAAGATAGACATGCAGCATCATTTGAAAAAAGATGTTCAAGCTTAGTAAAACATATCCAGATGATCTAGGATACCCCAAAAAATCACGGAGAATTTGACTTGAACGGGTATTGGACTAAATCATGCCAATATGTGACCTATCAGACTGTGTAACGGATATCTTCAACTAGAAAGAGTACCTCCGAGGCAGCATCAAAATCGATCAATTCCAAGTCTTTTCCGAGCTGAACATGATCTTTAATGGAGAAACTAAACTCTCGAGGTTTACCAACCTACAAATGGTTTGGGAAGGGAAAGGTGAGAGAAGGGATGAATACAGGTAGTGAGTGAGATTGGAGGAATTTCATGTCTGACAATTATAAGGACAAGAAAAACACGTACCACTTTTCTGACAGCAGAACAATCCTCTCCTCCTGCCGGAACATCTGGATGTGTCATATTTGGCACACACTGTGCTTCCTGTTGTAGCTCATCTGTAAGTTTGAGAAGGTCTTCTTCCAAGGTAACAAGCCCTTCTTTAAGATTTTTACCTGGATAAAACATGCGTAGAGTGAACAATAAGATTACTGAAACCAACATTTTATTTTTATTTTTGATAATTTACCGAAACCAACATTTTAAGCTTAGAACTACAGAAGTATGATAATAACCTTCTTCGATTAGCTTCTGACGCTCAGAGGGTTCCAGTTTTCCCTTCATCTTGTTTGCAACTACATTTCTCTCTCCGCGGAGCCTTTCAACTTCCTGCTATCTGTTAGTAACAATTAGCTAAAGGTACTAGTATATCACAATGTAAATCAACGATATGTAAACCTTGTTCAAATAACTGTTTATTTACTAATCGGTTGGACAGTTCATTATTGAAAGACTAGAAATAAATTTTATTATAAAATAAGATCACCGCTAATGCTAGAAGAATAAGCAAAAACCCATCAAAGAAGCAAGAACAAAACCTCATCTTCACCAAGTCCTGATTTATACAAAGACAAAAAAGATTTCCATGAAACATAACAAGTCAAAGTGAGTTTTAGATAGTGTATTATTAGTGAAAGGTAACAAGGAAAAGTCTTGAAACCTTTCATCGCTCCTATCTCCGTTCTTCCATTCATCAAATTAGGAACAAACAATACAATTACACGGCACCTTTTTTGCTTTTCTAAATTTTGATTTAGGCACAGAATATTTCTAGTACACCATACCATTCAATGCATGGGACAGGACACCGAAACATTACAATAAGAATCATGAGATTTTATACATGCATCTGTCATTTGTACATCTTAAGTGAATGCTTAAGTTCAAACCGGATACAATGTCATTGCTCCGAACCATGAGTTGCAATCAGCAATTATACCCCACATATCCTAACAATTTTTGCAATGGAAATATTATGAGCTAACATCAAGCAAATTGACCGTCATCATGACCATTGCATAATAATGCACTTAGTTTGAGAATGTATAAAACAAGATGCCAATAACCGATCCTGCTTCAACTTCAAATAAACTAGAATAATCCACAATCCAAACCTTCTTCCACATAACTTTCCATTGAGGAGCAAACAACCAGAAATAGAGCGAAAAGATTGATTCTTTCCATCACAAATTGACTCAAAACAATTCTACAACACAAAACTTGCAATAAAGGCATTGGAAACCTAACCTTCTGAAGATTCAAAAGCTTGTCATAAAGCTGGAGCACAAGATCAAGATTAGCAACGGAATTGCGGTTCCTGATGTTAACCGCAACAGCCTCCTTGTTATCCCTCAAATATTTAAAATCTATAGCTGCTTTCCACTGAGGCCCCTTCAAAACTACAAACAAACACCAACCCACATCCCACATTCAACATAAAAACTAAAACCCTTAAAGATAAGTACACATTACACACAAATGAAGCTAAAGTTGGCACCTTTATTATCATCTGTGCTGACAGAAGAAGATGAAAGTGCTCTGACAAAGAGAGGCGGTGTTTTACGGCGTATGTAGAAGCGCTGGGATAGTGCTACACTAGAAAAAGGTTTGAGAATTGAAAATGGAGAGAGTTTCAATGTACAAGACTGAAGTCCCATTGCTGCTATCCTCATTCTACTGATTAACTATTGTGCTCTGTTTTTATTACAATTGGAAAAAAGTGAGACTGTGTTAAAAATTCACAGAGAGAGCTTCTGGTTTATGAAAAAGCCCCAATTTGAATTCTTCAGCCCTAATTTTGGATTAGGTCTTTTGAGTACTTATTTGGGGATTTTATTATGCGTTTGAGTTTTGGATTGGTTCTTTATTTTAGTATTAGATTTTGTAGGTCTTTGAATAAAGTGAATGTTGTATTTTAGAAGATCTTGTACAAGAGTTAGATGAGAAAATGGTCCCAACCATCCTTATGTTATGTTTAATTGGTAATAAAATCTGTGTGTTAAGTTTATTTTTAGTATTTATACCATATATTGTTATTTTATTTTTGTTAGTTTAGAGTTTAGACTTGTATATTTACCAAGCCAAAAAGAAAAAGAAATCTTATTCTATTAAATTATAAATTATAAATGTTATTTTGGCCACAGTCACCTCAACTGGTCAAGAATTTCATAATAAGTAACTGGTCTTTGTTCTATATGGCAAAATAGTTATTTTATAATAAAAACAAAAAATAAACTTACCTTCTACGTATTTTGTTTAAAGTTGATCGGGATTATTTAGTTGAATGCACTGATAATTAACAAATTTTATTTATTAAATTTTAAATTTACATGTATATTATATATATCGTTCTGGAATTATAACTTATTGAGGCGTTTTTGACAATTATGAAGATATTGTCGTATAATCAATTATTGTATTTAAATTTCATTGGCCTAATTTTACTTTTGTCAATTTTTTTGGATAAAAATGTAGACAGTTTCATTTCAAATAATACCACTCCTTTAATGCATTTAATAAGTAATACAAAAAGTTCAACTTTTCTATCAATTTCTAGATCAATAAAAGAATAACATGGACATAATTAGTGCATTTGAATAATTTGCTAATAAAAAGCACACATTAAGTTACCCCAATCAAAAACAACACGAGTTTTGCAGTGCATTCCAACAATGGTCTCTAGCCCCCAAACACCACTTTGCAAATTTCCGATAAACTTGTGTTCCCGTTGTCTCCAAGTCGCTCTTTCAGCTTCAGATTTCAGAAGGTCGTTCTCAATTTTCTGGCTCACGAGTTACATGACATTTGCACGTTTCTCCCCCTCTTTAAATCTCTTATGCGCCATAATCACCTCTTCACGCCTTCGTTTCAATTCTTCGTTAGCTGCCTTAGTAACGAGTCTAACGACCCCTCTACTTACGTGTTCCTCTCTAAGCTGCAAAGACTTCAGACTACAAACTGCATAGTTACTAACAGTCTCTGAATGCTGGTACAACCATTGTACTTCAATATTGCTAGCCTTTAGATCTGAGAGATCGTTGTTAAAGACTTCAACATTGTCTAAAATAGTTTTGCTATTATAGGACTGCAGCCTGTAAACAATATTGCATAAGACCTCGAGTAGAGAAGCTCCGATAGTTATTGACTTGTACAAACAATTCGCTGCCACGTCTCCATAATTGGCGAATATGGCCCTGAGTAAGGGTGCACCTACAGCCGTGACTTTGTACGTACCCATTGACGTCTACAAGATCGCATTCTCCTGGAAAGCCTTTTTGTTTGGAACCAATAGGTGAGACACCAACTTTCCTTTTCTCCACGCTTTGTGCATTTATATTGAGTCATTATAAAAGGCAACATCTTTTCTGAGCTACATTTCAGAAGTCAATCTTGACATTTTTCGTCAATGGTTGTATCGCATTCATGTATGAAATCAACAATACCAACCAGCAAGAGGCCTAATTTCATAATTTATGCAGAATGCCATGATTGCATAGATCAGCAACAATTGATATTCAAAAGTACTTACACATGAGCTGAAGAACGAGCCTGAGCAAGTGCAAATTGTTTCTGCAGGGCGGAATTATTATCAATGCCCAAATAAGCTTGCAGGGGAAAGGGAAAACAAAAGCATAATGTTAACCGATTGTTTTGCGTACTTGGTCCTGGGAAACATTTGAAGCTGGTTTCTGATGCTTTCTCAACGTTTCTATTTCACCACTAGTATAAATGACCTAAAAATACAAACAGTAGAAGAAGTATGAAAAAACATCAGGGAAGCACAGTATATCAGATTACATACTTGGCATGATACAACAACAAGAGTGTGAGGGATAAAGGAACGAAGGAGCTAAAACGGATTGGGTAACCGATAATGAAGAGTAAGATTACCAAGCTCATTACAGTCAACTTACCCAATGTCTTTTTTGTTTAGCTCGACGAAGCAACAACACCCTCAGAATGCCTGTTTGAACACAAAAGGTGAGATAAAAATGAAAAACAACACCGACACTGGGAGAACTCAGCTTAAAAGGAGATGCATACCATAGAAATTTGAAAACAAGTAGAAACTGTTGAGCGGACCAACACAAATAATTTGGTATATTCTAGAAAATAATATGATTAAGTATTAACTAGCAAGAGTTTTCGCCGACCTAGTAATATTTTAGATCACCTCATGTGTTACTGCTGGATCGCGAAACCGTTAACTTACAATCAAGCAAATACATTTCCAACCTTTTGCGGAAGCATGGAGTTGAAAAACCATAACACCCTGTCATACGAAGGCATGAAATTCTCCTCTAAAGAACAGAGGAACAGTAAACATCCATATGCACAAAATAGAGTACAGAAAATTTACATATTAAGATCAAGAATTCAAGCCAAGCATAGCTGTTACACAATACGGTACTCAAGCTTAAAGTAAGGTTTAACATCTACTCTTCTGCTAGTAAAATAATAGACATTCGTAACTACGACACACATAAAGGAAAATTATTCGTTTTTTAATGTTCTATAGAGGTTCAACTCTTAACATTAATCTTTTTCTTAAAAAAAATGATAGGACTTCATGACTAACATCCCATATAACATGGTGGGCTTTCACGAAGCCCAAGACCTGATTGCAACTATTTAACGAAACATAAGGGCAGATTCAACTACTAAAAAATCGATAAGGTGGACACTGATACCTACTCTTGAATATGTTGTATTCAAGCCATTAGTTTGTTTGTCAGATTGGATCAACTAGTGAAGTTTAACTGTGACATAATCATCCAAAATCAACTATATGTGGCATGAGAAACTTGGAGGTATACTGATTTGTTCTTCATGTCAGGGCTATATTTGCATGCATACTATGAGATGAAGCAGAAGTTGGAGTCCGAGCAGGAACCAAAGCAGGATCTGGTGTCAAAGACGGAGCCAAAGCTCGAGCCTGAGCTCGATTTTGAGATGGAGCTGGAGCCGGAGCCAGAGCAGGAGGCACAGCAATTGTTTCTCTGCCCTATAATACATATAAAAATAACAGTGGAAAACACAAGTGTACATGTTGAAAGAAAGCAATAACAAAGAACATAAGAATTTAAAACTGACGGTTGCCTATTTGATCCATGAGCTATATACTTGTTTCAGATTCAGAATTTATTCAATGTCATGAGCAATACCAAGTTTCTTCAATGTCAGTAGCGATTCGCTAGATATAAGACCTTAATGATTGGTTGGAGTCATACCTATTTTTTACCAAGAAGGGACTGCGAAGAGACGACTCCTTCAGAGAACCTGCTGAATAGGAATTTCAAATATGCAAAATATCAAGAAACCATTGTTCTAGTCAAAAAAACTGCAACAGCTAGTGAAGCTTAATTGATATAATGTTCCAAAATCAACTGTTTACGGCACGAGAACTTGGTGGTATGTAAAGATTTTCATGTCAAGGCTGGAGTTGTGCACTTACCAGAAGTAGGAGTTAGAGCATGAGATGGAGATGGAGCTTGAGTAGGAGCTTGAACCAGAGATGGAGCAAGAACCTGTGCTGAAGCTGGAGCACCTGTTTCTTTGCCCTACAATCCATAAACGCAACATGGAAACTTACGCAAGTGCACGTATAGCAACAAAGCAATGAAAGAACAGTAGAACTTAAAACTGTGGTTGCCCTTTTGATCCATGAGCTGTCCTCTAGAATCTTTCTTCATATTCAATATTTTCTCAATGCCATCAGCATAAACAACACTCGAGAAATTATGTTAAGAAATAAGCAAGAGAAGGCGGTGTGGTGATTCTCCAATGTCTTCACTTTCGTGATTTATATGCTTAGAGACATTTAGAACAGGAAAAATGCTAGAAAGCTAGACAGATCTTAGCCACCAGGTCTAATAAAGGAAAAGGCATCTCATACTATTAGAACTAGATGTTCGGTAAGAGTTATTATCCCTCGCAGAACCTGTTGAACACAAAATTCAACATTAAAAAAAGTATCAGAATTATTGTTCTCATCAGAAATTACAACAACTAGTGAATCTTGATCAAACAGAATCATTGAAAATCCACCACGTGTGCCACAAGAAAAATGGTGGAATATCGAATAGTTCTTCATGTCAGAAAAATGAACGACAAACATTAAAGAAAGACGAGAAAACAACAGACGGAGCTGTTGTATTCTAGATTACTCACGATTTATCTTCAGACGACGGATGCGTTACCGTACATCTTGCCATTTCCAAAAGCCTGAAGTATCAAAAGTATAGTTCTACATCATTGAGCATGAAAACCTCATCTTAACAGTTGGGCCAAAAGAATTGACAAATAGAAAAAGAGAGATGGTAATGCCACTCTCTCACTCAGAACCATATCCTTCAGAAGAAATATGGCAAACTTCCAGCATTATTCTCCCATTAGCAGTTAACTTTAGCTCATGCGTGAGTGCCCAATTCAAAATAAAATATATTTAATCATTTATGGCGAAGCAACACGTTTTATGGACTTAGGTGGTGTTTGCAAATGCTTATAAAAGGAGCTTGTTCACTATTTTTACTTAAAGCCACTTTAAGTGGTTTTTAATAAAAAGTCGGGAGTGTTTGGAAATATTTTTAAAAAGCTACTTAAATCATTAATTAGGTGTTTGCAAAAATTAATGATAAGTAACTTTTCCTTTTAAAAACCTTTTAAAAATAGCATAATTCCAAAAGCAGTTGAGGAAGCACCCCTGGGCATGTTTTTGCGGCTTGTGCTTTTCTCTGACTTTTTTTTAGACAAGTAGAAGCAAAAGTCAGTATTCAAAACACTAAAAATGTGCTTTTGCGGCTGCAAAAGCCGATAAACTCCTTTTATAAGCATTTGCAAACACCACCTTAGAGAAACCTTCATCTGTTAAATTGGCATTAATTGTTAAAACTATGCATTTATAATAGAATAATATGTTGAAATAAATTACAAATTTACTTTTGGTGATTAATTCCTATTGAACAAATGACATGAATTTCAAATGTAGGGGAAAAAATCTAGTAAGGATATCATATGCTCTTCAGTATACTTATTATTTGTGTCAAATATATTTTCAAGTTAAAATAGAATAGAAAAATCACAAATAAATAAAAAAAAATTATTTTATTTTTGCTTCGAAACTTAAATCATTATATAAAGTAAAATCCTGAAGAGACTTTTTTATATCCATTAGTAATGGATGAGCCCCGAGCATGGGTCAAAGTTTCGTTTTTTCATGGTACGTTTTCGTATGCTAAATATTAGAAACTTTTCGCAATGTTTCGAAATCTTTTTGATATATTTCAAAAGTTTTGCAAAAATGGTTGTTACAATAGACATATAAACGATTGTATGTTTCATTTCCATAAATAAAAAAATGGAAACATTTCTGTACTTTTCGCGGAAAAGAAAAGAAACTTTGATCCATGCCTTCGAGCGAGTTCTTAAACATTGATAAAATCTAACTATAAAATCTCTCTTAATTTTTTTATTTTTTTTTGGTAATTAAAATCTCTCTTAAGTTAAGTTTATAAATAAGTTGGATGTAAATTAGTATTTTAGTTGAATTGATGGTTAAATTTTGTTGTGAAATGCAACTCCAAGATGCATGCCACGTCGATAGACTTAATATCCAATCAAAGTGATCCGCATCACTAACTAAACACGTGGCAGAACACCATTCGCTCGACCTACAAAAACCACGTGGCATTCAACTTTCTTCAAACCCAACAAATTTTTTTTTTTCTTCTTCTACAATCGATAATAATACATTACACACTCAATTGTCGTTACCCAAAAATCGCAATCGGAGCTCCGGCACCGGTGAAGAGAAATCCAATCGTGGCTCCCTCATCAGCTCAGCAGCAAAGCAATCTCACCCGTAGAAAATCCGCGCCGGCCTCCGCCTTATTATCATCATCGTCATCCGCTCCCAAATCGCGAATAGTATACAGAGAATCCCCAAATTCGGATCTGAACGTACCTTTTTGGCAGAAGAACTGGTTCATATTCCTGTTGATACTCATGGCGATCTCCTTCTTCTCGCTCGCGATCTTCCTCTTGTTCGCTCTCGACTCCGATTACGCGTCGCCGCCTGTTTCCGCCGCCTCCGAAGGAGTTCAGGCAAGTCAAATCGCATAATAACACGCGTGTTGTGTGTGTGTGTGTGAGAGAGAGAGTGAGGGAGATGTAATGTCATATGTTTGTCAAATTGTTTTTGTGCTAGGGTTCATGTATGCTCTAACCTTTTTTGTGTAGATTACGTATGGTTCTACGATCAAATTGATGCACGAGAGGACGAAATTCCGCCTGCATTCGCACGACGTGCCTTATGGTTCCGGCAGCGGTCAGCAGTCGGTTACTGGTTTTCCTGAGGTTGACGATTCTAACAGCTACTGGGTACGATTGTTAATTCTTATACTTCTCCGTGTAGTTTTTCTTATTTTAGACAAGCTGGCTATGTAGAGTCTCTGGTATTTGCTTGAATACCGAACAAATTGTGGGGGTATATTAGCTGGAAGCTTTTTAGGAATCACAAAAATCATCACCTGATGTATTTTATACAGCGACGCCAATGCAATGGTGGCATAACTAATTCACAGCACTCGTTACAGAATTTTTGATGCATAAGACTTCTGGATTTGGTTTTTAATTGGGGATGTGGAATGGATTTTCAGATTGTGCGGCCTACGCACGATTCATCTGCAAAACAAGGCGATGCAATTCCAGGTGGAACCGTTATCAGGTTGCAACATATGAAAACTAGGAAATGGCTGCACAGCCACTTGCACGCATCGCCCATATCTGGCAACTTGGAGGTTAGTTTGCGTAGATTTCTTCAATATCGACACTTATGCATTCCTGAAAGTCTTTGCACGTGGCCGGCATTCAGAGTTTTTCAACTGCAAAAGTTTCCGTATTCTTTTCTTATGTGTATGTGTTATACTGGACCTAGTATACTTTAATAGTATCATATAATGTAACAGTCTCATCTATGTCTGCAGGTACGCGTCTAAGTTACAGGATAATGAAACTTCACTGAACAAAAAAACACTTGATATATTGAACCTTTAGCATGCGCCTAGGTTGTTTTATTTCGACATGTTTTCCTCCTCTAACCCCTAAAACATTGGACAGAAAGAGAGGATAACTTTTCTTCGCCTGAATCATCAATAGCTGTAACCATGAGAGTCATAGAACATTTATCGTGCTAGTTTTGGTCCTTTACCGTGTAGCTTTGGTTTATAGCTTCTCCTGTTATTGTAGCTACATCTTAAATTGAAATTTTGTTATTCAAAGTAGTCCTAATGGCTCCATGCCTTTTGAGGAAGAAATCTTACTTTCTATTAGCAGAAGTTACGAGAGACTGGAGTATGCAAATATTCTTGGTCAATGAAGAGTTTAATAGCACGATATTGGAGTTGGAATTGATTAGCTTGCACCAAAAAATTGAGTGTTAACTCCCATTTATTAGTGCTTTTTATTTATCTATGTGGTGCACGCGTTCAGCATTAAAAGAACTAGTGATGAAAAATACTTTCATGACACATGGACTAAAATCTCTGGTTTTTTATGTTCGTGCAGTTAATGTTCTCTGTTTAAGGCAGGTTTCATTAATTTTGAAGGGGATGGTATAAAATATAAATAGCCTCTTTCATGCTTATATCACATGTTTCTTCCAAGAATGGCTTACATGATTAAACTAAATAATACCAGCTGGAAACTGTATTGGAACTCCTTGTTCTGTTCCTTTTCCTGCATCGAGATATTTGATATTAGTCTTGTTGAACCTAATAGATTTTGGTTCATCGATCTGTTATTTGAAGAAAAAGATTTCTGATATGCCTATAAACAACAACCAAGCCTTCAACCTCAGTTCATATCAAACAAGAGTCATATAGAGGCACATGAATTCTCTTCTATTCATTATTTTTTATATGCACATACTTTTGAAAATTAAGAAATGCTACTTGACTGATAATGCGTGGAAGTATTGTTGTAAGAAGTGATCTTTGAATCTTTTTAGGAGAATTCAATGTTGTAGAATTTAATAACTACCATTTCTAATTATTGGAGAAACGGAAATTGTAAATTCTCATCTTTCTTCTTGCAAGTTCAAATTGTGTGCTGCCAGAAAATCACATAACTTGTGTTTTGTTTTTGTCGCCAATTATAGCTCCAGCATGTTAGTACGTCAAGATGATCTCCTGCATATACATTGGAGGGGCATTGTGTTATTTGTTTACATATAAATATGCCTCAGTAGCTTCAGTTTGTAAAAATGTTTCATGCAGGTGAGTTGCTTTGGTGGCGATGGTCAGTCCGACACTGGAGATTACTGGAAGTGAGATCATTTAGATTATGTTGTTAGTGACTTGGTGCTTGTATGAAACTGTCATTCATCTTGATAATCCTTCTTGTGCTTCAGACTTGAAATTGAGGGAAGTGGAAAGACTTGGAGGCAAGATCAAAGAGTCAGGCTTCGTCATGTGGACACTAGTGGATACCTCCACAGTCATGACAAGAAATACACTCGTATAGCTGGAGGTCAGCAAGAGGTAAGACAAAGTTCTTGTACAATATAAGGCCATGTTTTGGAATAAGTGACAGTGGAGGTCATTACGTGAGAATTTTACTGTACGACAACGTTGCATCTGTTGCAGGTTTGTGGTGTTCGGGATAAACGCGCTGATAATGTTTGGTTGGCAGCAGAAGGTGTATATCTCCCTGTTGCAGAAACCAAGTGAACCCACCTACAATGTCCTTCGGCTATTGCAGACAATTTACAGTGAAAAGCCAGTTTGTCTCTATGATTTTACCTCGTGTTTTTTCACTAGTTCCAACTGGCCCTGTGGATTTTTAGTTGTATTAGAGTACTTAATTCTTACTACGAACTTTGAAGGGTTAAGCAGTTGTAGTACTAGCCATGTACCTTTGACAGAGAGATGAAATATTACTATGTATTCAGCTACTTCGGAATGTCTGACATCTTTTATTTTTTGAGGCAATATGATTCTGAGTTCTGCATTCGGAGTTGGTTTCTGTTAATCTTTGAGCATGCGGACGTATAGTCTCATGAGCCAGTCTGAAAAACAAATACAGAGAAAGACAACTGTTTCAAGGAATATAAGCTATTTAGCCTCTGGATAAAAGATTGACAGTAGGTTTTAATCTAATTTGGCGAACACATTCTATTCGTATTATACGAAAACTGGGAAGCACAAGCATGATGCCGATTGCTTCAAAAGTCGACAGGAGATCATTACCCTTTAGAGAAACCCCATTGATTTTGTGTAATGGAAGACTTGCTTGTAAGATATGTCGTTTCTAAAATGGTGGATACGACCATGGATGCAGCTATTTTAAAATATATTAATATTCATAATATGCATTAATCAAAATTACTTAATCATAAAACATTAAAATTGTATCTAAAATAAATCAAAAGGTAAATTATTGTGCAGTAGTTCATCTAATTCATCTCTAATCACTCTCTCGAAAATGCTCATGCAATTTAAAAAAATTAAGTATGAGATTTAAGCAATGAAAATCTGGAAGTCGAAGTATTAGATTAACTATCATGCATCCTAAGTAGTACGTTGCTTTTGCTTCTAGAATCTAGATAAAACTGTATATAGTTGAGGTGCAAATGTCTTTGGTTATGAAAACATGTAGTTTGAGAGATTCGCCAATTAAGAGTAGCTGCCCCTCCCCAACAATTACAATAATCGGCCAATAAGGAACAAGTTGGAGAAACATTTGTTGTTTATGTATTTCATATGACCTATTTCCATATTAAATATAAAAGGAAGAAAACACACAATACAACAAATGAAGGAGAGAATAGTGATTCTCAATTCTCAAGCATTCGCGATGAAGACTGAAGAGTACACTTAAATGTCTACTTGATAGTTGATACGGTTGAAGGTGGTATGGCCCAGAAAATATTTGCCACTGAATGCGCTTTTCAATGGGTAAAGGTCTCCTCTATTGACTGCAAGTGCCATTGCGTGTATTAACTTGGTTGGATGAGACACTGGTAGTGAATATTGGGAGAAATAACTTATGGGTTTAAAAAGGGTACCAAACGAAAACGAATAAGAAACTAGCAAGCATAAGAAAAAAACATTCTATTCCAATTCATATTCAAAATAACGGGTCATGCGATTCTATGATTCTTTTTGGATAATTATGCGATTCTGAGTTGGCCAATATGTTCTTTGGAGCATAACAACAATGTAAGCGAAGGCATCATTAAGTGCAAATAACTTTGGCGTCCTCAACTACAAGCAACTAGATCCCGGACAAGGAATGGCATCTTATTTCATATTTGCCTTGCTACGATGTTTTTTAAAGTTTCAGCACTCAGATTATATGCACTGTAGACGCAGTAACGAGTAAAGAGGAAATAATGGTAAAATGCATAGTAAGATTAAAAACAGTAATGGTCTGAAAACTTGATTAAGAATTCATGAGCAACTAAATGCTTTGAGGACCAAAATCACTGGACTTGGAGGTTCAACAACAATATATCAAAATTTCTTAAGGAAGTTAAAACATGCTGGAATAAAAGTCTGCCTAAACTCCTCAAAACATTTTAGAGAATTCGCCTTCTGTTTCTAGTTTCTTTAATGGGACTTGACGTACTCCTGAACAATGTGGAGGCCTTCACTTTCTTCGCCGAAATCCTGATTTAGAAAATTAACATCAGAATTAGTGATCTAATCAATTAAAATGCAAACATATGATAGGATAAACTACCTTCCTTTAGAAAATTAACATCAGAAACTAGTGATCTACTCAATTAAAATGCAAACATAGGTTAGGATAAACTACCTTCACGACAACGCAAGAGGCTCCGACAACCTTCCTGGCCTTTCCTTCTGAGTCAATCTTGCACAACTGCAAAGCAACAATCAACACTAAAATCAACTACCATCTCACCCAGTCCAACGCACAACAAAGACAACCGGCTCAAGATGATCCGTCATCACCATTGTTGTCAAGGACAAATTTAACGTAATTATCAAAAGAGTGAAATATTGCAGGAAACATCTCTAATACTATAGATCCAATTTAGAGTTTTAATGGTCAGAAACAAGAGAAGCAAATTATGGCATTCATGTTAGTTAACAAAGAGTGCATACGTTAAAGATGATTATGTCCACGACAAATGTGTTTTGGGCAATAACAAAACCTTTATGAAAGTTTGAATAAATACGAAGCGCCCCATGCAGCTATAAACACTAGAGATTCATACTTCAAGGGAAGTCTCAAGTCTTCCATTAAGTTCTTTTCACTCAAAAGAGATCATTCAAATTTTGTTCAAAAAGCATAGATAGCGAGTAAATTTAAATATCCCAATATCTTCAAGAGAAGAAAAAAAAACTCAACAAAATGAACTTACACCAGCCCATTCACCAAGAGTCTTAGCACTTGGAACAGTAATCAGGTTCACATTGTGGTCGGCGCAGAGTGCCTTGACCAACTTCAAGTAGTCGGGCTGGTTGCAATCCTCAGCCAACACACACAGCTGAGCAGCGTGCTTCTCGATTGCCTTTGCACTCTCATGAAGGCCTCTAAGAAGACCTCCATGGGCCAACGACTTTCTAAGCACAAGCTGCAAAGCAGTCATGACATCCATTGGCTCACCAAGAGCCGGTGCGGGTGCCTCTGCAGCAACAACGGGAGTAGGCTCTTCACTGCAAATCAAATAGCACAAAATTAATGAAAGTCAATTTCCAACATAATTCTTCAAGAATAAATAAACGGCCGTATCGCAAACCGCATCAAATTACATAATCTCACAACAAAATGCCGGAAGTTCATCACTCAAATTACTTAGACAGAATTGAAATGTTTTATTTGCCGTCACAAATGCGATCATATATAATAGATCCATGGTTCTCTAATTAAAATGCCAACAAATAAAAAAGCAATCTTTTTTCTGAATCGAACAAAAATTGCTAAAATCCAATAGTTTCACACATGAATAAACAGCAGAAACAATGTAAATTATAAATTATCCGAGAACTGATTTTTTTAATACAAATTTCACACAAATTATATATAACGTTAACACATATATTGCTAACAAGGTTAAGAGTTACATACCCAGACATTTTGAGATTCTCCGGAGATAATTGATTCGAATTACACCTGCTAAATCAAATACGTAAAACACACAGTGAAAAAATTGAAATATTTAACCCTAATTGAGATTAAAAAATTATAAATCATCGTGTACGATCGATCAATTGATAAGTGAATTTGATGACATAGTTCATAAAATCAATCGCATAATATGAAATTACCAGAGAATGAAGACGAAGAAGATGCAAGAGCTTGAGCAGTAGAGGTAGTGAGGGTGAAGGAACTACTGTGATTTATATTCTGTGAAGAAAAACCTAAAACCCTAGGACTCAATCCGATGAGCCCGGCCCAGGTAGGTTATGGGCCTGTTACTATATCTAGAAATTAGGCCCAACCCATAAGTTCTTAACGTCTGCCTTACATTATAATGATATAGGTTTTGGGCCAAAACTTTTGGCAGTTGGTTTTTTCAATTTATATTATAATATGTTTTTTTTTTAAATATAAATTATAATATGTTGTTTAATACGATTTTAAATATTTAAAATTTAATTTTAATTTTAATACAAAACCAAAAAAATTCTTACTTTCAAACAAATCATGCAGTTCCCTAATCGCGAAACTTGTAGTACAACTTTCGAACTTTCATCTCAATTCTCTCTTACTCTTTTCTAGTCTAAAAAGAATAGAGTATAACCATCTAATATAATATTTGAGCCTATATTTAATTATCAGAATAATTTAACTTTTACTTGGACATATTTACTATGAAATATGTATTTGTTTTATAAAAAAGATCTGCCTGGACAAAGAGTCAGAGATTAAAACTAAAGAAATAACCTCAACTTTTTTATACTGAATTAGTTATAGCTAGATATTCTCTTAAAGCATGCGACATAATTATATATGCCTAACTTAACATAAATAATAGAAGACTCTCAGAAGTGTATACAATATAACAATTTTTATGACATGTTTTTTTATATGTTTTATTTTACAAATTTTAGTTATAATTATGTTATTTAAGAGTTGCTTTTAATTTTATACTAAACACTTTTTGAGGTATTCGTACTTTTACAATGATAGTTATTTTCGAAATGAATAAAGTAATTAATAAAAATATTCCTATTTATAAAGCATTGGAACTCTTAATTCACGCAAAACAGAGAAAGCATAAGATTGTCGACTAAAACGTAAATGGAAGTTGTATAGAATTATATGATCATTAACTTTTTAGTAAATATGTTTTACTCAATTAAAATGAGGTATATTAGAGAAATCTTATCATTGACTTGACATGATTTTTTATTTAGTACATAATATGTATCTCAATTCATTGACATTTAACTTGATTATTATTGTTGGTAGTGTGATCGAACTCTAGAATAATTGTCAACAAAAGATGTTCATGAATTCTGTTTAAAATGTAGTACACTAGATACATGAATACTTGACGTGTTCGTTAGTGACAAATACTAAGTATAATTTATTAATAACTGCAATGATGTTGTTGGACACATCACACATCAAATGATTTTGTCATCTGAAAAGGTAAGGAAAGAGACCACACCTCGCATTATGATGATTAGGCTCATGAAATGATTTTGTCAAAAAACTAAATTAGAACATACAAAATTGTACTTTAATTTGTCGGGACTGGGACCAAAAGTAAGAAACAAAAATTTCCACACATCTCAAGTAAAAAGAGAAAGTAAGAACTAAGAACTAATGGAAACAGAGAAGCCCCCATATGAATGCTCATATATTAATATAAAATATTGATAAATTATCATTAAATGTTTAAGGTCGGCTGGAAGTCTTCAATCCTGCCAACTTTTAGGATTATTGAGAAGTTTCAAGTCTACTATGAAATTTATAATTATAAGGAGAAAGTGGACAAATCGGTATCACATTCACACCATATTTGTTAGATGTGTTCGAAATAATAATGTAATGATTGGAATTGACAATTAGAGCACTATATGGAGATGATACATATTATAATTTGAAAAATACCATAAATAGGTTACAACCAAAGAATTATATAAGAAAGTGAGTTACTTCATCATATCATTATATACGATCCTCACAAAAATAATTACTGTTTAAGTAATGAGTTACTACACCATATCATCATACACGATTCTCACAAAATGATTTATCCTTCAAAGACCTATCGACTCACAAACCGACTCACCATGTTAACCGTCTCAAAATCTAAATATCTCACTTGTTATTCTCTCATTATTGAAGTCCTCTTGTCGTTCACATCCTATAAAAATCAAAAGCAGACCAAAGACAAACCCAAAGGCCAAAAAACCCATTCAATCACGAGTCACAGCTCAGCACCACACAAGTAACAACTCTTATAACCCCACCTAATCAATGCCATATGCCGCTCACGCCTCGGCCTTGCCTTGCTATACCTAATCCGGTCCCCACCCCCCAATTAGCAACTTGTCCCTACTCTCTTTTAAAGTAATTTAAAGAATGTCAAAAAAATTGTAATTAAAAGATTAAATTATAAAGTTAATAATCTAGTTTAGTTATTTGTTTCTTTTGATATTCTTTTAGTGATTTATTTAATTTGGAATCTTAAGGATGGCCCAAAAAGGATCACATGGCATTAGAGGCAATTACACTCTAGTCTCAATTTTGCCATTTTTCACACTTTTCTAGTTAGCCCCGTTTTTTATGTACTCACTACTCACAGCTCACTAATCAATGATAATTGTCTAAGAATACGTATTATTTACATAATTAAGAAGGAGGTATATTTTAAAGGAGGATTTGCAAAACTATGAAAACCTAATACCAAATTAAGTTATGCAACAAATAATTTCAAAACTAAAAATAAAAAAACCTAATATTAATATATCAATCATCAGTAGTGTAATAATAATAATTCGTTCCTCTCCTCTCATCTCATAGCCGCCTTACATTCATTATCATTTTCCCCATCTCCAAACCCTAATATTATTAATACTCTTCTCTCTCGCTCTCTCTCTCTTATATATACCAACGCTCATCAAATCATATATGCGAAAAAAATTATGTTGTTTTTGTGTTTCGTCTGTACAAATTGAGATTTGATTCAACCTCTCAACAACGATCTATCATCTAATCCGTTTTGTTTCAAAGGTAAGTTGTTCGATCTCAATTTAATCAATTTTTCATTTTTTAACATATATAATCGGTGAAAATGTTCGTTTTTTGTCATTTACTTGGTTTAATCTAATCTCTGGAACATTTTGTCCGCAGATTTGATATAAAGGCTGTGACTTTTTATCAGATCTGTTTGGGAGCTATCAAAAAGATCGGATTTTTAACGGCCTGGAGTTGAGATTTTTGATTTGGTGTTGCTCTGGTTATCGCCGTAGAGATGTCGCTTTTGCCCAAGAGTGATTCGATTCATATCCGGGAGGTGTGGGCCGATAATTTGGATGAGGAATTCGCGTTGATTCGCGAAGTTGTCGATGACTATCCTTACATTGCCATGGACACTGAGTTCCCCGGTGTCGTGATACGTCCCGTGGGCAATTTTAAGAATTCGAGTGACTACCATTACAAGACGTTGAAGGACAATGTTGATTTGTTGAAGTTGATCCAGTTGGGGCTCACGTTTTCGGACGAGAAGGGGAATTTGCCCACTTGTGGGACGGATAAGTACTGCATTTGGCAGTTCAATTTCTGCGAATTTAACCCGAGCGAGGATTGCTTTGCCAATGAGTCGATCGAGTTGTTGCGCCAGAGTGGGATCGATTTTGCGATGAATAAGGAGAAGGGTATTGATGCCCAGCGGTTTGGGGAGCTATTGATGTCGTCTGGGATTGTTTTGAACGATAATGTGTATTGGGTGACGTTTCATAGTGGGTATGATTTTGGGTACTTGCTTAAGCTACTGACTTGCCAGAGCTTGCCTGAATCGCAGGCTGAGTTTTTCTCTTTGATCAATGTCTACTTTCCAGTGCTTTACGATATCAAGCATCTAATGAAGTTTTCGAACAGCTTGCACGGTGGGTTGAACAAGCTCGCAGAGTTGTTGGAGGTGGAGAGGGTTGGGGTTTGCCATCAAGCAGGGTCGGATAGCTTGCTCACCTCTTTTACGTTCAAAAAGTTGAAGGAAAATTTCTTTAGCGGCTCGCTTGAGAGATATTCTGGAGTGTTGTATGGTTTAGGTGGTGAGAATGGAATGAACAATCATTCCTAATAGGGGAAGGAGTTCAAACAATAAAAGTAATGAGAAAAATGAAGAAAAAAGAGGGATGTTGTAGCTGTCAACTAAGCAACATGTGTTGTGCACAGAATGTTGAGGATGCCACACTATATTGTACAATTTTCAATGATAGTTGTATTAAATATATGAAAATTTTAATCTGTTGGATTTTTGAATATTTCTGTCTTTCATTTTATTCATGTTGCAATGTGATCTTCTGTTAATGCTTTCTGTTCATATTTTTGGCTTTCGTTGGTCATTAATAATTATCAATTGGTGATTTCGGATGTTAAATGCATAATTTGTCGCTCAAAGGACACATTTCTTTCTTTGTGAGGGTATTTTTGGCCAACAATAACCCTGAATTCTGAAATTTTGGCAAGTGCTTTTTTGAACGGTTCTGGCCAATCTACCCCATTTGCTCTGTTTCAATTATTTACTGTACGGAAGCCAAGTTCTTCACAGGAATGTACTTCTTACCAGGAATCTTGCAGTCTTACAACTTTATAAAGGAGTAAATACTTGAAACAATGTTGTTAGAAGGTAGTCTACAGAATGAGGAGTCAATTAACCATGTGATTTTTGGAGCAAATTTACTTCCTGTTTTGCTAGTTGCATGTAAATGATGTGAACTGCAGTTTGCCTATTGGGCAGTAAACAGTGGCATTTATATAAGTTTACCTCTGAGTTTAGATAATTTTTCTGATTATTACAGACACTAACAGCTGCTGCTTTGGGTTCTAGTAATGATAAAAAAAAGATTTCATCTCCTGGCCTGAGACTCAATGTGTTAACCGAAAAGAAATGCTGGGCTTGGCTTGAGACGAATGATGGACTTTAACCGGGCTCTAATTGCTAAATCTGCCTGGTAACTTTGTCAGCCAAGGATTGCTAACGTTTCCATCTCTGAGAATGTAAATATCATTGAGGGCCTCATTTTTGCAAGTTGTTCATGGCACAGGAGAGAGATTATCAAAACTCAGGATATCATTGCCAAAGGGGCTTGCTACCGTATCTGCAGAAATTCCCAAGTCGAAAAATAGGACTCCCTGGTTTCATTTTCCCTACGACCACCTCAAATCACACTACAGTTATTCACTTTGCATATGTCGGTCATTGAATTATTGATGCCCTATGCTCATTATTTGACTTGAAATTGTGAGAGAAGTCCTCAGACTACCATCTTTCCTTCAGAAGGACCACCACACTTGATTTGGACACCCTCTATGGAAGGAGTTCTCACATCTGAAGTGCGTATTTGGTTGATTAAAATCATCAGTGGGAATCACCTCTCCTCAGGCGTCTTTCCTTGAAGGTGAAATCTGGAAACTCAGAATTCATGATAGATTTAAACTATTCTTGTGGAGAGTTGCATCAAACTCGCTTCCTATACGAATCAGATTGAGATTTTGATTAAATTCTGATGATGCCAATTGCCCTTTCTGTGCAGATCAAGAAGAAACCCTGAAAACACTTGTTTGCCCCTTCTCAGTTCAAATTTGGTTTATCTCTAAGTGTGGTTTCTGGATTAACAGATTTGCTAATTTTGTCTATTACACAATGGATCAATCTAATCTACACTGATGTAAACATTTCCTTGAGAGCCCAGTCGGCACCAAGACTTTGTTCTTTTCGCTGCAATCTTGATGCTCTTGGTTTGGTCTTTTCGCTACCACCAGGTTCATGGGAAACCATGCCCCTTAATCCAAGTTGCTGTCAAACTTGTCGAAAGCCAAACTATGACCACACTGATGCACAAGACCGTCTTCAAGGATTTAGATCAGTTAACAGATGGTTCAACCGTCTTGTGGGTGTTCAAAATAAACTCGGACTTTGCGTTTGAGACTTTTGCCGCTTGGTTTTGCAGGAATGACGAGGGATCCTTTGTTCATGCTGAAACTTCATCTTGGATAAGTAAATGCCCTTCTTCTTGCTTTCGAGTTAGCAAGGAAGAGAAACTTGAAGATGCACCTTGAAAGTGATTCACTTGAGGCAGTTCAACCAATTGATCAGAGTGACGAGATACCGAATTGGACATGCTGTGGTGATATTGCGATTGCATGCACAATAATTTCTGAGTTCCGAGATTGGTCTATTTCAAAGATTCCTGGTTTGGACAAACTATGAAGAGCGCGACTTAGCAAAATGGCATAAAAGCACAACTGGATTGGAGTGGTGCCCGTAGACACTAATTTATCTATTGCTATTGTTTTGTCTTTGCTCGGTTTATGTAATTTTGACATTCTTTCTAATAAACACCCATAAGTCCACACCCCTTAAAAGTCTAAGACAGCCACTTGTGCAGGGAATGAAACAGCTCTATTCGCACAACTGCAGTTCAAAGACAACATACTCGACAAACGAGGGGCCTTAGACTCGTGGCATTTCAATGGAACTACAAACTATGGCTCCTGGAAAGGCATATCATGTGGCATCCAGCCATTAATCTTGAATCTCGAGGCTTGGGAGGATGACTTTCGCCTTATTTATGTAATTCTTCTTTCCTGAGAACAGTTATTCTCCAAAATAACAGTTTCTGCGGCCAAATCCCTCGCGAGTTTGGTCGTTTAGAACAACTGGAATACATAGAATTCAGCAACGACAGTTTGGATGGCCAGATACCAAGAAACCATTCTCAATGTCTAAACTACCTTAATGTGATCGACAACGAGCTAACGGGAGTCATGCCATCCGAGTTTAGTTCTCTCATCAAACTAGAAGATCTAGGCCTTGCAGTAACCAACTCCCCTAACCATCCTATCGTTTAATGGGAACTTAAAATATCTCAGGCAACTTTCTTTGGGCTCCTGTGGCTTGTATGGAGAAATTCCATAATCTCTAAGTCGTGTTGATGATCTGTTTCGACTCAATTTTGCTAATAACAAATTTACTGGCGCAATTCCTTCTGGTATTTTCAGTATTTCCACCATGAGATTGTTTTTCATGGATGATAACCGGCTTCAAGGATCTATTCCTCCTGAAATTGGTTTCACATTTCCTAATTTAAGGTCTCTTAGTCTGGTAAAATAATAATTCCACTGGAGTTGTTCCAGTTTCTTTGACAAATGCTGCCTTTCTTCAGTATATAGGCTTATCTTCCAACAGTTATACAGGGGCAATGCCGAAAAATCTAGACAGGCTTTCAGATCTTCGGTTCTATCCATTTTCTCTACTCTTACACAAGACGATATCAGTTTTAGTTCATATTTGAAAAATTGTATTAAACTCACAATTATTAATGTCATTGACAATTTTCTGACTGGTTAGTTACCGGACTCTATTGTGAATCTCTCCACTAATCTAAGAACCTTGTCCTTGGAATATAATTTATTACAGGACTATTTCTTCAGGAATAGGAAACCTCGTTGGTCTGAGCAGATTGTATCTTGTTATTCAGTCTCTTCACTGGTCCCATTCCTTTTGCCATCAGAGAACTTAGTAATTTGCAAAAGACCAATTTTAGAGCTAAAAGATTCACCAACGAGCTCCCTTTGAGAACAATGCGTTCCACGGAGAAAGACCTCAAGAAACAACCTTTCAGGACCAGTACCAAGTTTATCGAGATACCTTCATCTGATAAACTTGAATCTTTCTTTCTATCAATAGACATCAAATGGAAGATCCAAAAGAGGGAGTTTTTGCAAATCAAAGTGCAAGTTCACTTGAAGGGAACACAAAGTTGTCTGGAGGCATTTCAGAGCTGAACTTTCCTCCATGTCCCATCAACAAATCACAGGAAGAGAAACTCGTACACTATACTTAAAATCAACTACCAACTGCTCTTTCTGGAGCCATACTCATTGCCGTTGTATGATTGTATATACTGATTCGCCAAAGAACAAAGTCAAGTAAGAATTTTAAGCGCGCAGTCTTATTTGAGAGCCAGTTCCTAAGGCTTTCTTATGTAAAGGAATTTTCAATGATGGGAATACATTGGTAGCGGTTAAGGTACTCAATCTTCACGTCGGGGGGGGGGGGGGGGGGGGGGGGGGCAAGACTTTCAAGGCATCGGTTTGTGGCATTGGTTTGTCAGTTTAAGGCCAATGGAAGCTTGAAACAATCTTTGCACCGGAATCACAAGGCCCAAAACGGTGTAGAAAATCAAGTATTTCACATTCATACAGAGGGTTAATATTGCCATAGATATTTGCATCTGGGCTTAAGTATTTGCATAATTTCACTGGATCAGCAACTTTCCATGGCGATATAAAGCCAGGAACTATACTTTTGGATGATGACATGACTGCCCATGTTGGTGATTTTTGGATTGTCACAAGGAATATCCAACATTTCAACCGAGTTTGAATCAGATGAGAGCAGTTCTGTTGCAGTAAAGGGAACTATAGTAATTTTTCCACCAGGTCTGGAATTTTTTAGTTTTTATCAATTTTTTAGAGCTGCATCATTATCTACTTTCTTGAAATACTGACGTTGGATCTTGATTATGTGATCAGAATATGGCGTGAGTGGCAAGGTTTCAACAGAAGGGGGGCGCATATAGCTACGGTATTGTCTTGTTGGAGCTGTTCACAAATATAAGACCAACAATGGTTGATGCATTTCCTGAGCATGGAGATCTTCATAATTTTGTTTGTGAACAACTATGAGAGCGCACGCTGTTAAAGAGAATTGACCCCCTCATCCTTCAAACAGAAGGCAATGGTTTTAGTTATATAATCACTGATCAGGGACCCTGTGGTTGCTATACTGAGAATTGGAGTGGCATGTTCAAGTTTTCAAGGGCTTGGATTATAACGATTAAGCGACAATAACGCATCGAATGCGAGGCAATAATTCCAGAAAAGGCTGTAGCAATTCGAATAGATCATGTTTTCAATTAAACAAGTTCTAATAATTCAGACACAATTTCTGATAATTCAGAATCAGAAGCTACACACTAGTTTTAACAAATTCCACAGTTGGACTCTGAATTCTAATCTTCAAATATTCAGACATGAGTAAACCATAACTTCCTTGCAGCGCAAAGAAATCAATACCATAATTTTGATTGTTTTTTCTTTCCTGCCGTCTCCCGTGGTTCAAGTTCTCTTGCGCTTAAGAGTCTTAATTTTCATGAAGATGTACTGGATGACTTCCTTTAGAGTGGCCTTCCTTTTCTCCTTGAAGTTCCAGAGCTCAGGAACCACGTAACGACCGCTTCGATTATATTCGTTCAGTTCTTTGAAGGCTGTCGTAACTGCATCATAAATGACATCCCCCCATTCCTCCCTCAGTCCTCGTAGTAATTCATCATCCTCCTTCAAAACTTCCTACATTTATGCAACAACTGTTAAGGATTCTCATATATTACAGACACAAACTGAGAGTTACAAAAATATTATAGATAGAGTCTATATCCACATGTTTTTAAAGTTTCATATCATGGGATGCCACTGTAATTATTTATTAGTAGAGCAAAAATGCGAAATTAGACCAAACCTTAGACCATGTAGAAGTAATTGTCCCCAATTGAGAAGTTGGTAATAAGGACAAAGGTTCTGGCTAAAACACGGTTGAAACACGAGCATGCTAAAGTGATACATTTGTGATCTTAAATACTACGAAAAATGGATAATGTTGCAGTTGCAATATATAAGATGCAAGTTAGGTCAAGGTTATCTCAAGATACCTGAGGATTCCCCTTTTCATCTTCAACAACTCGAAACGGGTGCCAGGCGGAATCCTTCAGTTTTTCTTGCCAAGAGGAGCACTCTTGCACAGCCTTGAGCTCATGATCTTCAGATGGGAATCTTAACTTGCATATGTCCCTGAAGGGTTTTTCATCAATTTCACCCATTCTCTTTATCCCAATATTGACCTGTCCGCTGTTCAACATGTCTTTCAATCCCTGACAATATATAAGACAAATTGGAAATAATCCTTTGGAGGTCGGAACATAAAACTTCGTCTTTTAAGAATATGCATACCCAATTTCACCAGAGCTGGAACTTGGTAGATGTTGGGGGAGAGTGAGATTTTAGGGTGAGGGTGTGTGTGGATGAGAGAGAGGTAGAAGCTAATGAGTACACAGTAATTTACTAATGAATATCGCCATACTAAATGTGTGTCCCTAAAATTATTCACAGTATATCCAGATCGAATAAATAACACATTTCATTAGAGCTTGGTAGATGTTGGGGGAGAGTGAGATTTTGGGTGAGGGTGTGTGTGGATGAGAGAGAGGTAGAAGCTGATGAGTACACAGTAATTTACTAATGAATATCGCCATACTAAATGTGTGTCCATAAAATTATTCACAGTATATCCGGATCGAATAAATAACACATTTCATTAGAGTTCAAACTCACTTTTCTTTGCATGCATATTAGTTCCAAAATACACGTATGCACTTCATTAGCATTTTATAGGCATTTGAACATTTCAAATAGTCGAGACTTATTTGATGCAACATACCCACAGTTATGCCAGTAACTCAATGATTTCATGGGGACCTTAAGGAACTCATACCTCAATTAGTTCTTTGCGAGCCTCTTGCAGCTCATCATTACTTAGGCGCTCCTTTCTAAGTAGTTGTTGATTTAATTCTTCAACACTCTCCAATTCCTCTATTTTATCCTGTAGATTCTCTTTCATCTGATTTATCTTTTGCTGGATAGCTCCATCGTCATCACCTCCCATATGCTTCATTACTTCTAATTTTCCTTTCAGTTCTTCAATTTCCATTTCCAGCTTTTGCTTCTCATCTAAATTTCTTCTGAGCTCAATAACCTTATTGAGAGCTTCCTGCTTCTCTCTCTGCAAATTTAAAAATATTTTACTCCATGAGCTAAAAGAACAAGTACTAACCGAAAATACAGTATTTTAAGTTCCATGACGTGTGTAACTAGATTGTGTGAGATGGAAGAGAAAACCATTATGATAACAAAGGCCAACCTTTTGTTCTTCGACTAGCCTCAGGACATTTTCATCGGCTTTTCTTTGCTCAGCAGAAGCCATTTGAAGCGCATTATTCCTCAAATCATTCTGAAAGATATTTAAAGCATTAGGTACTGACTCACTCTTTAACAATTCATAATATTCCAAAGCGGCTATAGCCAAGTTAATAATTTGATTTCCCAACTGAGAAGTGAAAAGGTAAGATTGCACAGAAAGGACTCAAAAATAAGTTGTAAAGACAAATGGGCTGAGAGACCTGCATCACGAATGGCCACAAGTCAGTAAAAACGGTCAACATGACTGCATCATGGTTTGGCAAATGGAAAAACTCATGAAGGGATCTATGCATGATTATATGCAGTAAGCAGAATAAGTCACCTTTCTTTTTTCCTCCTCAAGCTTCTGTCTCTCACGTTCAGTTAATGCTTCACGTTTGTTGAGTTCTTTGCTCCATGTGTCAAGTCGTCTCTTTTTATTCTCCAACTCTATGTTCAACATCTCTTGCTCGTCCAACACTCTCTTAATGCGCTCCCTAGCAATGCGCTGCAACTTTCGTGTTTCTGTATATAAAAAAACAACAAACTCATATCAGTCCCAACTGAAACTTAAAATCAGCAATTTGATTTAGGATGAATTAAACACAGGAGAATATTCTCATTGCATAAGTCCATATACTCGAAATTGAGAATCACAACACTACTAAGCAGATTTAATGCCTCGAATAACAGGATACACATTCATTTAATGTGAGGGAGAAAACGTCACATCTGCAACTTAAGAAGTGGGGGTCAAGCTTCATAATATGCAGCAAAAGGAGGATGTAAGGCGACGAACCTTCAGAGAAACAACGGTGAAGTTCATCTTTCTCGTCAAGCATCCTAGCTAGAGACAATGTCTTTACATTATACTTGACCTGCAACTCATCCAGGTTATCATTCCTCAAGTCAAGTTCATTGACCAGACTACCCACAACTTTGCTTCTGTCTTCAGCTGCTTCCAGAACAAGGTCTGAGATCGTTCTTAGTTCCCCTTTTCCACGAAGATAATCTCCCACAGGCCCTTCAGATTTGTAATCATCTTCACGAGCAAACCAGCCATAAATACTTGAACCTGGCAAAGTTTTTCGATCATCCCATTCTTTCTTGCTTCGGCCATCATGTTCAAAGGACCGCTCAAACTCCATCGCATTCTTAAAACCAGTCCAAGCATTGTCAAATCTCATAACAGCTTGTGCAGTACGATGCTGGTCATCCCAGAAAAGTAAAATCTCCAGAGGCTTGTATTTGGAGAACTTTTTCAACCAGTAATCACAGTTATCCACAAAATCACCATTCTTAGGCTCATCTCGTATGTTAGCTATAATCCCCACCCATGGCCAACAGTACATCTCATTTTTCTCAGGTTTAGCAGCAGATGCAGGTACCACAGGTTGAGGTGGTAGTTCAACCTCATTAGCCAGGTCATTTTCTAGGTAAGTATGCAGCGCAAGATGATTTGCTTTTTGCTTTGCGCTTTTGTTGCCCTTAGCCGCTCCAATAGCATGCTGAAGAAGATGATAGTACTGGTAGTCCTGTTTCTTCTTTCCAGCACAAAATGGACATCTAAAGGTACCACTACCCTTAGGGCCCTTTACTTTGTAGGTGCCAGCCTTCAGTAACTGATAAGGTTTCTCCTTGTATTCCTCAATTTCTGAATCACTTATATCCGACTCTTCATCTGAGCTGCCTCCCATCTGAGTAAACATGAAACTGTAGTAACTTAATAAAGCAACATTAAAATATTGAAGAAAGAAACGGGTATGTGATCATAGAAGAAGACAAGGGACTGGGGAACTTCAATAAGCAGAAAGAGACACAAAGAACAACAAGACTAAAGCTGCAACAAATATATATATATAGACCAAAGATTATATGCCAATTGCGCCTCCATCATATAAATATCACGTTAGCTAGAGACCGGATACCTTGAGCAAGATTTTCTTGAGAAGCTAGATTTTCATTACTAGTTGTTAAAAAGCATAGCTAACCAATTACGACTCAAAACACTTTACAAATTAATCACAGGCTAATCAACTAACATGAGCAAAAATTAGCTAGCAGTTGAAAGGTTTGCACCCTCCAGGTTCACAATATGAATTATGAAATGCAGACTAACACCGCACGTTCACAAACAGATGACCCCACATTCACAACAGCTTAGTCACTGAAACAGTGGAACTACTATACACAACCTACGACATTCAACACGAGTTAACTCGGTTGATTAACAAGACTAACGGTGCAACAAATACAGATATAGACCAAAGATTATTACATATGCCAATTGCTCCATCATATCAATATCACGCTAGCTAGAGACCGGGTACCTCGAGCAAGATTTTCTAGAGTAACTCAATTTCTATTACTAATTGCTAAAAAAGCATAGATAACCAATTACGCCTCAAACATTTTCTTCAATAAACTAATCAGAGGTTAATAGACTAAAATGAGCCAAAATTCCAGGGCAAAAGTCTAGAATTGAGCTAGCAGTTAGCACTATGCAGGCTCACAAAACGAATTACGTAATGCAGACACGAACACCGCAATTTCACACAAAAAAAACACCTAATTCAGATGACCACATTCACAACAGCTCAGTTACTGAAACAGTGAAACTACTGCTATTATACACAGCCTACAACATTCGAACACGAGTTAACTCAGTAGAAATCACGCTACTCATAAAAAAATCGAGTGCTGAAGGCTCTAGCTCTAGTTACGTTCTCTAGCAAAAAACGCCTAAAATTTCGAACATTTTTATACTTTAATTCGCAAAAATCGTTAACATAAAAAAGCACGGGGATTCTCTCACCTCGATGAAGAGAGGCAAATGCGGGAGGAAGTTGTACTGTGTGCGACAGCGGTGCGGTGATCACCGCCTAGAAAATGATCGCCGGAGATTTTGAGGTGAGAGCCGGAAAACCTAGAGAGAGAAAGTGGCGGAAGGAGCTAAGAGAGTGGCAGTAGCATTTACTAATTAAATATTCTTTTTGTCCGTTAATTAGCGCTTTTTTGGCTAGTGGGACCACCAATTGTTACAGTTCCAAAAAGAATCTTTTTTTGTAGCACTGATAACAAGATTGTTTGAATTTTTAGCTTAAAGGAATTTCTAAAGAAAAAAAAAACTAGCTAAAAAGTGTTTTTTTCAAACAAAAGATTAATTTAATGTTTTTTAGGAGTATGTAGACTCAAACAAAAGATTAATTTAATGTTTTCTAAGAGTATGTAGACTCCACTTTAATATTATTGTAAATTATTTGGGCCTATAACTGAAGAAAATTTGCCACCTTAACCTTATTTCAGGTCATGTGGATGTAATCATTGATCAATTATACTATTGGATTTTGAAGATTTATTTCCATTTTTACATAGGCCTCACTTGCTATTTGGGCCACCTATAATCGCCCACAACATGACAACAGTAACTGTTGAGTTATCAGACTTCCGGCCCAATACTTTACTGGCCCAATAAGTCAATTTGCCGAATCTTAAAATGTGTGGCCTTTCTGGCCCACGTTTCCATATCAAACAAAATGAAACTAAGTTAATGGGGTCAGTTCAGTAGTCTGATACAAACAGAAAGCAGAATATTTGGTGGCAGTAGCTAAATTTAGAGGCACAGCACGTCAAAAATAAAACATAATGGTCTTGGAAGTGATTATGTTAGGAATTTTTTTTCTGAGGCCTTGTATGGCGAATAACATGTGACAAAAGAAGGTCGAAGTCTAGTTCTAGGCCTAAATACATACACCAATTAATTGTAGGCAAAAGGTGTTTGACTTGTACATTTCTTTAGAGGAGTTTCCAGCTGATTTCACCTCTTGATGTAATGTTTTTCTGTAATTTAGTTTATAAAAGTGGTGGAATAAAAAGATATGTAATAATGGCAGTTACTGGTTCTTGGAGTAGCAAAAATTGACCCTCAACAGAAAATTTGGATATAAAAAAGACATTGCATTGTGCTGTTTTACTGTAGAAAATTTTTTAGTTGCTCATAAATAAAGTTAGCTATGTTGCATCAAAGTTTGTTTGATTGTGGAAAAATCTTCGAAATATTTGATGAATTACACACAATCTGAAGCCATAGAAATGCTAAAAAATCTGTCCTTAATTTTATTCAAAACTTTAGGGAGTTTCTCTATATAAAAATTAAAGTTTAAACTACTGCTATGTCAAATTTTAAGGAGTTTTTTACTATATATATATATATATATATATATATATATATATATATATATATATATAGGGAAAGTTTCTGTATTTAGACCAAAAATCTCGGGGTCTACCTGTAATTATCACATAAAATTATGCTGGATTAGGTTTAATCTCAATGTAATAACTTATATCTTAATTCAATAAAATTATGTTTCCATAATCATGGGAACACGAAATAGAATGAACTTAGGATGACTTTATTTGGCCTTATAATTTATAGTGAATCTCATCAGTCGTGACTCCTGAGCCATTGGAAATGATTTTTGATTTTTGCTTGCCTCCTAGTTTATGGGGTTTTTGTCCTCCTCATTTTTGGTCTCCAGTGATGACACATGTTCACTTTTAATTAGTCTTTTAAAATGTTATCCTGTAGTTGAAATTTTTTTTTAAAAAAAAAACAAAAAACTCTAACTCAATTCTCAATGAAAATGGAGTCCGGTGAATATTGGGGTCTTTTCTGATAACCGCACTTGCTCTAATGTTATATAAGTTGACCCTTCTGTTGCAGCTATGAAAAAATTAGAAGAACTACTTTTAGTTTTAGCCCTTTGCTAGTGAGTGGTTTCTTTTATGGCCAATAAAGTTTTTGTAAACATTTGCAAACACCACCTATATATAAAAAACATGACTTCAACCATGAGCTAAATCAATTTGCTAATTAGTCAATAAAGTTAAATAATATATCTAAATTAAAATAAGATAAATTTGGTTTTTCAGTTCCGAACTAAGTAAAGCTTATATACATATATTTTAAGCTAGAAGCTGATACGTAATGGAATTATATACGTTGTCCATATAGTTGGATTAAAAAAGATTTTTTTAATAAAACAAAAAGAGATAAATATATTTTAATTGACAAACGAACATGTATATTCCTTATAAATGCAATCTTAAGTGGAATACCATGTAGCATTTAGACGCATGTTTTTTTTTTTTCATCAAATATTGAAAATGCTGAATAAAAAAAGATTGTTTGAAATTGTTACTTGATTTATTTTACACCTTAACTAATTTATATGGCTATTTATAGTGTATATTGAGTACCAAGAAAGATAACACGATTTAATGAATGATTTGGAAGATTGAGTTGCTATAACTAATGAATAACTAGGTATGATAATAATATATTATGGATTTTTTGCTATTTGACTTATATATTGATTGATAAAAGGGGCAAAAAAGAGAATTTAAAAAATTACTTTGACAACAACATTTTGTGTTTTGACAATATCACTAGTCTTCTTTTATTGAGCACAGGCTCTTCGATCCATCTTTTATATTCCCAAAGAAGAAGATTATTTCTTTGCCACACATATTTGGACCCAATCATGATCAGATCCTTTTCGATCTGCCCCTCACCTCATATATAGCTTGTCCAAAGATTCATATCAATCTAGCAATTCTTTGTTAAAACTTTATTCTTTTCTAGTGGTATAAATTCATAGGTTGTCAAGTTTATTAGTCAAAGACTATTGAAAGTATGGTAGGGGTTATTTTTCACTTTAGCATTTCTAAAATAGGTCCCAGATTCTAAATGAACAAATTCAACTTTTTGATTATTGAAGAATGAAGTGAGGGGTAGAGTTCAGAGTTACGCTTACACCCCCTAGAATTTACCATAATTTTATTTCCAATATTGAGATTCTTTTATACTTCATAATTAATTAAAAATTAAAAACGTAAAAGTTATAAAATAATTTTAACGTACTATAAAATTCGATTATTAATTATTAATTAAATATGAGAAGAAAAACTATTGCTTAGTATTAGTTCAAACTTTGGATTTAAAATCACATTGTATAAATCATATTTTCTTTTAGTAACATTAAGTTAATGAAAAATGAAAATTAAAACAAAACAAAACCAAATAAAATATTTTCTTTTCAATCATTTTTATTTACTAATAGATATATTTCTCTGTAATATCCATTCTTTTTTACCTTTCCCTACCCCTTACCAACCCTCTTCCCCATCGCAACCCTTTTCCATTAACTTAATAATACCAAAATTAAATATAGTTTCTGCTATGAAATTTTAATCTATGAAAATTTGAAATATAATTAAGTGATAACTTTTTATGTTTAATAATAATTTACAATAAAATCTATCCTATGCTAAAATTATTTTATAGTTTAATCCCAAGTGTTAATTAATTTTCAAGTATAAGAAAATTTCAAAATAATAAATGTAATCAAAATTTTAACAGTGTAAATGTAGTTATTGAAAGTATTTTGGAGGAAGAATCAAAATATCCCTAACTTTTTTATCTGTATCGAACAAATTGCTTGCCGGAAGCCTAAAGTTGACAATAATTGCACTAAAAATGATTAAAATGACCTTCGTACTCTAAAAGACAAAGCATAAAAAGGTGGCGCACTAGTGGCTTAAAAATTGGAAGGAAATAAAAACCTTATTTATGTTTTTAAAACTTTTCGGACCAAACAAACAAAAGCTAAATAAAGCTCAAATTTTCAACAACATGTGCATTCCTTTTTTCTACTCACTAAGGTTTGCTGCCTGCCATTAATTTAATAACCACAATTCACAAATCATGGCGTTAGCCAGATACTATGAATAAAAACCATATTGACTTTTAAAGTTTTGAGCACAAAGACTTATAAAATATTAACAATAATATCTATTTGAAATGCAGAAAGCACAGTGAACTTAATAAGGCCACATTTCGGAAGTTGAAGAATCCTCATAAGATTCATAGTAGCCCATGCTTGATTTGGGGGTTGTTATTTTGGATATTTGCACATACACTCTCTTGTGTTTGATCTAATAATAGAAACCTGTCTTGCTGTCACCCTTCTGAAGTTACAATTGTATAAAAATAAGGGGCAGGTCTGTCATAATATTCTTCAAACTTTAAAAGCGTCTTTCTAGTTATTCAAGAAAGTTTATTTGTAAAGTTTTCTTTTGAATATCAAGAGGTATTTATGTAAATATTAAAAAAATACGGGGATGTTTCTTGTATTAGACCAAATTTAAGGGGATGTGGTGTAATTATCAATTATATTTACAAATTTATAGGGATCTCGAGGGGAAAACTATAAATTAAATGTATGCTCAGTTTCCTATGAACTTCACTAATCACGATTCATCTTTTTCTCGCCCTCCGTTTTTATAAGTGGCATTGCAAAAAATCTCACTTTTTTGACAAGTAAGAAGATTCATTGTAGGATGGAAATACAAAATTAAGTGGAAGAGACAGCAAAACCACGACTTATGTCTCAAACTTGATCAAATTTTGTTTCAAATACACACTCTCTCCTAAGAAATTGCTCAATGTCCCACCATCCACTATCTTTTCTTAATTCTTTTTCTCCCCACAAAATATTTTATACCTTCACTTTTTTGGATCTCTTGAGAACCTCCAAGTCAACCATATCAAATCCAGTATAAATGCATGAGAACCTCAGTGTCATAAAATCACCAGAACAAAAAAAAAAAACTGAACATATTGTACTCTATATTCATACTTGCATTGTTCCTTAGTACATTTTGGCATTTCATATATTGCACAAGAGATGGAAGACGACGGATCATCGGCACCCTCGACACCGGTGACACCCATGACACCGGGGACTCCTGGTGCTCCTCTCTTTGGAGGATTCAGGCCTGAGAGAAACAGCAATGGTATTAGAAAATCATCTCTTCTCAAAAGCTGGAGATGCTTCAACGTCGAAGCCTACGCCATGGAAGAAGGCGCCCTGCCCCCTGTCACATGCGCGCTTTCACCACCGCCCATCTCCCTCGCAAGAAAGGTGGATCAGGATATATCTCCACAATGCTATGATATTGTTTATTTATCGTTATTGAAATAACATTCATTTTCTATGTACTCGTATTTACTTGTTCATCTTTTCGATGTGGGACTGTTGTTCGCCCCAGGTGGGAGCTGAGTTTATAGGTACATTCATACTAATCTTTTCCGGGACGGCAACCGCCATAGTGAACGAAAAGACACAAGGAGCCGAGACGCTTCTCGGCCTGGCAGCCTCCACCGGATTGGCCGTCATGATAGTCATACTCGCGACAGGACATATCTCCGGCGCCCACCTCAATCCTGCGGTGACGGTCGCCTTTGCTGCTCTCAAACATTTTCCCTGGAAAAATGTAAAAGCTATAGCAACACATTACATCATTAGTCAATTAATCACTTTTGAAAATCTGATTCTTGTAAAACTTTTTTATTTTCCAGGTTCCAGTTTATATAGGAGCACAAGTAATGGCATCAATGTGTGCTGCATTCATGCTTAAGGTTATTTTCCACCCTATAATGGGTGGTGGAGTAACTATTCCTAGTTCAAGCAATTATGCTCAAGCTTTTGCTTTGGAGTTCATTATCACATTCAACCTCATGTTTGTTGTCACTGCAGTAGCCACTGATACAAGAGCTGTAAGTACACCACACCAACCACTCTTCTTTCTCTTAACAAAAATATCCTAGAAAATTTGCAAATTGCAACTATTGTTTAATTATTAGTTCCATAGCAACAAAAATGAGTCAATGGTAAGAGATGGCAACTGAAAGTCCAATATTAAATGATGCACATTGACTGCAGGGACAAAAAACATTAATATTTCAGACAAGATGAGAGTCCACCAGTTAAATGCAAACTAGTGATATGGCAATAAAGAAAGAAGATGGTTGAAATAGTGAAACAATATATTTTTTTTTACTAGATAGTTGTAAAACCAAGGGGGGATCCAGATCTGAGTTTTAGAATCTTCTAAAACAGGTGGGTGAGCTAGCGGGAATAGCGGTTGGAGCTACTGTCATGCTCAATATTCTGATAGCCGGGTAAGGTTCAAAACTTGTTCAGGTTAAATGTTTTCATTGTTTTCTGTTTCTTCTTCTTCTAATTAATAGTAGCATGTGACAGAACGTGTAAATAACGTGCATTAGCAACATATGACGTTGGTCCCTACATATATCATTGGTATAGCATGGAACAATTTCACACGTACGCACACTCACTAATTAGTATATTTGGGCCTGCACGAGTGATCTAGATGGTTAAACGGGTGGGAATTATTCTCCTTGGTCTCAAATTCGATCCCATAAGAACTATAATTTTGTTCTGATGTACTTTGGCCTTTATTCTTTTTTTGGCAACATATTTTATGTACTATGGATAAATAAGCACTCCGGCCCTCGTCCTTTGACCGGTAAAAAAAATTCGCCGAAAAGTTTATTTTTCGTCGGAATTTGAAACTTGAACATGGGGGTTTATCACAATTTAATCTCAATTTTAATAAAATACCCTCTTTTCACTTCAGTTTTTGTTATATTTCTTAATTTTCAAACCCTAAATTTCGATAATTAAATTAGGGTTTGAAAATTAAGAAAATATAACAAAAATTGAAGTGAAAAGAGGGTATTGAGACTAAATTGTGATAAACCTCCATGTTCAAGTTTCAAATTCCGACGAAAATAAACTTTTCGGCGAAAAAATTCAGTTGGATTATTGAACAGGGGCAAAGTACTTATTTATTCAGGTATAATATAGTGGGTTTGATGTTTTTACCTAATTTGAATTATTTCTTCCTTCCAAACGTAAAGCTTTTGTGGGGCGTTCCTGTACACTAAGTTTATCACACCATAAATATTATAGAAACAAGCCTCTTGTTTCGAGACCTTAGTAATTGGAGATGTAACTTACTTTTAAATAATTGTCCAGTTCTTTCCAAGTCATTTGGAACGCTTCTTAACAAGATAATCAGATTCCATCCAAGATTGATTAGCTTGTCACTTACCCGCGTATAGAGTTAGTAATCCACGATTATTAAGTAGTTTGTCACTTACCCACAGTAATAGTTCATACATGAGGGGCATCCTGAATTTTGTCGCATATCAATTGGACTATATTCTAAACAATATTATATTCAGAATCTTCCATGTCCTTTAAGTAAAATGAATAAAGAAACTTCTAATTTCTGTAAGCGCAAACAAAAACATGATTCCAGATGCTTAATCATTACACAACTAAGAGGGACAACAGTACTAATATTTTGTTTTTTAATATTACTAATTGTTTCTAATGCCGAAAAGAATCACTCTCCAGTCTCCACGAATAATTCAAGAGTAGGGTGGCCACGAGTTCTTTTCCTTTGTGGAGGCTCATTATGTCTGTTTCACATCTCGTCTAAGAAGATTAAAAAAAAAAGAGGGCAAAAACAATGTCAACATGCATGCAGAATCTGTAAAGAGACTCATATGCGAGCGAATCCAAAAAAATGGGGCAAGGGATTGCAAAATTTGATCCTTTCCTCATCGTATAACCCGGTTCTTCTATTTGTCATCCAAGCAGAATCTTTCATTCCGTCAATATCTGATATAGGACCAAATCAGTAAAGGCATAATTTTACAGAAGCATATTTAGCCAAAGCTACTAACCCCGTCCTTTGTCTTAACATTACAAGCAAGTAAATGGTATAGAAGTGATGGGAGAGATTCATTTACTTGCATCTCTATTAAGCTGGAAAACTCTAGATATCTTTTTCGGACATAGAATCAGAAAAGCAAACCGAAATCTAAATAGGAAATGCACGAGCCTAACATACAGATTCATCGATAATCAACAATCACAAAGTTGACGCTAATGATGGACCCTAAGTTCACCAAAAAGGATGAACAAGTATTAAAGCTTTTGAAATTCAATGTGGAGAAAGATAACAGTTTTTTCTTCTTTGGCAATACAGGGAAAGTACAGGAGCTTCAATGAATCCAGTAAGGACATTAGGACCGGCAATCGTGGCAAACAATTACAAAGCCATATGGGTCTACCTCACTGCTCCTTTCCTTGGTGCTCTGGCTGGAGCAGGCGTTTATTCTGCAGTGAAGTTGCCTGATGTAGATGCTAGTGCAGGTGAGAAGCCATTAGCAGCAGTTAGCTTCAGAGGATGATCTTTGTACCTGAACAAATGAAACAGATATGTTGTTAGCAATGAAGGGAAAAGCTATACAAGATTTACATATATGAATAAGATGATAACTTTGCATCTTGTAGATTTAGATGTATATATCAAGCGAAAGCTTCACATCAAATGGCTTGGGGAAGAGTGATTAGTGGTGACTAGATCTCTCCCTGGCCTTGAAGAAACAATGACACTTGGGACTGAACACAAGCATTTTCAAAAATTCTCTATCATGCATAGCTCAATAAAAATGCTAGAGGGTTAAAGGAATTAGTTAATCAAGAAAAGTAACAAACTTACTACATGCAGAAGAAAAACAGTTGATTTCGTACACCAATTTATCAAAAGCAAAAAAGAATGCCACAGAAAAACGTGGCAAAGGAATTATTTGCCACCCCTGGTCGGTAGTCTACCCTGGATTACAAAGAGAATCACGTCCAGCAAAAGAGTGATCGACTCGGGGAAAATAACAGAGTTTATGCACTGCCTAAAATCTGACACTTATTCCCACTGATATAACAGTACAAACAAAGAATAGAACAACATACATGATCAAAATACCATCAAGACAATGATTTTACCATCGTTCATCAAAACATTGAGATTACATGAAAATATAGTCTCATCTGCAGCACACAAACGCCTAGCACCTAAAAACGACCATTTTTTTCTTCATATCTAACATCTTTTTGACTTTTCCCATGACAAAGATGTATAAGGCTAAAGATACTAGTCTATATAATGCAACCAAACACATCCTAAATCAAACCAAAACAAGAAGAGAATGTCAAGTGGGCAAACCCATGAGTCCTTAGCATCATTAATAAATAAGACATGAGAGTGTTGTAGTAAGACAATGAATCTTTTTATTCAGATCTTTCTAACATTGTTATATTCTTTCTATCTAATAGCACATAAAACAAAGGTCTGAAATGACATAAAAGTGAGACACCTAAGTTGTCATTGACAAGAAAGTGTGCACTGAAGCATACAAGGAGCTAAGACATGGATTACCATGTCACCACAAAACTTACATCGCAACTAAAACCAGAAACACACAGGGGATATGTACACTTCTCATTTCAATATCAACCGGAGCACAGACGCCATAAAACTGATATCATGGAAACATGGATCGGAACAACTACTTCTATAATCATTTAGTTGCTCGAGCAAAATGAATCATATTTCAGGCCAAGGTAAAAACATCCAATCCATCATTTGATGAAGTTATACGCATTAACCATGCTCGAGGGAACGGGGACACTATTATGGTAATACCAACAAACAACGATACAAAATGAAGGTGGAAGCCGAGTTTTTCGATCGAACCTTTTCGTCAAGATTTAGCACCTCGGCGACAGTTGAATTCACGTTCATCCATGCTCCAACTCCCACAATCATATTACCTGCAGTTTGTGTTCAAACAGAGAATTTCACTGTCACTTCATGCTTGAGCAAACAAATAGAAAAATTTGGAGAACAAATAAATAAATAAATAAAACCTAAATGCAAATTAACACACCGTTCAACAATTTCAAACCATCTCCATAACCCGGTTTTGACTCGTCGGGTCGGGTCTGGCCCGGGACGAGCGGGCTTTGAAACTTTGTAACGAGTAAAGCAAAACGGCTGCGAGTAAAATGCCGACGAGATCGGCAACGGCGTCCTTGGCGGAGCCGCCGGCGGATTTGAAGAAGCCGAGCTCGTCGGCGAACTCCTTGGCGGCGCCGGCGGAGAAGGAGACGACGGATCCGACCAGAATGCTGCGGCGGCGAATGAACGAGTAGCGTGTTCGCGACGCAATTAGGGATGAGAAAATGGAGATGAAGAAGCAGAAGAGAACGTGTTCTAATTTATCCATCGCTAGCCAATCGTCGCCGTTCTCCATTTTTCAAGACAAAAATTTGTTTAATTGAAACACCAATTCTGTTCCTTGTTCGTTCGAAGCACAAAACGTATAAAATTAAGTATTGGATTAAGTGGAATTATTAAGCGCTACAATTTAGTGCTATAAACTTGTTTTTATTATTAATTTTGTTGGTTTACAAAGCATTTAATCTCCAAATTAAAACACCTTAACTTTCTAAAATTATGGAAACTGTGATTTGTGAAAAACGAAAATAACAGCGCCGTCATTACCTTCAAGAAATTGTCGGATGTTTTAAATAATTTAGCGAAAAAGGTCCACAATTTTTAAGTACGAAGAGTATTGATCTCCTCTTCATGGATCAGAGTTTCCACTTAAGTTCAGTAGTATTCAAGAAAATGTATCTTACTTTTAATTTTCAACTTCAAATGTCATACAAGCTGAGTTATTAGTACACACTTTACACTAAAAACATCTTTAATAATTAGTTCGATGATAAAATAGACAAGTCAAAAGCATAACTTTGAAGTCTGAACTGCTTCACAGATTTTCTACACCGTTAACTAAAATCTCCTGGTACTCCAACAGGAAAGCGCCCGACAACCAAAATCACTCCGAGAGACAATATAACGGGGAAAACTCGAGCTAGATATTATCAATATATATTAAGTGAAGACAACATAAACAAAACTGAAATCTCCCACAGGAGATCCAAATATCCAGTTTCCATGTTACCCATAACATTAAAACAACATTTCTAAAACATCTAATTTTTCTTCATACTAATTCATCTTGCTGATCAACTCGTTTATGCGATCCTCACGATTCCCAGAGTCTCCTCCATCATTGAAACGTTTCTTCTTTCCAACCAACGCTTTTTCTGGGTTGTTCAGCTTAAAGGGGCAGAGGAAATTGGTGACTGTCCTAAAATGAGGACCAACAGTTGTAATTTCATTGACAATATCTTGTATGCAAATGATGTTATGCTCACCCAATTCCTGCAAAAGAATAGAATAAGTTAAAAACTCAAATAAGAGAAATCAACTGATACAGGCAACAATATCTCTAAGGATATGCTCAAACCTGTTCAACAATGTTATTGTCTGTCAAAGGAATCCTCTGCCTGTCAATTTTTATAACACCTTTCTTGTAAATCAAGTCATTCACGCTCTTGACACTGGGATATCTGCACCAAAAATAAAATAATTCAGGGGATCCGCCACAAATTTCTTCAGTATAATGACCATTCTTATAAGTGAAATCGAGTATATTAGAATATTGAATGGGATAGACGGATGTAAGAAAGATACAAGTGCAGCAGGCTGCTCGAAGACATAATGGATAATCTTGCATCATGTATAGTTCGTGAATTTGAGAAGCAAACTCAAAGGAAACTGTTTAAACAAGTCATGTGACAAAACTGAGACACGCTACTGTAATAAAGGGAGACTAACATAAATGAAAACCAGCTTGATCTCTCCTTTACAAAAAGCATGCACGGTGCATTACTTTTGATAGGAATTAGGCCAGTAGTTGAAAAAAGGAAGCTTTCTAGAATTTAGAATAGTTGCTTAGGATGCATCTTATAACTACTTGAACTTGTACGAGAGACTTTGGGGCGACAAGTTAATATAAATGAGGGTAATGGGTACTAACAGCTCAAATGGACTGAAATAGAGCAATACAAAGACAACAAGAGACAGAACTTTAACATTTCTTAGCAACTAACTCTTTACTTCCTTCGAATTACAAATTATCTTCACTAACATACATCTGAGTGTGCATAGATGTATATACATACTTATGCACGCACACAGACAAATGTCTTTGGATGTGTTTGTGCAACAACCTTGATCAGAAACATTAAAGAATGTTTAACGTAAACAGCAATGTAAAACATCCAATATAGAAAACTTTAATCAAAACAAGGCCCTTTTATGTCGTTATAGTAGTAAAGAAACTTTTCATACCCATAGGTCACATAAGGCTCCACCTTCTGCAAGATCTCCATTACTCCTTCATTTGCCTTCACAAACACCCCGCTAAAGATTTTCCTCAGTCTCAAGGAGTATAGAGTCTTTCGAGTTTTTGGATGCATATCGTTTTTTCTGCAATCGACAAATAAAATATAGAATTAGAAACCCCTGAACCTTAACAAGATACGCTGCAACGGGAATATGTCATTAGAGCTTACCCTCCAATGCGTATGACGAATAGGAGCTTGGATTCCGGAGCCATCGATGCTTTTCTTGTTCGCTTCCCCCGACTCTTCATCTGAATAAGGTCCAATTCCTGGACGACACGAAGCAGTACATTGAGTCCTTCCTCATTCTACTACTTAAAATATACTTGAAGACAATTAACTTGTAAACCTATAAAAAAATCTAACTACAGTCATATAAGCAGTACCACATCATCAAACCTAGAACTAACAATCCTATTTCTACATAATAAAATCACTCCTTTATATTATACTAAACCCTAGCAAATGAAAAGGCACAAATAGTTAATCACAAAATCATATGATATGAAGCAAGTTGAACAATTTAATTTACTTTATCGCGGTATTCTCGAATGAATTGCTCGGGCTTTTTGATGAACAAATTGGATTTGCGACCCTTAACCCTCTCTTGTAATTGAAGCTTCCTCGTAATCGCCCACTGCTCGTTCGTCTTCCTCTTCTTCAGAACGATCTCCGGTATGTAATTCAGAGTCGGCGGCGGTGCGTCGGCGTCGGAGGCGGCGGCCATGACGGTTGTAGAATTAATTATTCAGCACAACAAAACGAAACCCTAAATACGAACGAAGCTTAAAGAACTTAAAAAAAAAAATGGAATATGTCGAAGGAGAAGTAGGGTGTGTTAATAGGGCTTAAACTTTATAAAGTCTTTATTTGTGAACTCGTCTGGGCTAGTTATTTTGGAATGGGCCACATCCATTTAATTTGGGTTGTGATTTATTTTCATTTGGTAATTCCTTGTAAAGGGCTAGTTATTCCGTAAATGGGCCGCGTCCACTTAATTTGAGTTGTGATTTTGATCTGAGGAAAGACAAAGCTAGTATTGAAGGCTTACATCATGTTTTAAACTTTGGCATCCTAATTTCGTAACTTAATATTCATTATAGAAATTAGAAGCAGTTATTAATGTTAAGTTTGTATACTCGCGTGGAGCCACCCACGAGGTTTGAGTGAGCTCGTGCTAGGCTAAACTTTCAGCCATGCCGTAGCGACTTCCGACAAAATCGTGTTACAGCCGCAACGAGAAATCGACTGTAGCAATTTAGATGATTACCCGTACCACGAAGGAGAACTTTCGCTTGAATGACATTACAATGCATGTCGTTCGTTGTTGTTTGGCTACCAAACGTACATTTCATAACCATTCAACCAATCGATGTCTCCATGACAACCGGATGCTCAAATGATTGATAAAAAGGTAACTCCCTCGTCCGACATGAACCGAATCGTGCGTGTCAGGGGACGACCAGTCTAAACAAATAAATTTTGATAAAATATTCCAAGTATATTAAACGAGCATAAGTAATATTTATGTACCCAAGTTTAAAGTTTCTTTGATTACCAAACAAAAGACAATTCACCCAATTTTCCATCTTTATACAGTAGCATGCTGCATTTAAGATCAAACTAACCTTCACATATAAAAAAAAAAAAAAAAAAGAAAGAAAATTAAAAATCCATAGCCACAAGTTTCTTAAAAAATCAAAGAAAAGAAAACACCTCTCTTCCTTTCATCATACAAGCTCCAATTTCAAGACTCTTTTCGGGGTAAATTAATTATGTTTTATTATTATGATTGTTTTTAAAAAAAAATTAGTAAAGAAATGGACGGTAATTATTATTCAATTTTTCGAATATACATGAAAATCAAGTCTTTTTTTAAATACCAATAACTTTTAGTAGAAATTCATTGTGGGAGCTTAGAAATGAGACTAGTAGAATCATCTTTATACAACATAAGATGTTTGCATGACATTGTTTTATAATTTAGATGTTTGATAAACACTAAGCAAATAAATTAATGGGTGTTTAGCATGTTACACCCTGAAAATAAGTCACTTTGTCACTTTGCCCCCGTAATTACACTATGAGCAGAATGCACCTTAGAAATGATTAATTTTGGCAAAGTGCACCCTAGAATTACATTTTTTTGGCATTGAGTGATTTAATTCATTATATATAGGGTAATTTTAGTATTTTTTAGTTTTCTTATATTTAAAGTTCTTATGTAAAACATTCTTGTGGTTTTATCATTTACCTTCATTTTCACTTCTAAAGTGTGCTTAAAAATCATTCTTAAAATTATAAATAAGTCAAAATTCATTTAAAAAAAAAAAACTTCAATAATATACTAAAATTATCAAATATGACATTTCCTAGTTGTAGTAGTTAGGTTAAGTATTTTTCTTATAAAAATAATTTCCAGGGTTTGATGAATTGTAATTCTACCACTAGTTGAGAATTGCAATTTTAATTTGTCCCTAATTCTGCAATGAAAATTTTTCAACTTTGGGGGTGCACTCTTTTACAATTCTAGTGTGCATTGTGCTAAAAATTTAATTATCGGGTGCAAAGTGCAAAAGAAGCTTATTTTCCGGCTTTGAGAGTGCACACTATAACATTCCTAGGGTGCATTCTACTAAAAATATAATTATGGGACGCAAAGTGCCAAAGAAACTTATTTTCAGGGTGCAACATGCTAGACACCCTAAATTAATATATGCTTCAGGCTGACAGGTCGGTATAATTAAAATTAGCTTGTAAGGATTATATTGTTCTAGATTTTTTTCCCACTATAGATAGAAATCTAAATTATATAGTTTATGTATAGGTGTTAAAGTTGTGGCCTGATTCTTTTTAAAGAGTTTGATTGTAATATTTGAATTCTTATCATTCTTCTATTGTATTTTCGTTCATTCAACTTAATATTACTTAAGTTATTAGTAGTCAGGGTAAACAAAATCTTGGAGTTTCTAGAGTTATGTTTATTTTATAAGAAGTTTTAAAGCCTTTAAAGTTATTGGTTAGTTTGAAATGACCTTTTAAATATGTTTGTTATAGTAAAAGATAAAAAATGTACATAAGTTTCTAGTATTAGTTTGTTTTGTAAGAAATGTATAAAAATTCTTTTATACATCTTAGATTATAATGATTTTCATCGTATATTGAAATATTTGACTCTTATAATTTAGTGAAGGTTTCACTAGTTTAATGAATCAATCAGATAGAAACCCACCCATGATTCATAATTGGGCACATATTACTATATGCACTACTAAAAACTTGTAGTTTACTTTTAATGGGTTTTTATTTTAGTGACACTTGCAAAAGAGTAACATAGGTAGCCTAACAAAAGGTCATTGTGCCTCTTTCTAGCGTCACCATAAAGACGTCATTATATGTTGAGTGAATCGCCGAAATAACGATTTCACACAAAATAATTCACAAAGTAACGCTTACCGAACTAACACTATTCAGTATAATATTCGAAATCTAACATCTTCCTTTTATCAAGTAATTACCAAATAACTTATAGTTTAAGTGTATATATAGTTTGTTGCCATCTATACTAAAATATTTTATGTAAATATATATTAATACTTTTATTAATATTAATGAAATTTAATTTTTTTTAAAAGAGTTGCTCGTCTTCTTCACCTCGCACCCCTCCCCTATCTCTGTTCATGCTTAATTTGCAAATCATAATCTGCTGCTTGATCAATGAACAAATTAAACAAAAGCTTAAAATAATACAAGCATGAATGCTTTTCTAATTAATTGCAGACAAAATTGAACCAATTTATGATCTTTTAATTTGGGTGTTTTCCACAATTTCTTACATTAAAATGGTTGGAGATCGCTGATTTCAACTTCTTCATCAATTGATCTGATACTAAAACTCATCATAAACACTAAAGTCAACAAATCGGGTCAATGTGTTCAAATATGAATAGTCAAAATCTTGTTGTTCTCTTATACGGTAACTCATGGACTTACTTCCTCCAAGACGAAATTCGTATTTCCATGCCCAAAGTCCAGGCAGTCTGATCTCAATTTGTTATGAATGCAGTTAGATTGCCTTGTCGAATATTCTCACTGCATTTTTAACACATTCGAGGCCTTAAACTTTATATTTGTAAACTCGTCTCCTACATCAATTGTGGCTGGGCTTGTTATTCTTGAATGAGCCACATCCATTGTGATTTATTTTGATTTAGAAATTCCTTATAATGGGCTAGTTATTATGTAAATGGGTCGGGTCCACTTCATTTGAGTTGTGACAAAAGTCACAAAACTAGTATTGAAGGCTTACATCTTGTTTTAATTTAAGGCATCCTAATTTTGCAATTTAATGTTCATTATAGAAATTAGAAGTAATTATTACTGTTAAGTTTGTATACTCACGTGGAGCCACCCACGAGGTTTGAGTGAGCTCGGGCTAGGCTAGACTTTTGGCCACATCTATGAAGTATGCTCTCTTCTCTCTCTCTCTCTCATATATATATATATATATATATATATAAACATACAGTAGCGACTTCCTACAAAATCATGTTACAACCCTTGATAGAGCAAAAGTACAATGAGAGGCTGCAACGAAAAAATCGACCATTGCGATTTAGACGATTACCCGTACCACAGAGGAGAACTTTCGTTTGAATGATATTACTATACAGGTCGTTCGTTGTTGTCTAGCCACTAAACGTACATTTCATAAGCATTCAACTAACTTACGTCTCCGTGATAAGAAATAATCGAATGCTCAAATAATTGATAAAAGAAAAACTCCATTGTCCGATAAGGACCGAATCGTGCGTGTCAGGGGGATTATCGGTCTAAACAAATAAATTTTTATGTACTGAAGTTTAAATTTCTTGGATCACCAAAAAAAAGACAATTCACCCTTTTCCATCTTTATACAGTGGCATGTTGCATTTAAGACCAAACTAACCTTCACATATTAGGAAAATAAATAGAAAAAAAAAATCCATAGCCACAAGTTTCTTAGAAAATCAAAGAAAAGAAAAAATCTCTCTTCCTTTCATCATACAAGCTCCGATTTCAAGATTCTTTTCGGGGTAAATTAATTAAGTTTTATTATTATTATTATTTTTAAAAATTTCTAGGAAAGAAATGGATTGTTTTTTTGAATACACACGAAAATCAAGCCTTTTTTTTTTTTGTTAATATAGAAATTCATTGTGGGAGCTTGGAATGAGACTAGTAGAATTATCTTTATGCAAGATAAGATGTTTGCGGGACATTTTTTTATAGTTTAGATGTTTGATAAACACTAAGCAAATAAATTAATTAACGGGTGTTTAGCATGTTGCACCCTGAATATAAGTCTCTTTTTCACTTTGCACTCCGTAATTACATTTTTAGCAGAATGCATCATATATATCAATTTTGGCAAAGTGCACCATAGAATTACATTTTTTTGCATTGTGTGATTAACTCATTATATGGAGGGTATTTTTAGTATTTTTGCTTTTCTTATATTTAAAGTCTTATGTAAAACATTATTGTGGTTTTATCAATTACCTTCGTTTTCACTTCTAAAGTGTGCTTAAAAATCAGTCTTAAAATTATAAATAAGTCAAAATTAAAAAGACTTAACAATAATATACTAAAATTATTAAAAATGACATTTCGTACTTGTAGTAGTCAGGTTAAGTATTTTTCTTTTAAAAACAATTTCCATGGTTTGATGAATTGTAATTAATCTACCACTAGTTGAGAATTACAATCTTGTCCTTAATTATGCAATGAGAATTTTGCCATTTTCAACTTTGAGGCGCATCCTATTTTAATTCTAGAGTGCACAATGCTAAAAATGTAATTATGGGGTGCAAAGTGCCAAAGAAACTTATTTTCAGACTTTGAGGGTGCACCCTATTACATTTCTAGGGTGCATCCTGCTAAAAAAATAATTATGGGCGCAAAGTGCCAAAGAAGTTTATTTTCAGGGTAAAACATGCTAAACACCCTAAATTCATATATACTTAAGGTTGACAGGTCGGTGTAGTTAAAATTAGCTTTTAAGGATTATATAATTACATTTAGTAGAGCTAAAATGACATTACATGTTGAAAAGAAAAATACTTGAGATATTTTCACATTTTGTAATGTTTGGTTATCCTTGTATTTTGATGGAATATACGAACAGTTGTAAAATCTGCCATCTAAATTGTGGCACATTATTTAAAATTTTGATCCCAAATAATGAATTTGTTACTCGCAGAATTTATAAATGGAGCATTGAGAAAAGCTTTATGATTGTCACTTGCATAACTTTTGATTATAGGATTATTGGGCCGCCAAGATTTATTTTGTAAATATAAGTCTCGTATTCGTTGGGCTTTCTACGTGCTATATTAATATTTAGGCCTAACCGCCTATAGAGAAGAAAAATAAAGGGAAAACAAAAACATGTTAGAGGGAGAGGAGAGTTTTTCAACAACAATTTTGGCGTTGCTATGTCTTGAACTTGAACCATTGCAATAAGTAATTGTGTAATACATAGGACCACCTGCCGATCTATCATTTGACACTAAACATGCTTGGAAAAATGCCTGGTCCCGTTTGATGTAGCTTCTCACTCTAGGCAATGCATCCAGGTGTTAGGAATACAAGAGGAACAAATTTTGGTCTAATGGTCCATTTTCCTTTTGTTTTTATTAGTAAACAATGTTAACATATTATTACCTTAGTCCTTAAATATTTGAAAGATCTCAATATGACTCTTAAAGTATAATTTTGTTACGGCACAAAATTTGTCACTTTTCTGTCTAAATTTTCAAATAATCTCACTGATATCCAAAAATGTTACAAATTTTTGTTTCGGTATTAAAAAAAAGATATCATAAATATATAAAAAAAAAAGCACGTTGAAACTCATTAATTGTTTACAACAAAAGAAGCTTGCTCGTGGGCTGCGTTGACCCGAGTTCAAGTAAATGAAAAAGAATAACTACATCTATCACTTTAATGATTTGACCATATCCTCAAGAATTATTACTATGAACTTGTGATGTTGAGAATTACAAAGATTTTCCCTTTTCTAAATCGGATATAATCGATCTAGAAACTGCAATAAGAAAACTTCAGAGACAAAAATAATTTTATTATTCCTGCGTACAAAAAGTTTACTGGTTAAATAACTTATAAAGGTAAAATCTTAATAATATCTAGTATTGTACAGGAATTTCTTAAAAGTATATAAAAAAAAAATCATACTTGCCCTCCCAATTAATGTCCTCGGTCCCGTTCCTCCCCTACTGTTGTAGAACCGCATACGTGACTAGTCGTCGCGTCTGGTTGCGTGACCATGGACCGTGGAGCTGGTGTACGTGAGGAAGATGGGGAGGTGCTTGGAATGAAGATGATTAATGGAGAACACAAGCCATGCATTGTGTTTTTTCAATTATTTATCTTTTAAAATTTTAAAAATATACAAATTTCAAAGAGACTTTAAAATATGAATAAACTTGAGATAAAAGTTTCTGAAATAGTTTATTAAGTTAAACTAATGAATATATATTCATTGTGAGAATTTGAAAGAAGTTTTGTAATCTTAATTTCAATAAGAACATTTTCATTTATTTGAAATTGAACTTTCATAAAAGCATTATGCAAATTTGGTGTGACATTATATGTACATTATACCTTTTGAAACTTCATAAAGTATATCAAATATACGCCTACATCTTTTGAAACTTCATAAAATATATCAGATATACCCATTCTTTAACATATAAGTCTAAAGTTTACACAGATGCTCTTTTTTTCTTCAAAAAAACTTCAATTTACATTGTTTAGAAAGAAAGTCCATAAGTGGCAGAAGGTCCCACATTTGCATGATAGATTTGGGACCTATGTACGAAACACCATAGGGACATGTTTGTTCGTGTTGATATTTTCAGTGAGGGTGGTGCCATCCCACCAACCCCACACCATCAGCTTTCCATTTACACCAACAAATTGAACACTATACTGGGTCTAATGTCTACATTACAATTTACATCCCATGATGTAATAAAAACTGATGTGATTTTCACATGTACACAAATTCCAAACTACTCATGTAAGATCATGTCTTAGTGCTGGTCAATTGTGTCACAGGATAATTATGAACGAACACCATGCTATATAGTAAGGCTCTTCAAGCACTCTAAAGGTTAATTTCCAAAGGCTTTTAGCTGATTTTTTTTTTTTTTTTTTTTTTAAACTTGAGGATATATAAAATATAAACGATAGACAAGTTAACCAAATGGAGTTACATTCATGAACTGGGAGGTAATTTCTAAAAGTTATGTAAGCATTTGCATGTGGCAATAGTATGTTTTCAAAGAGCTAGCTTAAAAGAATTAATACATTTAAATTTTTACTTCAATTTTTAAGATAAAAAGACCTACTTTCCATGTACTTTTTGAAAAGCTTAGCCTTAAATTCTAGAGAAGGTTTGCAAACATTTTAAACTTCTGGCAAGAAATAACTGTAGTATCTTTAACTAAAAGTAAAAGATAAATAGATTTATAAGTTAATATTACAAATAGCGCAGGAGTTAGATAAATACATTTATAAGTATTATATACCAAAACCTTGTTACTATATTACTAGCCCCCACCCCCTCTATAATGAAATATATAATATATATTGCTAAATAATGTTTATGTAATCTGAATTTAATTCTATTTTGCAAAATAGGTTTACTAGCTATTTTTTTACCTACCTCATTAGTTGTTTAATTTCACTAATTTATCCATAACTTGTCAAACTTCAAAATTACAGATCAAACTAAATACAACTTCTTAGGCATCGCATTAATAATATATATTTATGCTATATTTGTATGTTAGTATTACTTTGTACTTATTATGCAGTCTGTTTAATTCTTTATCAATATTCATACGTATAATTGTGATACCCATGGAGTTAACTTATAAACTTTATAAAAATATGTCTAAGGTACTCATGTGTTCAAGATTTATAATTATTTTGTTATTAAATTAGAATATCTAATTCCAAAAATTATTCAATTTTACAAATTAAAAATACATAATTCTTCAACGTTGTTTCACCCGCTAAACTAAATTTCTATCCTGCTTAAAGACACCCTTTAGATCTTCCAGATTATTGATCAATAACTGTGAGTATGTTCAAGCTTTTGAGAGCTCTTCAGAAATATATATAGTGCCCCGGTTTCAAGCATCATAACTTAATAATAAAATTGTACGACCACCGTTCTTATATATGTATTGACTAAGAAACCACAACACCTCCTCTTAAATAAAATACAGTACAAATTGTCAGCAAACTCCTGGATTAGATGGAAAACAGTCTCACATCACAACACAATGCATGATAAGTGACTAGATTTGGACATAATTTAATGGATAATGACATGATTAACATGTAGTTTAGCATGAAACATGATGATTCATCCCCTATAACTCGGTCACGCCAAATATTAAATGGTAATTACACTGTTTCTAAAGATTTCTTAGGTAAGAAATCATTCAATCAAAGATTTGATAAGAATTTAATATTGTTAAAGTTAATTGATGTGATTTATGAGCTTAAAGGGGTCATTGAAAATACTCTCAAGTTTCCACATGAACAACCTATTTGATCAAGACTGCTCAATAGATGGTACCTTTCTTCAACTACAAGTGGGTCATAAACTGTCATTAGGGCAAATCATAACCATCCAAGTTGTTAACATACGACAAGTGATAAATGTCACTTTATGTACAGGTATATATCATTTAATCGGTCCATTAGATATTGTATAATTTAAGAAATCGTATATAAAGTATAAGCATGATGACAAAAGTTTGAAAAGAAGATATACATGTGATCTCCTTTTAGATGAGAATTCTTTTGATTTAATTGTATGAATTGATGTCTCAATGCAATGAAACTCTATGTAAAAGCGACGTTCTGAATATTAAATAATAGATAAAGTTAGACTTAACAAATCAAAAGATTCTAAGATCTAGCTGAGAACAAAAGACGATATCTTATACTAATTAAAAAATTAAAGTTGAGAACCGGTATTGAATTCATTATTGGACTTCGCAGACAAGTTCAATCACCGAAAACCTTAGCAATTGTGAGAGACTTACTTACATTTGTTTAACAAATTCACAATATCATTTTCTTTATTTGAAGAAATCAACCAAATTTAACTCTTAAATAAATCATATAAGTCTTTGTATACATGAGATCTACGTATTCTGATTTTTAGTAATATCTAAATTGTATTTCGAATGGTAGGTTGGCAAAAAAAGGATACGACAATTTTATCTTGTATTTATCATGTGTAAACTCATGAATTGAGACACATTCAATAAAAAAGTTTTAGTTCGCATTTTGCAGGAATATCAAAGTAAAGCACTTTATAAATTAGCTAAAAGCTACACAAATAATTCGTTATTAATTTCCTATCACATAAAAGGATAATATATACCAATCTACATTGAGAACATCCAATAAGAAAAACAAAATATTACCCCTAAAGCATAAATTCTAAGAGATCGATCAATCTTTTTAAGAGAAAAGAATGGATTATCTCAAAGATCAAATAAAAAGAAACTAAAACTAATTATATATAATTATCATAGTTTGAGAGACAAGTCCAACTTTTTCAACTCTTCTTGATTAGTAGTAGTAGTACTACTACTCTTCAAATATGATCTGAACCCTCCATCCACCACTGCCGGAGTAAACCTCTGACCGCCGTCAAACCTCGCCGCACCACCACCCGACGACTGTCCAACTTGATGGTTCTCCGGCGCGTGCCTCCCGATGGCCGGTCTAGCCCACCCCGAGAGCCCATACATCGGCACACCGTTCACCGTAGTATTGTTATAACAAGGCTTATGAATCATTGAATGAACCTGAATTCCAAGTGACCTATTCAAAGATCCATGAAGAGGGAGTGAAGCCAAACTCGAGTAACGATACGCCGTCGTGTCGTGGTGGCCTATGAACCGTTGGCCGCGCTTAGCGATCGTCCGTTCTCGTTTGTGTGCGTTTTGATGGCCTCCTAGTGCTTGTGAGCTGTAGAATTTTCGGTTGCAGTAGTTGCACGAGAATACGCGGTGGTTTTCGGGTACCGGATTCGTGCGAAAGAGGTTGTCGGAGAGGGTTAGATCCAATCCGAGGTTGTCGGAATTCTTGATGTTGTGTTCTTGTTGTTGTTCCATTTGGTTAAGGCATGATGTTGTGCTTGAACTTTGAGAATGATTGCATGGCTCTAAAAATTTTGGTGATTCCATATATGGACGGTAAAGTTTGAAGCTTGATGTTTTATTTTTTTGATCAAATAGGTGAGGAGATATGGGTTTTAATAGTTAGAAAGTATGTCTTAAAGTTGTTTTAATTAGAAAATTAATGTAGTGGTACTATGTTTGGAAGGACAATATGAACTACAGTTACAATACACTAAGTATGGAAATGACTAGCTAGTGAAAGGGAACTTTGAATATTTTTGATTTGAGTATTGAATCCGTCGCCTTATATATTGATTGAGTTTTTTTAGAATAAAATAAAACCATGGAAATAGTTATATTGGTGGGTGGATGTGTTTCAAATATGTATCCTACCTTTTTTTTTTCTTGTCATGTTATTCATGTCAATTTTAACCTTTCTTGTCTGGTGGGTATTTCCCTTTTCTAGGAAATATTTATGGCAACCAAGATAGTAAAACCTAAGATAGCTAGGGGTCGGATTTATGACATTATAGAACAAAACAAAGTCCCTATCCTAAAAAAGCTATGCACTTGTATTTGATTGGAGAAATTTTTAAGGTGGACCAAGTTCGTACTAGAAGACGAATTTGCTTCACATTATTTTAAAGTGTATGTGCACTCTCTCGTCATTATCGTGGAAGGTGTAACATCAAACACAAAACCTTGAATATGAATATTATCAACAGCTAGCTAGTTAAACTATTCATATAAATATAATTAACACAAGGTTAAGTACTAACGGAGAGATGCATGACCGCAACCACACGCTCTTTAGGATTAGGGCAACCGAGTGCGCTTGTTCTTTGTTAATTCATAAATATTATGTGAAGTTTAAACCACATGCACAGAATTATATAATCAATGATAGTAAAGTGTAGTTATTAGTGAATTTTGAATTTGCAACTTCATTTGAATTTTGAATTTTCACGGAAATCAAGCATTACATGTAGCTCCTGATTGGGCTTTTAAATTATGGGATTTAATGACTCATTTTCAGTCATATAACTAATTGTAGGTCATCGAGTTATTATTAGTAACTACAACAAAGCTGGCATTAAGAAACTCAAAATTCAATTGAAGCAACGAATCTCAGCCTTTAAGCGAATTTTGAGTAATTATTTATATACGAGTTTATATGATCGGTCGTACGTACTAAATGAGTAGTGTATTATATGTCTTACCATGGATGAAAGTTTCATTTCGATTATATGTTTCGGTGTGTCAAATATTAAAAAATTATCATAATGTTTCGAGACCTTTTCGATATATTCCGAAAAATTCGTAAAAATTGTTATTGCAATAGATGTAGAAAATATTTTCCTTTCCACGAAAAATAAAGAAACTTTGATCCATGTGTCTTACATTAGTACAAGATGAAAGAATATTTTCTCTGATCTTTTGGTTCTATTTTACGGACGTATTTTATTCCTTTCATGAAGATTTCATGAAGTATACAATGATATTAGAACATGAGTTATTCTACAATAACTTGTTACAACTTACACGACGTGCATATGCAAAAGGGATAAAAGCGTCAAACCCCCTATACTATACCCCTTGTTGCACTTTGTCCCCTGAACTTTTTTTTTTGGCAACAAGCCCCCTGTACTATGCATAAATAAGCACTTTGCCCCCTGAGTCCAAATCCAACGGCAAAAAGTGTTGACACGTACTCAAATCCAATGGTGAAAAAGAGACTCAGGGGGCAAATTGCTTATTTATCCATAGTACAGGGAGCTTGCTGCCAAAAAAAAAGTTCAGGGGGCAAATCGCTACACCCCCTATAGTATAGGGGGTTTGACGCTTTTATCCCTATGCAAAATAATAAAGATCCTAAGTAAGAAAACTTAAATGATTTGAATAATTACACGAACACTCTCAAAACTTCTAAAGTATTTAAAAATAGAGAGTATATTGATCTGTAATATTTCTTTAACTCTATAATTGTAGGTGTGATTTTGTAATTATTTAATTATTAAAGAAAGTTCTTGTAATTAGATCAAATTTGAGGCTGTGTAATCATAATATCGAAGACATCCTTTAGCACAATAGCACATAATTAAGCTAAGCATACACTTCTCATCGGATCCGAAGGCACCACCCGTTTTAGAAAGGAAAATGCTATAAATATTTTATAACCCCGTATTCGTAGAGTTGGGAATGTTATCACTCAATTTTTTTTTTTGATCGGGATGTTATCACTTAATTAATTTTGTGTGCAGATCTCTTTTAAATAATTTTTAATCTCCAGTAAAAATGTCCCTCTCATCTGTCTGCGCATGTATCCATCAAAGCTAATTAACAATCGATTATGAGAGATTAATATATACTCACATTATTATCAAAAACAAAAAGTGACATGTCAGTACTTAGTACTACTAGTACGTGTATATGCTTATCTAAAAATATGAACCGCATTATGTGTCTAAAGATATGTTAAGTGCCCTTTGTTCAGTTTCTCTGTAGTCCTTACATGAAAGAGATGTAATTAGGCTACAACTAGGGAAAAAGACAAATCTAACTGTTTAAAATTCAACACCACCACTTAAACTTTTAATTATTTGACATGATCAACAACAGAAATAAAGTGTGATTTCGATCAAGTCCATAATGTGAATTTCTTTTTCCTTCTCCACTCGTTTTGTATATCATTGTACGATGTTGCTATTGGCCGGTCAACTTTGAATAGTTTTTTGGTTTGTTAGTAATGGATAAATGGTGGTGTTGGACCTATATGAATTGAAATTGTTTGGCAATATTCCACCACAATGGAAACAATGATTCAATTGGATGAAATTTTTTTAGGAACATATTGTACGATGTAAAGCTAGGAAGACTATAGGGAGCTAATGTTCGACATGATAGTTTCAATAGGAATTTATCTGTCACACACACACAATACACCATATGTATATATTTTACATATGTACACATGTATGTGTACGTCACATTGCACTTGTGAATAATTCAGTCATATTGCCTTTCCACGTATTTTTGGGATGCATTATCATAAGCTTTCTACTCGTGTTTCGATTATATGCAGAAGAGACAAAAGGGAAAGTAATTGAAGTAATTTTGTTGTAGGATTAGGAGAAAATGTTCCATAAGGTGCTGTCATTTTATTTTCATTATATAGAAATTGTGAGGTTCAAACTACAACAAAGCCCAACGTCCTTTTTGAATTTTTCGCAAAATATATATATATATATATTGGACCGTATTTTAGTATAAACAATCATACAAAACATGGCAACCTTCAATTTGGATCCGGCGTGTATCATCTAACATATACACCATGAAGTCCTTAGTCCTACAGTCCTACTAAGACTTATCAGATGCCAAGACCATTAGGTAATTGAGTTGCCTCCTCACATTCTCAGGTGTAGACCTATCTCGTGACAGAACTACCGACTTACGACCTCATTTTTTGATGAGTGGAACTCTCACCTTCTTAGCAATAGAACGCTCCAGTGATAGGGTCATCAGCTTTGAGTTGTCGTCCTCAAGTTCATTATGGACTCATCAACGACCAAGCATATTAGATGGTCCATGAAATACCTATAAGTATCCCATCTCAAAAACTAAGAGATACTTTGTTTTCACTATGAACTTTATTTCTCTATGTCGAAACCTTCTCTCTTTAAACTTCATGATCAACTTTTTGTTGACTTGAGCATCGAAGTGATTTTAGTTGGAGATAATCCAATAAGCTTACATGTCTGTTTGAATATAAATTTTTTGAACCAAGTCGAGAATTCTATTGTCTAAGGGTAAAACAAGCTATTCTCAATCTAACGTTAAGTATAGAATTAGCCAACAACTACACGTTGTTTCATATATACATATTGTGAGAGTTAGTTCAACAAAAACAGATTAACTAAGAGCTAGAGTCAGCAGATTTCAGGCGGGAAAGTTAGTTAGTTTGGTTGAGCTTACATTTCTGTTATTTTGTAACCGTTTTTTGGTGAGAGCGTTTAACAGAATGTTGAGTAGTATATAGCTGAGAATCTCGATCATATTCTCAGTTAGATTGTACACATTTGGATCACACTTTTCTCCTCACTTGTAAACACTCTGACAACACATAATAGAAGTTTGTTTTGTTGCTCCCTTGGATGTAAATTAAGATCACATTGATCTTGATTGAACCAAGTAAATCTTTGTGTGTTGTGTTGATGTGATTGCATAAGTTCATTTGATCGGTTTAGATTGTTGGTTTGTGTTGTTGTTTGTTCGATTGATATATACACACGCATGTATGTGTGTACTATTCGACTTCAAAGGTAAACGTTATATGATTTGAAATCTTGAAATTCTTTCTGTTCAAGGATCGAAAATGTTGAATTATTTTTAGTATAAAATTATTAAAAATATACTAACTAAAACTTTACCATTACTCTAAAATCCAAACTAATGCCGCCCCTTTTTTTATTCATTTCAAAATGAACCACTTCATATATATAGAAAAGAAAAAAGAACAAGTGAATATAATTTCCCTGTCACCCTGTTAATCACCTCCAAAATGTAATAATTAAAATGTTTATAATTAATTTGGCCCTTGCTAATTTGACAGAAAAGTATAAGCCTCATAACTTCTTAAGATATTCTTCAAAATTGATTTAGGCGAAATCAATCTCGTCAATTGGCTTTTATTATAAATGGAAATTTAAGTTCAAATATTGGCAAAAACTATATTAACAGAGATTTTCACATTGAAATATTGCCCACATGCACCTTCCAGTTCAGCTTTAAACGCTCACACTTAGGTGGTGTTTGCAAATGCTTATAAAAGGGGCTTGTTCACTACTTTTGCTTAAAGCCACTTTAAGTGACTTTTAATAAAAAGTCGGGAGTGTTTGCAAATCTTTTTAAAAAACTACTTAAATCATTAATTAGGTGTTTGCAAAAATTAATGAGGAGTAACTTTTCTATTTAAAGACCTTTCAAAAATAACATAATTTCAAAAGCAGTTGGGGAAGCACCGCTGGGCATGCTTTTGCGGCTTGTGCTTTTTCTGACTTTTTTTTAGACAATTAGAAGCAAAAGTCAGCATTCCAAACACTAAAAATGAGCTTTTGCGGCTGCAAAAGCCAACAAGCTCCTTTTATAAGCATTTACAAACACCACCTCAAACTCTCTCTTTCTTTATATCTTGAAATATAATTATATATATTATCAAGGGATACATTATTAAATATAACATATAAATAGATAAATAAAGTTAACTGAACTGGGCATGTTCCATTTGTCAATCAGCGATTTAGTTTGTCCATGTATATGCAGTTGGGATGTGTAAAAGTGGCCGACAATTAAATAAGGAATCTGATGTTTGAAGGGTCCTAATATGCTGCTGAAGTGCTGCCCTATTACGAGGGACTATGTGTAATAATTATCTCCAACATACCATCACCTATGTTTCTAAACTAGGTAAGCATCATTTCCTTTATTATACATATCATTAATACAAAAATCGAAACTTATATATTAAATATTGAGACACATGACAAATTTAAGAGAAGTCCATAAGTGCAGGTGTCCGTCGGCAATACTTTAGATTATTCAATGAAGGCCATGATGCGTATACATTGCTTTTTAATGAAGGAAAATGATTTCCTCACAGACTGTAAGCTTACAGTCAAGGAAAACTTTCCTGGAATGACAATCTAGCGAACTATCCGGTATACTTGTACCGCAATTCGATTTCACCAGTTTTATTTTAATCCAAATCTTTTTTACAATAGCATATTGGTCCCTAGTAATATAATCACATAACATGCCACGTAGGTAGAGAGTTTGGAGTTGTACTGGCTAGCAAAAAAAGTGTTATTACAAAATATATTAAGTAAAATTTATTGCATATTATATTATTTAAATTATATTGAGCAAAACATATTAAAAAATTTAGTGAAATATAATATTTAGAAAAGCTTCCTGACTTGCAAAGTTTCAACTTTTTTGCTATTACTCCGACAAACAATAATATGTATGAGCATGAAAATCTTAATTATTAATTAGTTTGAGTTGCAGAATTGTCATTAGATCTAATCGAATTATTGGAATCAGAAAGACATCAAGCAAGTTTGCATTGAAATATCAAGTATATCATATGATAAACACTCTTTTATATTTAATTTAAAACTACATCTGTTATTAGCACCATAAATCTCATTTTCTTATTATTCAAAACAGAAGTAATAATTAAAACTTATCACATATTTGAAATTGAGGAAAGGTAAATGAATGGGACATCTATTGTCTAATTTCATAAGAAACTAACATTTTTTGATTTCTAATATCAACATTATTTTTCTATTCAGTAGTTATGTATGTTTTGGGCTCTTTTTGTAATATTTATAACTTATTGCGGCTTGGTTGAATATATTATCTTAAGAACCGTTTGCAACAACATTTGAAGCAAAATGGGAAGTCTGTAATCTTACAGACTGTAAGATTAGCACCACCGTTTAATGAATCATGCGAGATTTCTTTGTCTGTATATCTTTGTGTAATAATCACTGTTTTCATGGAACAATTGGTGAAGGATATGTTGTTATTCACTATTTTACCTTAATGTCCAAAGAAAAATACATGCAATTTTTTGAATTGAAAGGGTTTCTTTTCCAATACTTTGCACACACAAAAAAAATAAAATTGTTAAGTAGAATTATCTATGCTAATTCAATGTATTTTTTGTCATAATTCTGCTACTTTTTTTTTTTCTTCTCCTTGTGCATGTTCTGCACTTGTCTAGTACGCATTATAACTATTTCAACGTACACGTACAAGATAAAACTAATTGCAGTAAGTCAAGAGTTTACTACTGTTCTTCGTTGAAAATCAAAACTTACGAATCTTTTAAAGTTTCTTAGACAATAACATTTGGTACGTCATCTATTACCATTCAATTCACGTTTAGTCACAACTCACTCAAATTGAAAGTTCTGTAGAACAATTCAGTTTCGGATAACTGGCCGTCTATATTTATTTATTTTTTGCAAATAATTACTTTTGGTCTCAAAAGATTACTCTTAAATTACATTTAGTACTATCTCATAGATTTATTAGGATAAAAAAGTCTCAATCTGTTGAAGTTGTTATCACATTAATTTGGTCCCAAACTCAACTTTTGAAATAGATAATTGACATTTTGCACACTCAAAATAGTACCCTAGGCACTTTGAGACCTTAATATAGTGTTGACACTGTGTACGTACCCCAATATATACCAAAATTTATGTTTTAACCTTTGTTATTTTATTCAGTTTCTTATATTTTTAGAAGGATTTAGTAACTAAATCTATTCTTTCGTAGTTGTAATTTGTAATTTATAGTTCCAAAAATAATTTTTGCAAAGATAAAGAAACTTATGTCTTCTTCTTTAGTCAGAATACCTTCTTCTTTAATACCTTCTTCTTTAGTCAGAATTAAAATTCAGGAAACTTTCATACAATCACACCATATAATACCTTCTTCTTTAGTCAGAATCAACTTGCTTAAGTATCACATTTTATTGGAATAGACCTTTCAATAGTTATAATCGGGGCATTCACTTGTTGCCTTCGAAGCTAAGAAGCTTACAAATTACAGAGAACGACAAAGACGACAACACAAGTTTCAACTGACAAGTGAAATAGCTAACTCATGAAACTCCGAGGTGTAATACTCTGTTCTTCAATAGTCAGGACTGTTTCTGAACTCAGATATCTGGTCAAGGCAACATGAACTGAAACAAACTCATGTCAAATAGAACACACAAAGGACCTTTATTACAAAACTAAGTTATGCAGACCAAACCTAATTTCTTCGATGAATATTCAATAATAAACTACGCTCTTATTGAGCAGATTACCCGAAAAAGAAAGAACATCATATACACTCGGAAATTCAGCCAACTGAGAAGCTTTGCACCCAAAAACGACAAAGGGAAATAGTAAATTTAAAATTCTGGGCTTGTGAACTATGAAATAGCTATGGTGGCTATATACGTTTTGAAACTGATCACTCTCTGGATTAGTCAATTCAAAGCTTCTCAAGCAGATGCCAGTAACTTCAGGCAAATTTACTTCAATATGCTCAAAGAAAAGAAAAAAACTGATCGTTATTTTGCTTCCTTAGTGGTCCCGCCATCTTTATCCCTTTTATGATTAGCCGTAGTGGATTGATTAACTGCTGCAATCCCACTGCTCTTTCCTTCATCAGGGGCTGTGGTGCTTCCTTTTGAAGATTTGCCTACTTCTGTTTTCTGAAATTCCACCACTATTTGCTTTACTGTATCTTCGATCTTGTCTAGTCTCTCTTTTACCTGCAAAAGCTCCGGATTGGATGCCACAGCTGCTATTTCTTCTGCAGCCTTGAGCTCCATCTCTTTCGCTTGTGCTTCAAACTCGGCCTGTTTCTTCCGCTCCAATTCCTGGCATTACAACCATGAGGAACCGAATAGAAAGAAAAGTATCAGAATTGTTAACAACTTGTCAAAATATGAAACATGTCACAGACACTAGCTTAATTCAAGGATTACTAACTTGTGCTAGCAATAAAACCGGTACATAATTGGCCTTCGGACAGTTATTAAAATAGGTGAGTGGAGCAATAATCCGACAGATAATTAGTTCACTTCCACATAATCATGTCTGAATATGAGTGAACCGATGCCTGACATCTACATCTTGACAAAGGTTTGCGCATGTCAACTGAATTACTCATAAATCTCACAATGAGCGTCAAATCTGCTTGGTTTCTTATACTATCTTATAAGGTGTAACGCTCACACACATTTAATAAATATACCCAGAAAATATTTTACCATATTGAACAGAGAAAGTGAAATCACGATCCAGGAATCACTTGAGAACAAACTTGCAGGTGAATGACATACCAAATTCAAACAAAAGTAGTACAGAAATGAGAGCCTTCAGCAAGGAGGACATATTAAAAGGTGTTTATTTCTTTCCCAATCCAAAACCAGGAGAAACAATATTGTGTAAGGATGTGCTTATTAATTGAATCCCAAAGCAAAAAAGTTAGATTTTTGGAGCTATAGATGCAAAACACATGTTCTTTCCTCCCAAACAAGCAACAAAAACTTCAAGAGTTTATTTTGCAACTGAAACCAGCTCATACATATCCTACAAAAGTCTGCATAGGCACAAAAATTGTCATTTGTAAGCATAATAGGCGCAATTGAACCGACCACATCTGATCTATTCTTCCCTTGTAGTATCTTTCAGAAAACAAAAGCATAATCCAGTACTATATTTCACAAAACATAAGCTTGGTCCAAATATACCATGTCCAATTTTCGCAAACTCACGATTATTTCCGAAAAAACAAAACCCGAAAGTAAGTAATTACCGCGTCCATTTTTCTCATTTCCTTCCTAGCATACAGAGCAACAAGATAAACAGCTGTCACATAAGAAAAAATATGCATTATCACAATCAGACTAAACCATAAACAAAAGACAACTCAAAACTTCAAACATATATATACTCTTTAGAACTTTAAACACGTACCCAATGACGGCATGCACACAAAGAACAGTTGCACTAAGTGAAAATCCAACCTGAAATAGACAAAAACATTCTATCACAAACTGTTCGACAAAATGCCAAACCAAAAACCTTAAACCCTAAACCCTAAAAAAAAGAGTAAACCCACACCCGAATTCCTTCTTCTTGGGGGATTCAGTAAAGAGAATCTTGGCAGCCGTCATAAAGTCGAGGTTTTTCAGAGCCTTGTACTGTTCTTCATACGTTTTCAATGAAGAAGATCCATTTTTGCTGCTGCTGTTAGTGGTGTACGGTTTAATTGAGCAAAAGGATCGGATCCAGATTAGTTTCAGCTGATTCCCGCCAAGAATTCTTGCCATTTTTTTTTTCTGTTTACATTTCAATGATTCAATCGACGTTTAGATACTACGTTGACGAAGATGGTGAATCTAATTTATTATGGGCTTTTTTGTTTGGTGGTGATTGGGCCTGAAGTGCCGAAGCCCATAGGAAGTATTGGTTAGACATGGGCTCCATCTGATAAGATGGGCTCGTAATTGAAATTATTAATTTAATGAGGCGAGGAACCATATATACAAGAAATGATGAAAGCGATCTGTGGCCCTAAATATGATGATTGAACATCTTAATTAAGATATGATCAATGACTAATGATGCAGATTACATATTTATATTATTTTTGTTGGAAAAGATGTTGTTTTAAGCTGGGTTTGTGCAGCTGTTTTTGGGATGAATTTTGAGCGGGTTCCACTTGACTATTTGATGAGTTCAAGATGGCAACATATTCTCCTCTGAGAGAGTTTTGAAACGACATATTATATGCTCAAAATGGTTCATAGATGAATGAGAAATTGATGCTCAAAATAGTCAGCTCAAAAGTTTCAAAATATTGATAAAACAAAGGTGAAGTGGAAAGTGGGTATAAGACACGGAAAAATGTCAACATTTAAAGTGTCTATATATTTAAAGTGTCTATATATAGGAGCATTTTCTATATCATAAAAGAATGTGTTTCATAGAGGCTCTCTTTCGAGCGCAGGAGATGCAAATCATCCGCTAAAATGGGCTTGGCCAAAGCTTCCAATGCATGTGCACGACGACGTACACGTCAAATGTTGGTCAGTCTAGCCTGTTTATCTTGCGTAGTCAAAATATTTTCTTTTCGAGTCATTATTTGTTGTGGTTATTGTAATAGTCATTCGAGTTTGATTTGCCGAAGGTTTGAGTTAGCCGGAGCAGTATCTGAACGTCGATTGAATCATTGAAATGCAAATAGAAAAAAAATATTTATTTAATTATTTCAGTTATTTATTGTAATCGTTGATCTATATTCGTCAATAAATATTTCTTTGATTTGTATGTTTAAATAAATATTATCATGTTTGTTTCGGGTACTTTTTATAGTGCAATATCATTAACAATTTTTTATTTATTTATTTACATTTGCTTAAATTTGACGAACTACACTTGCTCTCACGCTCTCACATTTATGACTTATTTATAACATGTTAATGACGTCATATATATATAATAAATTTCAGATTTTAAAGATTTTGCTGGTCTCGTGACATATAGAATATATATCAATTGAAATTTATTAATTTTGCAGAACATAACTGCAGCCAAATTTCAAATGCTGTAACTAATTTTATTTGGTTCTGTATTGTGCAAGACTTTATATAAGCGGTTTTTTCACTATTTTCTTAAACTTATCGAAATTAGTTGACAAAAAGTCGAGAACGTGCATAAACATTTTTAAAAAATTCACTTAATACACTAACTGGGTGTTTGTAGTATTTAAGAGAAATAGTTTTTTCTTTTTAAATCTTTTTCTACAATATCATAGTTACAAAATTAATTTGAAAAACGTCTTATACGCAGCTTCTACGCTTTTTACGGTTTACCTTCACAATAAGCACAAGCAAAAGGCATTAATAAAAACACTTAAAAAGTAATTATGTGGTCCAAAAACCAACAAATTTATTTTATAAGCATTCCCAAACACTGCTTAAAATGTAGGGATAGTATAAGGACTCATTTTATCACGAGATTCATTTTGCCATAAAATTAATAGAAAACTGAGACAAACATAACACTATAAAATAGTTTGCAAAAGGAATGGGGAATGGCATGTGATTGTCAGATTATAACCAGGCTTATATTTCACTACTCCCACCATTTTCAAACAATTCATATGGTTTTTCAAAAGGTCCAAAACTTGTTCTATGTTCAGAGTGTAGGATTATACTTCATAAGCAAGATATAAATCCACATTTTAAACATCAACTTTTAAACTCATTATACAGTAAAGATATTATAAATACTATATCACAACGGATGATCTAAGATTTTATGCAGTAGTTCAAGTGTAAATTATTCACTCAGCCTCCATGTATTAGATTCATAATACATGTCATCATTCTCATCATTGTAACTAAATGGCAGTGTGGCTCATGGAGTGGCAAAAAAGTGATTTAACCAATCCTTACCGACTCCAAACTCTTCAATTTAAGAAATAGTTAGGCTCTACTTTGCTTCAGTGAGTTGTTCAAACGACATTTTCTTGATATTAACAGACGCATATGAGCTCATTGAATTTAATATCAACGGAAGTACGACATCATAAAAATGGAGAGAAAGGATAGTATATTAAACTCAAATGGAAATATCCATACATGTGAAATAATGGAAGAGCTGGAAATGTACCAGCACTTTCAGTCAATATCTATATCTTTGCTTCATAAATTATTAATAAAAACAGTTTCAATAACTAAAAAGGCAGTATTTGAAATAAAAAAGACAACTGATACTAGGTATATTACATTGTGTATGAACATCACTGCACGTATGGAACCGGCTTCGCCTTGTCGCACCAGATTTAACCCTGGTTAGCTCTTACCCAGTCAACGAAATTGTCCAGGATCCAGGGCCATGCCTGGTCTGGGTCGTAATTGCTGAGATCTGGGAAACTGATCTGTGACATAGACATCAATCAAGAGTTAATTTAGGGATAACCAACCACATTCACGCCTTCGGAGTTTCTGTTTAATTAGAGAAACATCATCTACTGTTTAAAGAATTACAGACACTCATTTGTTGAAATTCAAGAAAAAAAAAAAAGAACAATAAAAAAATATTACAACCAGGCTCTCAAAAGTCTGAAACAAAATTATGTACGGGATCAAATTTTCCATGTTTTCGAGGCTTCAGGGTGTCTCTGTTATCATTATAATCTTGGAAAATTTTATGTAATTAGGTCAAACCCTAGGGGCCGTAGACATAACTATCCCATATAATGTGTTCAATTCACTGTAGTTGCATTGGAAAGAATGGATAAAAAAATAAAATATTAAAAAGTATGCCAAAATGCAGATACCAAAACTCTTGCCAATTAGTAAGCCACCGGTAATATTCAGATTTTTGTAGGTAAACTTGGAGATAAGATACAAGACTCTTGAGCAACAAGTGAGTTACTAAATTACCTCATTGCAGAACCGATAGAAACCAATCCACTGATCCTTGTTAATGACCTTGTAGTCACTTTGTATCTGCAATCAATTATAGAGTGCAAAATGATGATAAGTAGTTTTAGCATTGGGACTAAACTATATTATATGATGGATTCTTATCCAACAATGCAAAGATAATGGATTATTTGTTGGATAATAAGAAACTGATCTCTCTTCTATTTTCTGGGTTGGGTGGAGGGGGTGTGTATAAGAGATTGACATACAGAGGTACAAGGCAAATCAAAATTTTACCTTCAGATAGTGCATAAGTGCATCAACTTGAGGTCGAAATTGTGAACCCAGAACAAGGTCCAGCAGAACACAAATACTTTCAATGTCTATGCTTTTCTGGTTTTCCTCTGGAAGAACATTGAATACTAAGTATTAAGACAGGCAGCAGAGCCTCTAAGGATTAATGTCGCAAGTTGGTGTAAGAAATATACCAGTAAGGCAATATCTGAAGGCGTATGAGTAGAAGTCTACGAAGATTGGTGGCCTTCTGACCTTTTGAAGGAAAAAAAAAATAAGTACATCAATACAGTAGCTGGTAAGAAGTTTTAATATAATTTCAAAACTGTGGCAATTCAAATGCCTCGATGGACTTGTCATTCCATTTAACTGCAGAAAAATAGTACCTCCTTCTCAAGATCCACAAGTGACTTCTTCAATTTAGCTATAGTATCAGCTCTCAATGCTTTAAGCGCTCTTCGCCATTCATCCTGAAGAAATTACAATTTTTTAATGGGATTTTCTCCACAACGATGTGGTTGGCATAAGCAATGGAGGGGGAGTTTAAAAGCATAAGAATATGAAGCTAAGAAATGTTTTAAAATCATAAGGAGAATATGTGATTTTTCAAATTTGCTTCTATGACATGTCCGCTTCATCACTTGACGTATGTCCCTGTACATATTTGGGATTGAGCTAAACTCAACACCTCATCCATAAGAATGAAAACTAGTGAAATTTATCTTCCCGTCTAAATTAAATTCAATTCAATATCCTATACGAAAAAAGCATATGAGCAAAAGAGCATAGAGATGGACGGAATTATGAGCAACAGCTAAATAAATTATATGTTAATGAATCAAACAAAAGAAAACAAGAGCATCACAGGACACGTAAAAAAGACATTGAACTTTGACAAAAAGAAGATTTTTAAGTAGGAAAGGCCACATATGCTTTTATGAAAGAATTACTTACCAAGGTGAAATATCCTTGTTTCTCCGCTTGCATTTTCCTAGACCAACACACCAGAGTCAATATCTAGCATTGCAGACATCAACAGTTAACAAGAAAAAACAGGAAACATAAGTTACTTACCATGCGAGCATTAATATCCGTACATCAGTATGGTCAACTTCCAAATCCGAGCAGAGTGACTCAATTCCTTCCGGACTGTTCAATTAAAATAAGGTCAAACCCAGGCAAACAGATATCAGGATATCAAGAAATACATATATAAATGTTCTACAACTTCAGAATAATCAAGAACTAAGGCTCGAGTGATTCACAATTTCATAAAACTCAGGTAACGAAATTTAACAGCAGAATGATGGGAAGACTTGTTAAATGTAACCCAACAGCCGAAGAATGAAATAACTGGATCATGGAGATCAAGATTTCCTTAAACTCCAAGGCAAAAAGGTCATCTTCCACTTGCAAAATAGTAACTGACCATATTGTATACTCATAGAAGCTCCACATCTCGTGTTAACCACTTTCCAAAATGTAGCAGCTAAAAACTTATTGCAATCATACACCGGCTTTAGAATAACCATACAGTTTACACAACAACATACGTCGTAAGAGACTAACTCTTAGACATGATGGGAAGGAGGAGCGATATCTAAGGAAATAGTCACTATTACCACTGAGTTACATCTGCTCCAATGGATATTAAGACAAAAAAATAAGACATCACATCTCCAGCATTCTTTTCATAAAAAGAATACTTAATTCAAAAATATTTATCTTATATTGAAGATTATAAGTAAAAACCAAGCTAATCCAAAACTACATTTTGTAGAAGCTGTTTTCTACCGAAACCAACCACACACAAGCATTTTCACCATTTACCTCAATCACATTAAAGATAAATTAGATTTATGAAGTCCAAGGGACCTGACACCATGAACTTCAGACAAGGAAGTAACAAATGTAGACTTTCTATAGGACAGCGCAATACTATCTATCATAAAAAACCTAAAAATAAAAATTGAGGGTACTTACTCAATCATTCCCAAGGAATTGCTTGCATATGAATAGAAAAGTTGGTCAATCCGTTCATACTCTTTATTTGATGCTTTACCAGAAGCTGAAGACCAAAGGTAAAATGGTTAAGAATGAGTATCAGAGCATCTCTACATGGAAAAATTCTTTAACAGATGATATGTAATTTCCTATGTGGTGTTTTCTTTCTCCCCAAAATAATTTGAGAAAGTTCCCAAGTATCAAACTTGGTGCAAACTATGCTGCGTTTTCTTACCAAATACATGGTTACAGAAGACAGAATCGTAAGGAAGAAGCAAACAATTATTTTGGATGCACACATGGATATGTAAAGTATTCTTTTTAAAAATCAATACTTGAACCAAAACTGGATGCTTTTATTCATCTAATATGCTTATCTGCACACAAGGGAGCTACGATAACAATTAGTGAGTTCTGATGAACGTTACAAAGTTTAACTAATAGACACTTCTCTTACTTATCAAAAAACAAAAAGAAAAGGAACACTTACTTCTCTTATGCATTGTCAACCATGAAAGAATTAGTAACAATTAGAAAAGACCTCAAATTCTTTTAACTTCAATCATAAGGCAAGGTCCGAGGAAGATTATTTTACAGCAAACACTACTTTTACTTTTAGTTGCTACGCGCTTTTGCTTTTCAAGCTGCGGATCACTTTCAGATTTTCAAATAATCACAATTCACAGTATATCCCTTTGACTAACTGATAGTTCTCTAATCCTGATTAGACAGATACAATGATTAACTACGACAAAATTAACTTCTGTATATTCTCTCTGTTCCCACCAGTAAACGCTACGATTCCAATAGATCATCATCAAAGCTCCTAATCATCTTCCACTACAAAAAAACAGAATCTATCGAATAATCTAATCCTTTATCCACATAATCATCACACAAAAATAACATCATCATACTCTAAAACACAATCATCACACCAAAACACACAATTGTACTCCAAAAAACGGCACCAAACACATCAATCGACAATCAACACATCAAAAACCTAAAAATAACGAATCACGATTCAAATTGAATTCAATTACACACGATTAAACAAACAGCGCGAAAAAAGATCAACGGCTGATGAATTACCGGAAGTAGTCGAATTTCTCGATGAAGTGCGAGGCATAATTTACTGTGCTATTGACGAAGATGATGATCGCTTAATTTGTTGCCGAAATTGCCCTTCGCTTCGCCAAGATGAGAGAGGGTTTGAGAATCTAACGGTGAGGTCCAGATGTACAGAGGGGCGGCGTAGGATAGCAAAGCGTGCGCTTTTCTGCTTTTTTGCGTGGTTGATGATGAGATGACCAATTGAAACTTGCACGTGTATATATAATATATGATTGTTATATACTCTTTTTTGATTTAGATTAGGACTATGATTATGTCAAATAAATTGTTTTTAAGTATCACATAATTACTCCTAATCGCGTTTAGTGTTACATGAATACTAGAATTAGGAGTAGTGTATTTCAACAATTTTACAGTTAAAAAAATAATATATATATATATATACACACACACACACACATTCACATTATTTTTTATTTTCATGTTGATTTCTATAAAGTGATAATTTTAAGAATTAGTCATTTAGTAGATTTTAATTTGTATTTTTTGTTATTTGTATATGATAATTTAAAGGGATAATTACAGCTACACCCCCTGAGGTTTGGTGTAATTACACATACCTCCCCTGTTGTTTGAGAAATTACACATACCTCCCCTGAGGTTTGAAACCTTACACATACCTCCCCTCTTCAATTTAAGGGTTGTTTGGTGTAAGTTATGATAAAATTATGCTTATTATACTTACACCCCTAAAGTTTGGTATATTTATAAAAGTAATCCTTGATGTTAGAAAAATTAAAATTAAATACTCCAAAAGGTTTTATAAACTATTATATTATTACCTACAAATATAAAAAGTATTTAAATTTAAATTTAAAAATAAGTTAATCTAATCCAAAATATATTTTTTAACCAAACACGTAACTTTTAGTTTTTTTCTTTAAAATAATTTCCGTAAATCTCAGTCAAAACTTAACTAACTACTCATCTTTGTGCCTCGGTTCTCGTTACGATTTTAAACTAACAACTATTTTAGTATTAGAAGAAGATAAAACACCGAAAATTGGTTTCACTAAATATAGTGCATTTAGGTTGTTTATTTTGTCAAAAAGTTCAACAAAACTTGCTACCTAAAACCAGTGACCATGTCTGATCCAAGGATGATAATTCTATTGTCACAGTTGCTGGTAATTTCGTCATCATTCTTCATTTTTTAAAACGGGTTATGAAAATCTTGATTATTTCTGTTATATTTGTTAATTTTCATTGAAAATGAGAGTTTTTACAATTGAATTTTCTATTTCTTGTCTTTTTATTTCGGAGATTGCATAGATATTTATTATTTTACCAAATGCTTCTTTTTTGTTGTGATAAACTGAAATTTCCGTGGGCACGCGTAATAGTATTTAATATGGAACTATAATGAAATTTATGAGATTATTAAAAGTAAAACAAAAATTAAGAAATAAAAAAACAAACAAAAACAAGAAATTAAATATTTTTACAAAATAATAAAAATATTAAGATTAGATTAAATTTTAAAAATAATTTAAATACTTTTTATATTTTTGGTTAGTCATATAGTTTCTAAAATTATTTGGAGTATTTAATTTTAATTTTTCTAACATCAAGGATTACTTTTACAAATATACCAAACTTTAGGGGTGTAAGCATAATAAGCATAATTTTATCATAAATTACACCCAAACAACCCTTAAGTTGTAGAGGGGAGGTATGTGTAAGGTTTCAAACCTCAGGGGAGGTATGTGTAATTTCTCAAACCACAGGGGAGGTATGTGTAATTACACCAAACCTCAGGGGGTGTAGCTGTAATTATCCCTAATTTAAAACTCTCTCTCTCTCTCTCTCAACATAAAGGACTCTTTTCCTATCCACCAATTAATAAGAACCCAAATTTACTAAAATTGTAAAAGCTGCTTCTCATGGAACAGTTCTAATCCTATATCTTCTATATTCAATTAACAAGTTTTTTAAAAAAGATTAGGATTTCAAGTTTCAACATATAATTAGATTTCACACGTCGAAAAAGAATTCAGCAGATAAAGAAAAGAAGAAGAAAAAATAGAAAGAAAATAGGCTGCCCAGTTTCTTTAATTTTTATTGTTTTCTAAATAACTTTTGCTTGATTCTTTCAGATTTTTATATAGATAAGATGCCATCTCTTGAAGAAAATTCAGAAATACAAAATCAAAAAAAAAAAAAATATTACTTAATTTCTGTAATTTATTTTATTTTTCTATAAAAGTATTTTAATAAAACAACAAATGTGTATTTGTTTTACTTTCAGAGTGAAAATTATATTTATGGAGTGCAAATTGTTAGACACTATTTTTGGAGGGGTAAAATTTTATATAACATTTCGTAAGTTGTGTTTGGAACTAAATGTGATGATCATGGATCAAAGTTTTTAACGTTTCTACAAGACATAATGAAACGTTTGTGATTTTGTACCAGTGTAAACGAAAATTAAGAATATATTGTTCGTTTGAACAACCATCTCCCTGAACTTTCTAAGACATCTCCAGAAGCTCTTGAGATTTTTACTAAAAAGTTTCTTGAATTTAGCTGGTAAGAGCAAATCCTAAAACTGAAATTTTGATTCATAGAGATGATGAGTTCCAAAAATTAGGACTACATTTTAGTTCTAATTTTCCTTTGAGTCTAATTTGATTTGAAGCTATTTTGCAGGACCTAAAGTAAATCCATGCCTCAAGATTATTGCTAGTTATTAATTGAGAGAGATTTGGTTGATGGAAATATTAGTTAGAAACTTGAAATAGGTGGTGCAGCTGTCAATAAATATAAAGGGTAAAAAGAAGCAAAATCCCCAACTCGCTCATGTGCGAATTGACCTCTAACCTTTTGAAATATCACAACACTTACAGAGTGCAAATTACCTCCAAAGCCATTTTATGTAACACATTTCTATATTTTTTGTCGATTAGATTGATCTCAGAGGGCAATTCGCACATTAGATTAGAAAGCAAATGGCACTTGAGCTATAGGTTTGAAAGGTTTGATGCATTTGACTCTAAATACAAATATTTACCTAACATGTTCGTAAAAACGATTAGACAAAACATTTCACCTAAATACCAGAAGAATTCATTGACTTGTTACAAATTACACTTCCAACAACTAAAAGGTCAATTGCAATAACTTCATTGGTGTATGAACAATTTACAATAACAATCTGCACGACATATTACAACACATGCAGTGAACCACGAACATGATACGAATGTTCAAATTTCTAGTTTTCTTTCTCATTTGTAACATCAGAAATATAAACAAGCTTAACTTGTAAGAGTACCTAAATTTTGCTGACAAATTCCTCTCCAGATTCCACATTTTGGCTCGTGCAATTTTTGTACCGTAAGAATCTTTCTATTGAAGCAATTAAAACAACACGAAAATACAATAGAGTGCTACAACACCATTATGCCAGACACTGGTTAATTCCAAACGTAGTCAGATAAATGAAGCACTACTGCGCCACCTCGGAAAGATAACAAGTAAAGAGCGAAACAGCATCCTGTAAGTGGTATGAGCGCAGATCTTCCGCCACGGGTGCCCTAAAAACAGTTTCGAAACAGCTTAGCTGAACCTCCCCAGACGAACCCTCCCCGCTATCAGAAAGCAGCAGACCACAAATCTCTTCTGCCATCTTCGAGTATACAACTCTGAAACATAATCATAACAGAAAAGTTAAACACGGATCTGGATGGAGCCTATCAAGGAACGAGAAACACTGTACACGACGTTTTGGACAAGTTACAAACGTATACAGTACTGTTTGACTACTTACACGAACACCCCCGAAATTTGATAAATATTTCGTATAGAAGCCATGTATTTGTATCTATGTAATTATTCAAATACCAAAACTCAAAAGGCTGTGGATATAATTATCCATAAAAACAATCACGTGTTAAATTTTTAAAAACAAAGGATAAAATTAATACCTGGCATCAACTGATAATTTGCTGCTCCAAACTGCCAAAGACTTGTTAAGCCGACCAATAAAATCTGCACACGCATCATTTTTGTTCTCAAGAGTCTCCTGCCAAACAAGATTCATCAGCGTCCATATGTAAAATTGTCAACAGAACGTCAGAATATATATGTAAGATTGACTGGACAATCCCTGTGTAGTATATCTCTATTCAAAATTATCAACTGAAATCAGGTTCATAATCAGACAAAATGACCATTGTCATTTATCATGTTATTAACGCGTTATAATTCAACTTGAAATCTGTTCCATAATACATTCTACATCAAACTGCAGATTCCATGCCCATGTAAGTCTTTCATTCTGCTTTTATATTACCCACATGATAATCTACTGGAGAAGTAAGTGTACAGTCTACAAAAGATAGAGATTTATACCAGTTGAGTCATGGTGTTGCTGTCTTCCTGCAAGGAACTTCTTAATAAATAAAAAGAAATATAAATTCCAGCTCCAAGATCCCAGTCTTCAATTTCTGACTTATGGTCCTCCATGGAAGTCGCGAGCCTCCATATCTCTGAATGTTTTGCTGCATGACAGTGTACGGAAAATTCAGTTTCTTTTGTCTTGCACTTGAAGCAAATTCTTTGCATAAATTCAACATTGAAGTTACATGACAAACACAGAAGAATAGGAATGCAAACAGAAGAATTCCTTCCATGCAGTAATTATTTGCACCGGAGAATGTTACTTTTTTAACATATTTGTGGCAAACTCTTAATGCAGGCAGATTAAAACTGCCTAGAAGGCCAAATGCTCTTTACCACAAACCAACCAAAAAAATTGGTGCATAAAACCAAAACTGGTACTAGTAAACTCAACTCTGTCTCAACAAGTTGTTCACACAAATGTAACCAGATGTCAATCCACAGGAAATTGCCTTTAAACCATTACAGGTGTGGCCCATGCAATTTGGAACTAGGAAAAACTCAATCATTAAGATAACAAAGACATCATCCAGACATGAGCTTTGAGAAACTAATCCGATAATTAGATATTACATATATTTTTAAGGAAATCGTGTTTGGATCAATTGTTGAGATGCTGCTCTGACTTTTTAAAATTTTTGATAATTGAGACTGCTCTGAGTTTGCTCTACAATACTTTCTACCAGTATATATTTTCAGCAAACTAAGCATTTTGAAAGAAAAATGGATACTCGGTTTTCAATGGTCCGTTGTGTCGGCAAGACTTGAGATGGGTATTGATCTGTCCCACATTGCTTGGGATCTTCATCATACAAGATCAATATTGTCTCCCTCACCATAATGAGGCCGTCTGAGGGAGTGAATAAAACTAAAATCTAATATGGCATCAGAGCCCCTGCCTAAGATCGAGGATCGGCTTGCCTATTATCCACATGATATGATTTGATGCTTATTCCAGCCTACGCAAAAAGGGAGCATGTTGAGATTTGTCCCACATTACTCCGGAACTATTATGGGCAATACTATAACAATAATCTCCCCCTCTCTGCTAATGAGAATCATTAAGGAGATAAATAAAGGGACTAAAATCTAATAATTGGTTACTCAAAGACCACGAGTTCAACTATACAGATATGTAAATTTTGGGGATAAAGGGAGATATTTTGATCCTGCACCATTGTTCTTTGTATATTTGGGCAGTGGTGGTCAACTGAAGACAGGAGGAAATAATAATATGGAAATTTTGATTTTCAATGAATCCTTGACAGTTCATGCTCAAGATTTCATTTTCACCCAACAAATAAACCTCAAAGGGAGAGTACCCCGCAAGTGACAGAACAACATAAAGCAACAAAATACACTCACATATCAATGGAAGGATGAGCAAAAGGATAAGTATGTTCCATGTGAAAAAGAATAGGGAGTAGCTATTTACCTGACAAAAACAGTGAATGAGCAACTGATGTCAAGAAAGTTGAATGTGCTCTCTGCCAGTTTGCACATTCAATAAAGTGATGCAAAGCCTTTGAGAGGTCACCATTATAAGAAAAATAAGTTGCCTGCATTTGAAAATGAGAAACAAGAAGATCAGATATCCCAGAGCAAGAGATAATGGTAAATATCATCAACAGAATCAAATAATAAGCATACAACAATCAAAATTATTTTTGTATATCAGGTACTTCCATGAAAGTCCGCAATTCTATGTGATAAAACATATATTTTTAGAGAGAGAAAAAAAGAAGGTCCCAGCGGCATACAAGAAAAAAAAAAGTTGAAACACGGTCAAGAAGATTTTGAACAGAGGCAAAACCTAAATGGCCAACCCAAGCAAATTTAATTGGTTGGGGGAGAGTAACTCACCAAAGCTTCATGCAACCACGCAGGAGGTATTCCCAGATCTTCAATGAATTTCCATTGTGAATCCTGCATACTCCAAACTTCACAATATTGGAAGAGAATTTCCCTAATGGCCATAGTTTGCAAATAGGGATAATCTTCACGATGTGGCATATGAAGAACCACATAGATGGCCCAATGACATTGTCCAAGACAAAGCAACTGAGAAACAAATGCCATATCAAGAACATGAAGATCATTCGAGCTAAAAGTGCCAATGGCCTCTAAAACTGCACGTTGATGCCAAATCATGTGATAATCTAGTGGATCATTTGTAGAGGCAAAAGCACTGAACATGGTCTTGAGAGCGCCAAAGTCATTTTCTTGTCTGGCATGAAGAAGCATCAAATAATAGGCAAGATCAAAACGGCCAGTTATATCCCAGTTGTCTGCATCTTCTATTGGCCCTTCATCAATGTACACTGGAACCGGATATGGTGCATTTCCCTCATTAAGAAGCTTCTGATAGGTATTAAAAACAACCGGCAATGAGATATCAGGTGGAAGTTGATACCACATTAACAGTCCTAGGAACCTTTTCCAGTCAATTTTTATGCCGTCCAAGGCTTCGTGAATGTTTCCAGCTAGTAACTCAAGAAGTCTCACCCTATCCTCCTCAATAAAATTAAAATCCATCCCATTTTTTCTCCAGATATCAAGTTGATGAGCAACATCAGAACGATTGGAAGTTGACCCACCAGCCTGGCTCAAAAGGCAAGACAATCTTACATCCCCTCTCGAAGCAGCTAGTTCCACGGCAGTATCCAGCTGCCGACCAGTAAGCAGCAATAAAATGTGCTCTAAATCACTTGATTCCTCGAGTGAACTAACTTCATTTTGTACACGATGGTAAACACTCTCTTGCAGCCAATAACTGAATTCTGCTCGCCTCATTAGAGGGAGTGCTTCCTCGTCAGCATCTGGATAACTTCCCCTCCCATCTGGCATCATATCCTCATCATCAGCTTCAATAGTATTCAGTTGCCCTCGTATTTTCCTTGAGGAAAAAAGAACTTTAATTAATTCCCAAACCAATACTTGGTGCATCAACAAAACACGGGAAGCAGATGATAAACCAGGCAACTCTAGTTGTTTCTCAATGATGTCTATGTAGCTTCGACAAATATCTGGAAGAGTCAAACGATCACAAATAAGATTTTGAAGTTTTAACTCAAAGGTCCCCAGCTCAACTTTCTTTGTTTCACGACTTAACTCCTTGTGAAGATTGAGGGGGGAGTCAAAACAGAACTCAGTAAGTTCATCTATAACTTTGTTGCTATCATCTCTGGTCACTTTGTCAATTGCAACCTTTTCAAGATTGATCACAGAGGATAATACACCTTGAGCATCAGAACTACCAACTGGCATACCAGAATGTACAAGGACACCATTTGGACCCCAACCTACTCGAAAAGATCTACCCATGAACAATGCTGCATCAACTATATGATGTGAATGACTTTCAGTTATTGGTGTTTTCTCTTTGAGCTCCAGCCTGAAACCCTCAGATTTTGGAATCTTTAAATGCAACCCTTTATTCTGCTGCGTCATCAAAATGGCTCCAGGGGAGTCAGAGCTAAAACTTCCAGGGTTATACTCAAGTAAAGCTAATGGCGTCTTACGAATAAGAGGATTGTTCATCTTGCCACCTGTCTTTTGAGATGAATGGCGTAATGGGGACCTTGAGGATTCTTTAACAAAAGACGGACTATCATGGTGAAAACGCTCTTCCTCGTCTTCCTCTTCGGGTAACAATAACAGCCTCAAATCTTTCATCCTGACAGGATCCAGTTCAAGATGAGCAGGAAGAGAATGCGAAAGAAGAGTTTGATTTACTGACGCTCTTTCCTCATCAACATCTGACATGTCACTACCGATCATGTCTGCGTGATCTTGAACCTCTGGAGATACATCATCCATTGCAATGTCCTCTTCATCATCCTCATCAAAACCAAATCTGCTAAAATGCTGTACCAAAAATTTCCATTCACCATGAACTGGATCAAAAGAAAGAAATCTTGCCCCCTGGCTCTCTGTCTTGCGCTTCAACTTTTCCTCTACTTCTCTCAAACGAACCTCCGTTAAATTATTCAAAAGCTTTACTTGAAGTAGTAAAGTCACTTCAGCTGGTTTATTTAGACCCTGACCCACCATTGGCTTAGAGCTTTCATCATCATAAACTACAATTTCACATCTATTGAAACTGACAATACGATCCAAGTCCAACCCTCTCAAGTCAGTTTCCCCAATAAACTTCACACACCCATAACCAACCCTTCCAACAACAAAATCTCGGACTCTACCGCAATAACCCGGATCCATAAACTCCCGAATAGACAGCTCACTTAAGGTTGGTTCCGTATAATAATCGGCACGTCGCAATGTCGGTAAAGTGTTCTCATCTTCACTTAAAGACGAAGATGACACAGCATCTGCACCATCCATCGATATTCTTCTTCTTTTGTAAAGAGGTTGAGGAATATGAACTGGATTAATTCGACCTACGTCGACCTCCATATTTGGCTATAAGAATTTCAGTTATAGAGTCCGTACTCCTCCCAAAAACGTAGCAACAAGCCACTGCTAAGATTAAAAAACCGCTCAAATTAGCAAAACCCCCACACACAATCTACACATAAATCACACCACCAGACTCATTTACTAAAAACCATCTCTTCCACCCGAAGATCATAGACATTGCGACTACTACACACGATAAATTTGTTGCCACAAAATCGAAGCATTTTTCGTAGACTTGATCTGTAATCAGGGCAAATAAGTTCAATAAACACCCGAATACTACCAAATTAATTTTCCAAACAGAAACCTCGAACAATTTACAACTGTCAGCTACAGTCCACACAATCTCTCATTCGACATAAATATTACGTCAGAATGTCAACAAATTGAAGTTAATACAGCATCAGCATAAAATGTAACTCCAAAATAAAATGAAGCAAAATCTCAATTCAGTTCCAAAACCCTAGATTCAACTCATGCCAACTTAACAGAGTACGCAATTGTAATTTAGAGCTAAATTTGCAAAAACCCTAATGAATATAATTAACTGAATATTAAGTAATAACTGTAAGTGAAAAATAGCTGACCCGTTTAACTGAACCGGTCTTGTCGGGGCTCCGATTGATCTCTGCAAAACGAAGTGGAACTAGGCGGGAGGGAGCAATGAAGGAGGGTTTTAGGCTTTTTTTGACTGGGATTTGGACTGTAAGCTCGATGGGCCGGGTCGGGTTGGTCAGTTGGGCATGTGGGCTTTTTCTTCTGTCGGTCCGTTAAGGTTTCCAGTCTTTGGCCCTGGGGCTGATAAACACTTTAGCCTGAGCAATTATTTGATGATGGGGACTAACAGAAAATTTATAATCTTGTAATTAGAATATACGTGTTCTTTTTTTAACTTTTGGTGTGGTGCTCCACGTCTCACGTGATTATACAATTTTAGGACAGAGTATTGATTTGCTCACACATTAGCACTTGCCAAGTAACAGAAGCTAGCTAGGTGCATTGCATGGTCTAAATTAAGTGTGAATGATAAATTCTTTCAGTATGTTATCACATGGTACTAACTTTAATAATGTGACACTTCGCACTGTAGTACACATTATGTTTTTTTTTCTGGGATCAGAGTGATAGACATCTAAATCGAAGGAACGAGCAATGTTTCTTCAAGGCTTGGAAGTTGGAACCAAGTAGTTAGAGATTTTAGACATAGTTCAAGATACTTGCATGTCAAATTTAAAATTTCAAAGATAATAATAGCACATTCACCCTCAAGATGACACTATTTGACACTTTACCATCCAAGTAAATTCTTTCACAAATCTTAAGGGCATTGTCATCATAAAACATTATTCTTAAAAGAACTTACCATGACAAATTTTAGCACTTATGAATAATGTGTCAGGACAAAAATGCCCTTGAAATTTGTGATAGAAATCACTTGGGAAGCGACTATGTTTCTTTGAATTTCTATATTGTTTATTTTTACATTTTGGGAGGTAAAAGTGCCAGTTGTGGAATTTTTGGGGCGAACTACTCTCATCCCATTTTTCAAATACGTTAAAACAGCTTGAGTTGTTTAATTGGTCGATGAAACTAAAATTACGTCCGGGAATAATAATGATAATACTAGTGTCTTTTGACATTGGAATTGTATCATTGGAGGCACAATTATTAGCATGTTCATTACTCTCCTGGCTAAAGAAGTAGTAATCATGTAATAGTAGTACAATATAGTTTAGAATTGATGGAGGAGAAATGATCTCAAGGTGTGTGTGTGTGTATGTTGAGTAAATGTGAAGAAAAGAACTCTGATTTTTCCATCTTATCTTTCGGATTCTTCGATGCACGCGCAATCTAACTTTTTTCTTCTTTTTGTGTCATCACATAGTAATTCTACGACGGCTTTTCTAGCCTTCCCACATGAAACCCTTAACCAAAATTTTCATTGGGATCATGTTATAAAGTTGCTTGAGAATATATACTCACATATATAACATGTATGATATATAGCAAAATTGAATAATATTTTGCAAAACAAGAGCTAATTGTTCATAGCGTATTATTTTGTGAAAAATGATATTTTATGCAATCTTGAAGATTATTATTAGATAATACTTATGGGAAGTCTAAGAGATTTTGGAAAATGATATATATCCATCATGTATCAATAGATTCCAAAATATGGATCAACTATAATCACTTTTAACAAGAACATTATGAGTAAGTTATAAATTTGTTGACAGCTATTTAGCAATAATGTAATTTCTAATAATTGGATAAGAGTGGCAGAGGATCCCTATAATTGCGTGAGTTAGAAAACACGCAGTAAGACTCTACGTACGTAGGTTATAGCTGGAAATAATGGTTTTCTTTAATCAATTGAACTATCTTGCATGCAAGTTCTTTTGATTTGGCACAAAGTAATATTACAATACCAGAGCTCAACTGAACAGTTTGGAACTTAAACCTTTATTAATATTATACGAAACTCAAAACTATCTGCCGTTAAATCATTTTATAAATTTTGTCTATAGAAAAATGACCTGCATAAAACATATATGGTAAAAGTAAAACAGACTACATCACTTGACTTGCAAAATATGGGATTATCTATAGCACAACTCGAAGTGCTTCTTACCAATTAGGTTACACGGATATATGTGGACCACCAAAATTACAAATCACAATTTTGTGCTCATATCAAATGACATGTCATGTAAACCAATAAACAAGCTAAGTAAAGTATTTAACCTTGTTATTCAAACAATTTTATTTTTTTTCAGTTTGCTAGTTGACATGTCGAGCTTAAAAACTTGGAGCCTAATATATGTCCAAATCAAGGTCTATTAACCGTTTCTAACTCACTTAAGACTACTCGTGATCAAAACCCAAGTTTGAAGTAGTTGATGCATGTGGGAGTGACCTAATTCATAGGAGTGAATGAAGGATAGAAAATCTATGTCAACATCATACTCTTGGACGTTGTGTAAACGTCTATATTTTCGAAGAATGGTCAAAAATAGCTGCTACAACCTCCCAACAACATGAGAAGAGCATAACATGCAAAGATTTCATATACATTGTTTCTAAGGGTCTTGGCTTTTCACTCAGGCACATGGGCAGGTTTTTCCTATGTTTAGTAAATATGAAATATATGATGTAATCAACCACATAATATGTACAATATTATATATAACATATATAGATACATATATTGTATATGAAGAGTTATGGACGTATATGATGTGATCAACCACGTAGGGATGTTCCCAATCCTATTACATAATAAATACAGTGTGCAAAATTCATTGACACATTCAATTGTCATTCTATCTCAAACTTTATCGATTAAATTTGTGTGCCATTCTCTATACCCTAGTCGGAATTATGCCACATCTTATATTTGTACACAAATGATGGTTCATTTTACCCTAACTATCCATTAACCAATATTTATATAATTTTTAACATGTACGATTTACGTGTGATATAATCTACCGATGACACAGAAAAGCGATAAAGTATTTGAATATATCACGCCGATGACATGGAAAAGCGACAAAATATTTGACATTAATGCGGAGAATCTTTGTATTACACCTTGATCCTTCACTTCAGACAGTACTGCGTTTAGCATTTGCGAGAGATATGTCCAATGTAGATCGACTAACAAAGTGAAAAATCACATTTTTGACATTAAGATTCCATATGGGTGAAGGCTTGACACGTATCCAATCAAGATCGACTCAGGAGAATCAGCATACATGGACGATAGATAGAATACGTAAGAACTGATCATATCGATGTCGATTTGATTATTAGATAAGTCTGTCCAAACAAGATTACGTGTGTCAAGATCTTCGACCAAGCGACCGAGACACCTGACTTGTAAAATTATTTAGCCTATTTAGATTAAAATGTGGCGATTTCCCATTTGTGTATAAAGCCATCTGTGATACTAACTAAACATAGTACTTAAGACACCAAAATATAAACTTCTCTAAATTCTATAGAAAATAGTAATGCTAGCTATTCCTCCATCAATGAAACGTTCATCTTGAGAAAGATACATCTCATCTACCTTCACTGAAAATCACAACCACACGGTCCACACCCATGCCACATAGTAAATAAAATTATCAATTGACAAATATGGAAAACTTCAAACAAGTATACCAAAATATAGATACATGCAACACCATAGTAACAAAAAACCGGAATAAACTAATGAATGTTGGGATTATTTCACATTTTTAACCAAGCCTTCATTGGAAAGTGAAGATGAAGGGTGTAGAAAGTCTTGTGGGCCCACTCCCCCATATTGATTGCCAGCTGAAGGCCGCAAAGTGTTGCTTACATAAACCCTCAAGTCCTCACTCCCTCTTCAACTCCAACTCCTGCCCACTGTTTTACACACAGACATTTGTCAATTTTCTCACAGACATTTTCACAAACACCTTGTTTACAACAACAAAAAAACAGAGCATTCTTTTTTTAAACCATGGCTAGAACACAACAGCGATACAGGGGCGTACGCCAACGGCACTGGGGATCATGGGTCTCCGAAATTCGCCACCCATTGCTGTAAATTCACTAACCCCACTTCACATTTTGCTGTTTAATTTCATTTTAACAAATTGGGTTTTGCTCTAATCATATTTCCTTTGTAAAATTCACTAACCCCACTTCACATTTGCTGTTTAATTTCATTTTTACGAATTGGGTTTTGTTCTAATCATATTTTAATCTTGAATTTTTTCAGAAAGACGCGAGTTTGGCTCGGAACATTCGAAACAGCAGAGGACGCAGCAATGGCGTACGACGAAGCCGCGAGAATCATGTGCGGGCCACGTGCGCGGACGAACTTCCCTCACAACGCGAACGAACACCAGTCGTCGTCGGCGAAGATTCTATCGGCGACGTTAATGGCGAAGCTGCAAAAGTGTCACATGAACTCCGTGAAAATGGCGAAGAAGCCGGTGCAGAGCAAGGTGAATTACGAAACAGAGCAATCGAGTTTTAATGCGATTGAAATGAAGAATGAACAAAATTGTGAGAGCTCGTCTGAGAATGGACAAGAGGAGCAGTTTAAGCTGCTTGAGGAGGATGACATTGAGCAGATGATTCAAGAGCTGCTCGATTATGATGGTTCTGTTGATTTTTGCTCAACAGGCTAATGGAGAATGTTTTGTATTTTGTTCGCTTTTGTTTTTTTTATTATTATTGTTATGTTTATGTGGCGACCTATTCTTGCGCAATGCGCATGGCAATGCGAAGCACTATGTAATTATAAAATTAATTATGCAAGAAAAAAGTGTTCGGTTATAAATTATTAATTTTTAAGATTCAAGTTTTTGTTAGATCCCTTTTGAAAAATTGCTCCATTGTTTTCTTTTTGGGTCAATTGCGATCACCCCATCGTTTCGGGTGTTTGCGAAGTGTCCGCTAATGTTTTAAAAAGAGTACTTTGTCCCCTAACATTTGTAAAGTTGTCCCCTGAGTCCTTGATCTACCGTTCATTTGTGCCACGTGGCTATCTTTTCATCCATTAGATTTGGCATCAGGGGACACATCGCACATTTTTACAAAAGTTAGGGGGCAAAGTGCTCTTTTTAAAACGTTAAGGGCACTTTGCAAAACACCCCAAACATTAAGGGGCAAAATGCAATTGTGAGGATAGTTTCCTAAGTACGAAGATATCAGCAAATTATTCCCTGAAATTTTGATTTTTTTATGTTGGCCTTGCGATTCTTGTTAATTTAGTAATGTGTAATGTCATCTATACCCCTGAAGTTAGTCTAACTATTAGAAACTTCCTTACTGTGTGAGTAATTACACAAAAACTGCATGGAGGTCAAATTATAAGTAAGGATAGAGGTCTTTATGTCTTATTGTTTTTTCAAATTTGGAAGGAATGTTCCTGTAATTAATATTATTCGAAAATTCAAAGGAATCTATCTGCAATGTTTTTGTCAAACTGCAATGCAGTTGCATGTAATTAGACTCTTCATGGGTGTAAAAATTTAAATATCCGTATAAGTTAATAAAAACTGAGTAATGAAATCATCAAATTCTTTGTTATGAAATGAAAAGTTTCAAATTGTTATATTTATCTATAAAAGATGTTACACTTTAGATGACATTATATTATTTTTGGGCACTCAAAAGTAATATATTGGTGAAATCACATCATACCGCGAGGTTTAATGGTGCCAGTGAAAATTATAATCCCAAACATGATAAAGTGATTAGTTTTGTAACTCTACAAATATGAGGACCAGTTTGTGTAAATAACTCATACTTTAAGAATATTTGCGTAAGTTATCTTATATAATATGATACCAAGAATAATATTATTATTAGCCCACCGTTGAAATAACTTAAGTTTTTTAAGCTTACGTAATTTTAAAGTAAGAAGTCAAATGTTCGAAGCAGTCAAATTCATGGTATGGGTAGCAGGAAGTTGAAATAATTAATGTCACATGATGAGAATTTATCTACTTATTTACGGTCTACCTGAAGTGATTTATCTTCTTGCGAATTTTGTCTTTTAACATAATATTTTGAAAAATCCAATTTCCAGTTTTCCGTTGAGGAAAAGGGCACAAAAGATAATAACTCCACACAAGTCAATGTGAATAGGTTTGTGAAAATTGGGGCTCAGTGTCATAATGAGTGTTCGTTTGTGGAGGAACATTCTCAGAGTTTTTTCTAACTAGCTTTATTCATTGTATCATGCACCAGATAACAGCTGCTGCACACTACACCACAGCCTTGGAGTCGTTGATTTTCTATAAAAGTTCTAACTTTATTTCTTTTTGACCCACACTGCAATTTTAGTTATCAACTTTGTGTTTTTCTAATTAGGGACAATATCTAATCTCTAGGTTTATACTGTCGAAAAAGCTAATATGGAGGAAAATCCACGTGGATATATTAACTAAAAATTAAAGGTAACGTCTCAGTTTTGTTTTACTAGTACTCCATGAATTTGATTTTAAGCGCTGCATTGTAACACGTAAATCATTAGGACTTAGGATATATTACTTAAGAAGGTATCACATATATATTTTGGACTAAAAGGTCACGAAACTTCATCTTATAGTGAAGTTGAGTTATGGGTTTGTCTCCTTTTGTTGGAGATCGTTTTCATTATCATTGGGCAAATAAACAAGAAAGGCGTCTAAGCATTTGGAATTTGTAATTTAGTAACCATAAGACAGAGAATCTTTCAACTTGCAAATCATTAGATAGCTTGAGCAGTTTAAATTAACCTATAGCATCTATAAATTAATTACTCAATTATGTATTACACAATTTAAAGTCAAGGAATCCAAACAACTACCATATATGTTAGTTATTTTAACTTCAAGTACTCTTCCAATAAAAACGCATTTCACACATAGAGCCTATAGTTTTTTCATGTAATAAATAAGGCATTTTTCTTTCCCATATCTTCTACTTGGGCATGTGCAAGTATATAAATTTTGGGGCACAAAACCATGTTACACCTATACTTCCCCCACAATGTTCATTTTGTTGGGCACGTGCTTTCGTTTTTGTCCTCAAGTAGCCATGCATGTTATTGTTATCCAAGTTGCTCCATTTTCTGCACGACTGCATGCACATGGAGATGATCAACCTATCTCTATACTTTTTTTCTTCTAACAATCTTAAGGATTAGACACAGATACGTGGTACCATATCTCTCTCTTGCTCCGACAAGTTTTATATTTATTTTTCTCTTTCTTCCTAATTGGTCAAACAAACGGCAACTCGTGTGCTCCTTAACTCTTTCTTCTTGTACTTGCTATCTATGTTCCTTTACATTTTTTCAGATATATAAAACATATATTATTTTGTACACCATACAGTTGCGGAGTGGGTATTAGTTCTTTTTCACATAATAAGGAGTGACAACTGACAAGAGAATACATGTTGATCTTACAATCATGTGATACACAAATGTTGATATAAGTACTCATCTTCTATGTTTCGCATAATTTAGAAAAAACTCTGTAATAGATAATAAACCAATAACCCAGTTGCAATTCAAAAGAAAGGAGAAAAAAAAATCCTTTATTTTTCACACGATATTTTTGGGTCAATTTAGTCATCACAAGGGGTCGTACTGCAACTTGCGCAAAACATAAAGCTTATTTATATACTATAACCTTGTTGCAATTTGTCCCTTATTTTTATCTTCTTTAGTTATATTCGTTGAAATTTGAAACGAGAACATGGGGTTCCAACCTTAAAAGTTTGATAATTAAACTAGAGCTTGAAAATTAAGAAAATATACAAAAAAAAAAAAATATTGAAGGAAAAAGAGGTTAAATCGTAATGAACCCTCATATTCATGTTTCAAATTTCGACAAAAATCTGATTAGGAGGTATACTGCTTGTTTATCCATAGAACATGGGGCAAATTACTAAATTAGGTAGGAGCATGCACTATTTTTCGCATGGTGGTTCTTTTGTTTTTTTTCTTTGTCAATGACCCGTGAATATCAAGAACATCGCTTACTTCAATAAATATCTATAGATATTATATAGTGACCAGTATTTTAAAAGATGTCAGACGTAAAGCAAGACGTTTTATGATCTTCAGAGTAGACGTAAGCCCCATAAATTTTATTCAACTTTCTAAAATATATAGTTATGATAAAAGTAGAAATAAATAAATTAAAAGAAAAAATAATAAGTTAATGGGGTATTAACATAAATTGAAGGAAATGAATATGCAAATATTATGGGAAATATTAAAAGAAATATACTTCACATAGACTCTCAAGAAATTATTTATACCATAAAGTTACTTGGTAATTGTAAACCAATCATAAACACGAAATAATGACTAAAAAGAAGCTCACTAAAGAATGTCCATATATTTAAATTTTACGATTAAAATTTAAAAAAAAAATTGAAATTCAGAGAATACGTAGTAAGAATATCAAATACGTTTCGATATACCTTTTACTTATGTCAAACATATAGGCAAAAATAAGGATGAAAAGTTATTAAGAAACAAATAGAAACCAACCTTACTATTTTTGTCTTTTCATGCATGGCCTAAGTCCAATAGCTTGGAGGGCTGTTCGTGTTTTTTGCCTTCGAACGTGGTGCTTAAACGCCCTGTGAAATTGAAGTCTCAAGGAGAGCCCAATCACAACATTTTGGGGTCAAATTAGCCATGTAAGAGCCTTGTAGTAAGTTTTTAAACAATTTCATAACAAAAAAATGGTGAGAGGCTAAGAACATAATTGGCTAAAGTTTCGTTTTTTTACGATTTTGACCCTCATGCGTCGCTTCACACCATATTGTACATATCTTTGATCCTTCTACTTTAGATTGCAGACTTTGGACCATACATGTCAAAAGAAAATAAATAAATAAATAAGGGCTACAGAGAGACAATCAACTGTGATGAAAGATGAACAAGTCGTTGAAAAAAGGTTTAAATCGGCAAGAATCAACCCACTTTTGTTGGGGTTGGGTCCTATGAGATAGGGGTGAGCTCGCAGTGCTGGGTACAATGGGAACAAGTATAATTACATCCTACTTATGCTTTCACAATTCGCGGGTTATTTGAATTGTTTTCATGATAATTTCGTGTCTCAAAATCGTATAGTTTAGTAGATGGGATCGAGGATGATTGGATAAAGTGTGGGTAGATTAAGTTAGACTATGATATAAATTTTATTTTTATTTCAGCAAAGGATGAAGTGAGCTTGATTTTTACAATATAACAATTTGGCCATTTTGTGCCTTTGTTTAAGTATTTTGTTTTCTTTTCTAATATACACACATATGTGTATATTTAACTTTCGGACACGTATGGTTGCCCGTTTTGAATCAGGCCATATTGTAGTAGGCACAAGATAAAAATCCATGAATTAACACCAAATTACGAATCTTTAGATGGGTAGAGGATAACTTCTAATCATTTAAGCCAAATATGATTTAATCCATACAAATACCAGTAATAAGGGGTTAATATAGGCAACCATACCCGTCCTTCACATATTATTAACTTGATTGTGAATTTAAACTACAAAAAGGTCATTACAAATTTAAAATCTTAAATTAATTGAAAACAAAGTGAATTTTTGATATTTGTATGATTAGTAAATACTAAACAAAATAAAACAGAAAATATGTAATGAGAAAGAAAAAAAAAAAAACAAAAACAAGAGAGAAAATCGATTCTTGTAATTGTTCTTGAGCAGCACACCGCCACCTCCAAAACCTCCACACCTAATTTGGAATCTGATGTTAGAGAGCTAACTCTTTTTCTTCAGTGATTGGGACCCACCTTCTTCCTCCCACAGAGCTTGATACATTGGGGGCAGAGTGGTAAATTCGTATGTAACAAACAGCAGCAAAGCTAAACAATGTTGCGTCGATTTGGTGGGAGCAAATGCTTTCAGTTACGGAGAAATTATTATCACCACTCAAGGCAATTTACTCAACAGGTTATTTAATCTATTCGTTTGATGAATAGGGTTTTTTGGGATTTATCCATCTACTGCACAATCACTGCAAATTTAGCTTGATGATGTTGAGTGATAATGTTATCTATCTGAGTATCTGCTGTTAATGTGAATGTTAGTTTATATTATAGCATATTCATTATTATTTGATACTCAAAGTGTATGTTTTTTTTGCTGCTGCAGATACGCAAGTTGGGAGGCAATGCCTGTGCCGTGGCAGAATCGGACTCGGTAACGTGCTCATTTTGCTTTCTTCCTACTTTGCTTTGTCATTGTTTTTAGCTTCAAAATTGAATTTTTTTCAGTGGGGTGTTTTTGATTAGTTGTGGATTCGTTATGTTTCCTTAGAGTGTGCGAAAAGCTTCGACTTTGATTGTTTTTTTATCGTTTAATGATGCCAAAGAAGTAAGAATGCATAGTGGTATCGAGGAATCAATCATTTGAAATTTCTTAACATAGATTAATTCGCGTGATACAAAAGTTGTAGGAACGATTGTACTTGAGGAAAATGTTCCGAGGTGAACAAATATACTCAAATTTTGACTTTTACTGTTACGAGAATAGTAATTAAATTATGTAAAATAGGCACAAGAAAAATAGTTTTTGTAACCATAAATAGAGTGACAATTTGTTATCTGATCATGAAGGAAACTATAAACCCAGTGTTCTTGTCTGAGAATATAACATATTCAGCCTTTTGTTGTTCTATCTTTTTACATGCACGCAAGAAGGTAACTGAACACTCTGTGTATCTGCGTGCTCTGTGTATCTGCGTGATTCTGAAATGCAATGTAGGAATGAACAATTCTCCTTTCTTTTTCTTGCTTCCTAGCAGGAGTGTGTGGATCTTGTGGTGGTCCCACGAGTTGCTTCCGCTGACATTTCTTACTCAAAACTCTTATCAGAGTTTTGCCATACTAAGTCCATAAACCAAGGCCTCCAAATTCATGCCCACCTAATTAAACTTGGGCTGTCCCACGACTCAAAACATCGGAACCATTTGATCAATCTCTATTCCAAGTGTAGAATTTTCTGCGATGCCCGCAAGTTGATTGAAGAAAGTCAAGAAACAGATGTGGTTTCTTGGTCCTCCTTGATATCTGGTTATGCTCAGAGTGGCCTTGGTCAAGAAGCTCTTTTAACTTATCATGAAATGCATCGATTGGGCATTAAGTGTAACGAGTTTACCTTCCCATGCGTGCTCAAGGCATGTGCAGGTACTAAGAACCTTATGCTTGGGCGACAAGTTCATGGAATTGTGGTGGTAACTGGCTTTGAATCAGACGTTTTTGTTGCAAATACTCTGGTCGTGATGTATGCAAAATGTGGTCATATTGTGGAATCTAGAAGGTTGTTTGGGGATATTCCAGACAGGAATGTGGTTTCTTGGAATGCTTTATTTTCTTGTTACACGCAAACCGATTCTTTTGGCGAAGCAATGGGTTTGTTTCAAGAAATGTTTGCATCCGGAATCAGGCCCGATGAGTTTAGTTTGTCGACCATATTGAATGCCGTGACTGGTCTAGGTGATATTGGTCAGGGGAAGAAGATACACGGGTATCTGATAAAGCTTGGATATGAGGGTGATCCATTCTCCTTAAACGCGCTAGTTGACATGTATGCAAAAGCGGGGAACCTGGGAGATGCAATAGCTGTTTTTGAGAATATTCCTAAACCTGATCTCGTTTCCTGGAATTCTGTGATTGCTGGTTGTGTTTTTCATGAATATTATCACAGAGCTTTGGATTTGTTAGATCAGATGAGGAGGTCTGGTATATTCCCAAATATGTTCACCTTATCAAGCGCTCTTAAAGCCTGTTCAGCATTGGGTCTCCATGAACTGGGGAAACAGTTTCATGCCAATTTGATAAAGATGGCAATCACGAAGGATCCTTTCCTGAATGTTGGCCTAATCGACATGTATGGCAAGTGTTATCTGATGAAAGATGCAGTATTAATTTATAATTTGATGCCACAAAAGTATTTCGTCGCAAGTAATGCATTAATCTCTGGGTACTCACAGAATGGAGAGGGAATAGAAGCTCTATCCCTATTTGTGGAGACGTACAAGCAAAGAATGGGATTTGACCAGGCAACTTTAATAGCTGTCCTTAATGTTGTTGCTGACTCACAAGCTATTAATGTCTGCAAACAAATTCATGTACTCATTTTAAAATCAGGCCACCTGGCTGACGATTTCGTTCTAAACAGTCTTGTTTATTCATATGGGAAATGTAACCAGGTTCATGATGCAGCTAGAGTTTTTGAAGAATGTTCAACTGCAGATTTAGCATCTTTTACATCGATAATGACTACATATGCTCAATGTGGACAAGGAGAAGAAGCTTTGAAGCTCTATTTAAAGCTGTTAGAAATGAATCTTAAGCCAGATTCTTTTGTTTGCAGTTCTCTTCTCAACGCTTGTGCCAATTTATCAGCGTATGAGCAGGGGAAGCAAATTCATGTCCACGTCCTGAAACTGGGGTTTATCTCAGATGTTTTTGCTGGGAATTCACTTGTCAACATGTATGCCAAATGTGGAAGTATAGAGGATGCGGGACGCGCGTTCCTTGAGGTGCCTGAGAGAACTGTTGTATCATGGTCTGCGATGATAGGGGGACTTGCTCAACATGGGCATGGTAAATATGCTCTTCACTTATTCAGTGACATGTTGAAAGACGGCGTTTCTCCTAATCATGTAACATTAGTTAGTGTCCTAAGTGCTTGCAATCATGCTGGTCTAGTTGACGAAGCTCAAAGGTACTTTGAAACAATGACAGAGCAATTTGGCATAGAAGCAACACAGGAGCACTACGCTTGCATGATTGATGTCCTTAGCCGAGCTGGAAAATTGGACAAGGCCGTGGATCTCCTAAATGATATGCCATTTGAAGCTAATGCCACTATTTGGGGGACACTTCTTGGGGCTGCCAAAATTTATAAAAATGTAGAGCTAGGACAGCGTGCTGCTAATATGCTTTACATTCTTGAACCGGAGAAATCTGGTACTCATGTTCTTCTTGCAAATATTTATGCCTCCGCGGGATCATGGGAAAATGTGGCAAAGGTGCGAAGATTAATGAAAGACAGCAATGTGAAGAAGGAGCCAGGGATGAGTTGGATGGAAGTAAAAGACAGAATATACACATTTATAGTCGGGGATAGAAGCCATTCTAGAAGTGCAGAGATTTATTCGAAACTTGAGGAGCTAGGAGACCTAATGGCGAAAGCTGGGTATACTCCTGTGATAGAGACTGACCTCCATGATGTTGAAAAGAAAGAAAAAGAACTTCTTCTTTCATATCATAGTGAAAAACTTGCAGTTGCTTTTGGGCTGATTGCTACTCCGCCGGGAGCTCCTATTAGGGTGAAAAAGAACCTTCGCATCTGTTTGGACTGCCATACAGCATTCAAGTACATCTGTAAAATTGTATCAAGGGAAATCATCATTAGAGATATCAACAGATTTCACCACTTCAAAGATGGTTCTTGTTCCTGTGGGGATTATTGGTAGCCTATCTCATGCCCTGACACACTCTTATAAGCAAGATAGCAGCATGTTAAGTCAGCTTTCTTGGAATATTCAGAAGGTTTGCTTCCAGCCTATAATAAAGATTTACTCAATACATCCCTGCTAGCCACTGGAATTTAATGGAAGCTCTACAATAAGCAATATGTATGTTGGTTGCTTAACCCTTAGTTAATTGCTATCATTTACTTTCGAGAGTTACTTTGCTGTTCTCCCCTTGTGCGGAATATGCAACATTGACAACGTACATTTGCAAAGTGACTGCCTTGTTTTTGACATAAGATAGTTTTTTGCAAGTATTATAAGACCTTAAACTAGCAAGTTTCAGTATTTAGATAAATGGGAAAATATTTACTTCTACTAAAAGTGGAAACACGAGATACATAGCTTCTATGAGTATACAATATGGTCAGTATTCAGTAATCTGTTTTGCAAGTTGAAATATGACATTTTTGCGTCGGACTGTTAAGAAATCTTGATCTCCGTGATCCAGTTAGTGGATAAAGAAAAGCAAGAGAGCAAACGTAATTTCATTTCTCAGCAGTTGGATTACACTTAACAAGCGTTCAATCATTCTGCTGTTGATTTTCGTTCACTGAATTTGAAGATATTGTGGAACACTCGTGTCTTAACGCTTACTCATTTTGAAATTGTGGAATATTTGTATATGTATTTCTTGATATCCTGATATTTGTTTGTGCGGATTTGACCTTATGTTTTAATTGAACAGTCCAGAAGGAGTTGAGTCACTCTCCTCGGATTTGGAAGTTGATCATACTGATGTACGGATATTAATGCTTGCATGGTAAGTACATTTTGTTTCCGTCTTTATTTTTCTCCTCAACTGTTCATATCTCCAATGCTTGATCTTGACTCTGGTGTGTTGGTCTAGGAACAAGCAGAGAAACAAGGATATTTTCACCTTGGTAAGAGTTATTCTTTTCTTAAAAGCATATTGGCCTCTCCTTAATTAAGAATCTTTCATGTTTGTCAAAGTTCAAATGTCTTTTTTATGTGTCCCATGATGGTCTTGTTTTCTTTTGTTGGATTCGTTAACTGTAAATAATGTATCCGTGTCTCCTAATTCCTTTCATCTCAATGCTCTGTTGCTCATGCACTTTTTTCATATAGGAAATTGATTTGATTTTAATTCTTTTAGACGGGGAAGATAATTGCACTAGTTTTATTCATTCTTATCGTGTGATGAGTTTAGCTCAATACCAAATATGTACAGGACCATACTTCTGCAATAATGAAGCAGTCATGTCATAGAAGCAAATTGGAAAAATCACAGATTGTTCCTTTGATTTTAAAACATTTCTTGAGCTTCATAACAATTAAATAATCATAATTAATCTCTTGGGAGTCTACTTACTAATACTAAATTTAGCAGCCTTTGTAGTAAAATGATCCAGTTCACTGTTATGTGGATGTGGTAGGGCCTTAAATTCTGATCAGGCATTAAAAACCAGATATTTAAGGAGAATGCTTAATAGGTATTAACATATTTTAAGATTTTAAGCCAAACGTCTAGAAAAATATTTTAACTTTAAAACCTTTTTATTAACATTTCTGAATGAAGGTAAAATCGTTTTAATTGAGAATAGGTTGTAGTTCCCTTTTGGCTGTTAAGAAACAGTAATAAGTAATGCACATATTTGTCTTACACCTTCTCTGTTTTTTTATGGAATGTGAGAACACGTGAAGTATTGGAATTTTATCCAGACTTGTTGACGATACTACATAATCTTGCGCTTTTAGACCCCCACCCCCACCCCCTTTTTATGCAAATCACATTTTTCTAGAGAAAATCCCCCTTTAATAAATGCGTATCCACTGTACTTCTTCATGATGAATGGCAATGAGTGCTTAAAGCATTGAGACCTGATACTATAATTAAATCGAAGAAGTCAGTTGTAGATTTTGAGAAGGAGGTACTATTTTCTGCATCTTAAATGGATTTAGAAGCCCATCGAGGCATTTGAGTTGCGACCGTTTTGATATGATATTAAAATTGCCTATTAGCTATTGTAGTGATGTACTTGTTATTTCCTTCAGAGGGTCAGAAGGCCATCAACCTTTGCAGACTTCTACTCATACATCTTCAGCTATTGCCTAACCGGTTAATTTATTTCACCAACTTGTGGGATTAATCCTTGGTGGCTCTGCTTCCTGTCTTAATACTTAGTGTTCAATATTCTTCCAGAGGAAACCCAAAAAACATCGACATTGAAAGTATTTGTGTGTTGCTGGATCTGGTTCTGGGTTCACAATTTCGACCTCAAGTTGAAGCACTTGGCACTACCCGAAGGTAAGATTTTTATTTGCCTTAAGTACCTTTGTATGCCAATCTCTGACTCGATCCTCCTCCACACGACCCAAAGAGAAGGAACACGGATAAAACAAAATTATCATCCAACAAAAAAATCCACTATCGTTGCATGGTTGAATAATAACACATTATATCACACAGTTAACCCCAATACATGCTAAAAATGCTTATCATCTTTTTGCACTTTATAATTGATTGCAGATACAGAGTGACTACAAAGTCATAACAAGGATCAGTCGTCGGTCTTTATCAGTTCTGCAATGAGGTAATTTAACGACTCACTTTCTGCTCAAGAGTCATATCTCATCTCCAAATTTTACTTCAAAATGATGTCTTACTTACAGGCCAGGGTTTGGCCGCAGACTTGGCATTCTTCGTAATATCCATTCTTTCTAATGCAAACTACAGTAAATTGATATAGAATATGGGATATTTACGTCTATACGCCCTGAGGTTTGACCTAATAGACACCTGAACCATTAAAAACATGTAAATGGGAGCCTATATACGACTTCGTTCATACTTCAAAGACTTCGAACTTTAGGGACTCTGTTTGTGGTTATTTTTTCTTTTCAAATTTCAACAGTGTATGTTATTCTTCAGACAGCAAATGTTTTTCTACTTGTAGAAAAACTCAGAGATTGTACTTGTGATTATCCCTAAATTAAATGAGTTATGAAATTATTTCCATAAGAAATTAATCCAAGACTCTTGATTGATGTTCATGTCACAGATCAGTTCTCCAGATTGCAGAAATTACAACCCAGACCAGCCATGGCCCTGGATTCTGGACAATTTCATTGACTGGGCAAGATCTAACCAGGGTTAAGTCCTGTTCACTCCAGTAAAGCCAGTTTCATACGTGCAGTGATTTTTGTACACAATGTAATATACTTAGTATCAGTTGTCTTTGATTTCAAATACTTTTTAGTGATTGAAACTGTTGTTGTTTTAAGTAATTTATGACATAAACTGAGTGCTGGTGCATTCCTGCTATTATATTATCTTTACTTATACAGAACTCTCTTTTTGAGTTAATATACCACCCTCTCTCCTTTTGTCTTGCAAAGATCCCTTTGCATCAGAAACTCTAGTACTTTTTACACTTCATTAGTAACTACAACCCAATGCAGCTGTTAATCATTTATTTCGATAATTACATTTCCAGTTGACAACCTATCTTGAGATAGTTCCTCAGAACACTCCACCCCATTTCTCAGTATAGCAACAACAGAGTCCCTGATTACATAACTAATCCCATCGCCCTCTGTTTGAAGGACGAGAGGATCAATAATCTCGACAGCGCGCTCTTGTAATTTTTCACAAACAAAACTATGAAGATTTCCATGCTCCTCAAATGCATCAACCATTGTTGGTCTTATATTTGTGAAACAGTTCCAACAAGATAACACCATAGCCATACGCACCCCCTTCTGTTGAAGCCCGCCACCCACGCCATATTTTGATACATATTTGAGACACATAGTCCGAAATTGTAAGAGAGGAAACAATGATGCAGCTCCAAAAATTTGAATAAAAACAGAAATTTCAGACCTGGTGGAACAAATCCTATAGCCCCCTTTTTTTTTTGAACCAAAAAAAAAAAAAAAAAAAAGGGGGCCATGTCATCATCTAAAATGTTGGATTTTACAATTGCCAATCCAAAGTCACCAACTTGGGAAGCCATGTCATCATCTAAAAGTACATTACTTGACTTTTTTGAAAAGATTTGCAAATATTTCCTATTTTACGTAATTAGTCATTTAAAGTGACTTTAAACAAAAAATAGTGAATAAGCTCACTTTAAAATCTCTATCAAAACCCCTTAATATTTAACTAATTTACAAATTTCTACGATTTGAAAAAGATTTAGAGCCAGAGTGCTCGTGAATGTTGGAACTAAATCCACAATTTATGAGCGAGCCCATTTGTTGGTTAACCAAACGTTCCTCAGTCGAAATTGTTATCTATGCTACCAAACAAACACATCTGATTCTATTCGGAATTGGACCCCACAAAATGCGCTTTTTTCATAATTCATCGGATAAAAAACATTTAATTAATAGTGCTAGTGCCACTCTCTTAGCTCCTTCCACCACTTTCTCTCTCTAGGTTTTGCGACTTCACCTCATATTCTCCGGCGATCATTTCTTAGGCGGTGATCGCCGCACCGCCGTCGCACACAGTACAACTTCCTCCCGCATTTTCCTCTCTTACATCGAGGTGAGAGAATCCCCGTGCTTTTATGTGTATGTAGGATTTTTGCGAAGTAAAAAATTGTCAAATGTAAAATTGTTTGATATGTTAGGCGTTTCTGCAAGAGACCGTATCTAAAGTCTTCAGCACTCGAGTGAGGACAGTGTATTTGCGTGATATCTATCTACTGAGTTAACTCGTGTTGAATGTTATAGACAATAGTAGTAGTTTCACTGTTTCAGTAACTGAGCCGTTGTGCTTGTGCATGTGGTCATCTGATATTAGTTTTTTTTTTTTTTTTTGGTGAAAAATTGCGGTTGTTTGTGTGCGTTACGTAATTCTCTTTGTGAACCTGCAGAGTTCAAACCTTTTCAACTGCTAGCTCATTTCTAGACATTTTGCCTGGAATGTTGGCTCATTTTAGTCTATTAACCTATGATTAGTTTAGTGAAGAAAGCGCTCGGGGCGTAATAAGGTTAGCTATGCTTTTTAGCAATTAGTAATAAAAAATGGTTTAAATACGGAAAACGTTTTGAAATTTTAGGCGTTTTTGCAAGAGAACGGATCTAGAGCCTTCAGCACTCGCTTTTATGAGCGAGGATAGTGTGTTTGCTACTGAGTTAACTCGTGTTGAATGTTGTAGGCTTGGTATAATTGTAGTTTCACTGTTTCAGTTACTAAGCGGTTGTGAATGTGTTCATCTGCATTGGGTTTTTATTTTTCATGAACCTGCTAGCTCATTTGTAGACTTTTGCCTGGAATATTAGCTCATTGTAGTCGAGTAACATGTAATTAATTTTTTGAAGAAAATGTTTTGAGTTGTAATTGGTTAGCTATGCTTTTTAGCAACTAGTAACGAAAATCTAGTTACTCTGGAAAATCTTGCTAAAGGTATCCTGTTCTCTAGCTAGAGTGATATTGATGTGATGGAGCAATTGGCGTATAATCGTTGTTCTATATCTATGATTGTTACATCTTTAGTCTTGTTTTTCTTTCTGTCTCTTCCTGCTGATTGAAGTTCCCCAGTTGCTTACTGCTTAACTATTGATTTATGATGGGATGAGACACTTTCTAGTTCCAAACCTCTGAGGTTCCGTGGGTTCATGCTTATTGTTAGAATACTTACCTTTATTACTTGGTGACTCCTGGTATTTTGAATTTCTACAAGATTATCTTTTCCTTCACTTCCTGTGTACCATTTTTTTGGTGTCAAACTGCTCTCTAATACCTTGTCTCTTCTATGATCACATTACCCGTTTATTTTTTCAATAATTTGATGTTGCTTTACTAAGCTACTACAATTTCATGTTTTACTCAGATGGGAAGCAGCTCAGATGATGAGTCGGATATCAGTGATTCAGAAATTGAGGAATACAAAGAGAAACCTTACCAGTTGCTGAAGGATGGCACTTACAAAGTAAAGGGCCCTAAGGGTGATGGTACCTTTAGGTGTCCATTTTGTGCTGGAAAGAAGAAACAGGACTACCAGTTATATCATCTTCTTCAGCATGCTATCGGAGCAGCTAAGGGCAACCGAAGCGCAAAGCAAAAAGCAAATCATCTTGCACTTCATACTTACCTAGAAAATGACCTGGCTAATGAGGTTGAACTACCACCTCAACCTCTGGTACCTGCACCTGCTGCTAAACCTGAGAAAAACAAGATGTACTGCTGGCCGTGGGTGGGGATTATATCTAACATACGAGATGAGCCTAAGAATGGTGAGTTTGTGGATAGCTACTGGTTGAAAAAGTTCTCCAGATACAAGCCTCTGGAGATTTTACTTTTCGGGGATGACCAGCATCGTACTGCACAAGCTGTTATGAGATTTGAAAATGGTTGGACTGGTTTTAAGAATGCGCTGGAGTTTGAGCGGTCCTTTGAACATGATTGCCAAAGCAAGAAAGAATGGGAAGATCGAAAAACTTCGCCAGGTTCAAATATTTATGGTTGGTTTGCTCGTGCAGATGATTACAAATCTGAAGGCCCTGTGGGAGATTATCTTCGTGGAAATGGGGAACTGAAAACGATCTCAGACCTTCTTCTGGAAGCAGCTGAGGACAGAAACAAAGTTGTGGGCAGTCTGGTCAATGAGCTTGACTTGAGAAATGATAATCTGGATCAATTGCAGATCCAGTATAATGTAAAGACATTGTCTTTAGCTAGGATGCTTGAAGAGAAAGATGAACTTGACCGTCGTTTCTCTGAAGGTTCGTCACCTTACGTCCTCTTTTTTGCTGCATAGTATGAGGCTCGACCCCTACTTCTCAAGCTGCCGACATGAATGTGAATATACTCTTCTGTTTAAAGTCATCCTAAAGCATTTTGCTGATTTTAAGTTCCGGTTGAGACAGATATAAGTTTGTTGTTATTTTATCTACAGAATCACGGAAGCTGCAACGAATTGCTAGGGAGCGCATTATGAAAGTTCTAGACGAGCAAGAGATGTTGAACATTGAGTTGGAGAATAAAAAGAGACGCCTTGACATATGGAGCAAAGAACTCAACAAACGCGAGGCATTAACTGAACGTGAGAGACAGAAGCTTGAGGAGGAAAAAAGAAAGGTGACTTCTTCTGCTTATTGCATGTACTGCTTGCATAAATCCATACCTAAGTTGTTTCATTTGCCAAGGCAAAATGCAGGCATTGACTGTTTTTAACGAGTTTGTGGCCAAAGTGCAGGTCTCTCAGCCCAGTTATCTTTACTCTTATTTTTAAAGTCCTTCCGTGCCGTCTTACCTTTTCACTTTTCAGTTAGGGAATCAAATTATTAACTTGGCTATAACCACTTCCAATTATTGTGTTTATTTGAGAGTGAGTCAGTGCCTAATGCTACAAAGTATCTTTCAGAATGATTTGAGGAATAATGCGCTTCAAATGGCTTCTGCTGAGCAAAGAAAAGCCGATGAAAATGTCCTGAGGCTAGTTGAAGAACAGAAGGTTGACTTTTGTCATCGTTATCATTTTCTCTTCCATCTCGCGCAAACTAGTTACACATGTGTATATGAAATGAAAAAATAAGGTATTTTGGGTTAGTACTTGTTCTATTAGAGTTATTATTCTCATATTTTCTAATGCGCAGAGAGAAAAGGAGGAAGCTCTCAAAAAGGTTCTTGAGCTCAGAAGAAATTTAGATGAAAAGCAGAAACTGGAAATGGAAATTCAAGAACTGAAAGGAAAATTAGAAGTGATGAAGCATATGGGAGGTGATGATGATGGTGCTATCCAGCAAAAGATAAATCAGATGAAAGAGAATCTACAGGATAAAATAGAGGAATTGGAGAGTGTTGAGGAATTAAATCAACTGCTGCTTACAAAGGAGCGCCTAAGCAACGATGAGCTGCAAGAGGCTCGCAAAGAACTAATTGAGGTATGATTTCCTCAAGGTCCCCCATGAAATCATTGAGTTACTGGTATAATTGTGGCTATGTTGCATCAACAAGTCTTAACTATTTGAAAATGTTCAAATGCCAATAAAATGCTAATGAAGTGCATACATGTATTTTGAGAACTAATATGCATGCCAAGATAAGTGAGTTTGAACTCTAACGAAATGTATTATTTATTCAATCCAGATATACTGTGAATTATTTTATGGACACACATTTAGGATGGCGATATTCATTAGTAAATTACTGTGTACTCGTCAGCTTCTACCTCTCTCTCATCCACACACACACACACCCTAAACCCTCCCCCCCAACATCTACAAAGCTCCAACTCTGGTGAAATTGGGTATGCATATTCATAGAAGACCAAATATTATGTCCCGACGTCAGTAGGAATTATTTCCAATTTGTTTGTATATTGTCAGGGATTGAGGGAATTGCTGACCAGCAGCAATGTCAATATCGGGATAAAGAGAATGGGTGAAATTAACGACAAACCCTTTAAGGACATATGCAAGTTAAGATTCCCATCTGAAGATCACGAGCTCAAGGCTGTGCAAGAGTGCTCCTCTTGGCAAGAAAAAGTGCTGAATTCCGACTGGCACCCGTTCCGTGTTGTTGAAGATGAGAAGGGGAATCATCAGGTATCTTGGATAACCTTCATTCAGACGTGCATCTCACATGTTACAACTGTAACCTTATCCAGTTTCGTAATATTTAAGGTCACAAATGTACACTTTAGCATGTTCGTGTTTTAACCATGACCTTTTTTCTTATTACCAACTTCCTCGAATATGACAGGCACTGTTGAAGGAGGATGATGAATTACTACGAGGCCTCAGGGAGGAATGGGGGGATGCCGTTTATGACGCAGTTACTACAGCCTTAAAAGAACTGAATGAATACAATGCAAGTGGTGGTTACGTGGTTCCTCAGCTCTGGAACTTCAAGGAGGAAAGGAAAGCCACTCTAAAGGAAGTCATCCAGTGCATCATTGTGCAAATTAAGGGTCTTAAGCGCAAGAGAAAACCTTGAACAGGACCAGGCGAGATGGCAGGAAAGGAAAAACAATCAAAATTATGGTTCTTTTTGTCTGGAAGGAAGTTATGGTTTCCTCGTGTCTGAGTATTTGAACTCAAGATTAGGATTCGGAATCAGAACTGTGGAATTTCCTTCAACTTAGTATTTGTATCTAAATTATGTGTAGCTTTTGATTCTGAATTATTAGAAATTGTGTTATCGAAAACTTTAACTATTCTAATTGCTGCAGACTGCCTTTTCTCGATTTATTGCCTTGCATTCGATGCCCTGTTGCTCTTTCTTTTGATTGAGATTATAATCCAAGCTCTTGACAACTCATGTTGAACCAGATTGAAGAATTTTGATCGTTCTGAAACATGTGATTGAAGAATAATTTATAATTAAATCTTGATATTTTACGTACACTAAGTAACCAAACATATTGGAAAAATATTGAAGGCAAATTGCAAGTTTAGTCCTTTGACTTTAAGGAGGTCAAGAAGTAGTCATTGTTTCTTGAAGAACTTATAAAAATAGTCTTTTTACATTGACGCCGTCTTTTAATCTTGGTAATCAAGTCTTTTTTGTTTTTGTTTACGATTCAAAAATATAGCAATTTATTTCTACAATAAAGCAAAAAATGATTTATATTTTTATCTAACATTTTCAAAAATAGAAAACAAATTCACCACTCAAAAATATAGTGAGAAAAACTTATGGAATTACTGATTTAATGACTAAAAAAATAAATTAAAGGATTAAAACTGAAGAAAAGTGACGTAATATTGGGCCATTAGGCAAAGCTATGAGTTTTGCTCATCTGCCTATTGGACATCAAACTGGGCTAAAAACTCGTCAAAAACAAACCGAACCTCTGGTTATATTCACTGGAATCATATGCATGTCATTTGGTCAATTTGCTGAAGCAAACTTAAACCTTATTTTTCTATTATTCTTAAGGATTTGGAGCTGATATATCATCATTAATTTACTTATGTTATCTTTACTGTACAATTAATAAGCTAAAAGTTGATGTGACGAAGGATTAATACTTTATTTTTGGAGTATATTCCGACACCTTGAATATAGAAAATGTTTTGGAGCTTTGGGGAATGTAACTGGAAAATGTACATTTGCAAAGTGACTTCTTTCTTACATAAGATAGTTTCTGAAAGTAAAATAAGATCATAGTCCTAGCAGTAACACAAAAATGCAACAAAGTAAAGCCTAAATATATGATAAAAGCATTGTGATCTTCAATCTATGCCCCTTGAGTTATTCTTCTGAAATGATCTCTAGACCCGGTTGCCAGTTATCGACAGACGTAAGAGGTAATCGTCCCGGAGATGCCCCGCCATTCTCAACCCTCTTCAAATCTTTCTTAGACATTTTCTTGCTGCTAACTGTTTTATTCAAATACTCTTCTGAATTCTCACTACTACTGCTGGTCCTGAACTTGATCCCTCCACTCATTCGCGCACACCCGTTCTTACCCTTTTTCGTCTTCTTACCATTCACACTCTTATTTCTGATCAACCAACAAGCAGATTCCGTCTCATTTTGACAATCAGTTCGTTGGAAGTCGGTTTGCTGATTCTCTCGACGAACAGAACGGGGATACTTGAGCTGGAGTTTTCGGATGGTTCCAAGGGGCACAACATAGTATTTCTGACCAAGTGTTAGTGTGGTGTCGGGTGAGACAATGGCATGCGGCTGCTGGAACACGGTGGGATAAGCCACGCAGCATTTTGGGTTCCGGTTGAGCAACTCTGCGGCTAAAATAGGCCGGTCGTGTAGTTCCACGTGACCACCTGGATGTACTATTTTTACGAATAAATTTTTGGTGTTACTTGGACAAAGCCAACTTGAAATGGGATTCATCATCATTTGTTTTTTCTCCTACACTTATTAGGGAGGTTTAAGAAATCTTGATCATTGGCAATGGCTGTGTTTAAATAGAGTGTTTACATGACAAGCCGTGGATTTAATTATGAGCTGTTTTATTTTATGAAACTTTGGTTAGTCCGGGACAGTGATGTTATGTTACTCATTTTTTTGGATGATTGTTGGATACAGAGACAGCATTTGTCAAAATCTGTTAGGACAAGTTTTTGTGACATTGTAAGTTGTGACATTTGTTAACGCTTAAGATTCATCACTGTAAATTATAAAGAGCTAATGACCAAAAACCTCATTCTTTATGTTTCATAGCCAAATAATCTCATGTAGGAAGAAAAAGACAAATAATATATCTGTGATTTTGTAAGGAAGCGCACCACCTTATTTTTCAGGTATTTTTTTTACTTAAAAACAGATGCCTCTACTCAAAAGTTTCTTTTAAAAGAAACCATCTGTCTATGACCTTATGTTGATTTTTGTAATTTATGTCTTACTATTTTAAAAAAAGTTGCAAGTATTCATAGGTATAGAAGCAAAATGTCGACATGTTTTCTACCTCGAGAATTGCGAGAACATTCCATATTACGCGCAAGGAAGAGTTGTGTTCGTGTGTAGATTGCTACTTGCACCAGACAGGTAAACATTGTTCATGGAACATGTTGTACATAACCCGTGAAAAGAATTTTTTTAATATCTGCTACAATCCTCTTAACAAAATTTCCAATTTAGCATAAGACACATCACATATAGTACATAGCCAGTGAAAGGCAATATATTTTTCAAGTCAAAAGCGAGAATCTTTTAAGACTAGGCAAATTACTTCCATTTTAAAAATAATGTCTTCTATATATACACGAGAGAAGAAAAGATTTGTTACAGATTTAGGAACAGCTTGCAGAAGTGTAAAAAATGAACAAAATTGAACAACAAAACCTTTTTCTTTCTAGACTCTACAAGCGAAAACCAGACATTGTTCCTACGACCATAAATGTACTTCACCAGCAAAGTGGAATTTATGGAAACATCGATCCCCGTTAAAACGATGCGAACTATGCAGAGGTTGAGAGAGTAGAATCTGTGAATCTTAGTGATCCTCCTAGATCTACAGGCACAAGGGGAATGAACGAGTGCAAAACATCCGTTATCAGTGGTCTATAACTCGGCTCTGGTTGTACGCACAGAACAGCTATAGCAGCCACCTATCCAAGGAAGAAAAGGAACATATTTTATTTAGTAAACATCGCTATCCAAGGAACGCAATTATCAGCTGGTGTTAGAAAACTTACTTGGTAGAGATGCTTCAAATCCATAGTGTTTTTGATGGCTGGATCAACGATATTCGGCAGCTTTGATCTGTCTGTAAGTTGCGGCATTGCCTGGTTTCCAAGAAGATAAATAATCAGGGCTAGTTTTAAATTCAGATGCATGATGTAATATAGACCGAGATTTACCCAAGTAACAATGGATTGGCACTGTCCTTCGCCTACTCTCTCCACAGGTCTTCTTCCCATCAAAAGCTCCAAAAGAATTACACCAAATGCATATACATCACTCTTGTCTGTGAGCTTACCTAATAAGTTGTTAAAGAATTGGTCAAGAATGATATATGTACTCTAAGCCAAGAAAAGTAGACACATGGTTACTGACAAAAACGAAACTCTAAATTACTCCAACATTCAGAAACACAATAAAATGCTGAATAAAGTGATATAGTCGTAGATTTTCTTCTTTAACATAGAGGCCATCAATGTCAAATTTTATTTCATACTGGAAATTGCAATGGGAAGTAGATAAACTCAAGCAAGCAATTCAGGACGGTTTTTGGACATATTCATATATCTCACTTTCAGTATGAGAACTATATATTAACACTACCATGAATTCAACATTTCATGAGCCAAGAAAAATTCGGAGCACTGAAAACCTAAAAGTTTCCGCTTCTACATAACTTTCCATAAAGAACATTGCCAACACTTAACTATGCATATCATTTCGAGTTTCATATACATCAGAGTGGGTTGCTCGTATCAGATATAACATTTATGGATGTCATCGACAGGAGTATTTTCTTTGCAGTGCAGCAAACGTCCCCATAATGTGCTGTAAGCAATATAGTTGTAATCTTAGCTTTTATTACGTGAGATAAATGATAATAACAGAGAATAATGTACTGTAAAGGGTAGTTATAGTCTTATAGAAACCTCGGACCAACCGGGAAATAGTTCTAGGGGTGACACAAGGGGGATGACAAAAATTACTAAATTCATGTCTCTAATAAACACCTAAAGTGGCCCTTACCATCTAACAGGTATTCCGGAGCAACATAACCCAAAGTTCCTGAAACCTTGACATTGGTCTTGTTCGAGTTTCCTCCAGTAATCGCAAGGCCAAAATCAGAAAGCTGAAACAAAAGTGCTAAAGTTATTAGCCCAAACAATAGATTTCAGAGTATCCACAGTGAACAGAAGTTAATTCTACCTTGGCACTGAAATTGGAATCTAGAAGAATATTGGAGGATTTGAGATCTCTATGAATCACGGGAGGATTGCAATGCTCGTGCAGGTACTCTAATCCTCTGGTTAATAATGAAACATAGGTTGTTGTTTTGGTTAGGATAATGATGACTAAACGCCAAGAAGTTGCAAAAAAGATTATCAAAAATTGCTACCTTGCTACATCCAGAGCAATTCTCATTCTCAGATGCCAAGTCAATGTTGATCCATGAGAAGGCCCTGAGATAAATTCAATTTAGATAAACATGAAGATCGATTCTTTACATCTATAGGATGTGGAAATTAAAGTTACCGTGCAAGTGGAATTCCAGAGAACCATTCTCCATCATTTCATAAATTAAGAACCGCGCTTCTCCACGTACACAATATCCTAAAAGAGAAATTACATTCTGATGATGAATTTTACTCAGCCACTCCATCTCATTCTGCAATTTCGAATCAATATTTGAGCAACAATTAGCATCTGCAGGATGTAAAAAATGATTTTCTTTCAAAAGACAGTCACAACATGCTTCAATTTTACCTCAAATTCCCTCTCAGCTTCCGGCCCATCAGCAGTTATCTTTTTAACGGCTGCTTTAGAATTATCGTTAAAGTGAGCTTTATAAACACGCCCCAATCCACCTTCTCCGAGAACATTTCCTTCATTGAAATTGCTAGTAGCAGCCACTAACAACTGATACTCGATTGCGGCAATCGAACCCTTCTTGCCACCAGTTTTCAAAGTACTAAACTTCTCCAAAATAGGACCCAATGAGATCCCTTTTGCACTATCTGCATATGCATTACAAAAAATTTTACATACCACAAAGAAGAACAACAATATGTCAATATTCCTTTCTAACTGAATGAAAACATACCTGAACTCTGATCATTTTTAGCGTCGAACTTCTTCAATCTTTTCAGCCTGTATATCAAGAAACAAGACAACAGCAACAAAATCCCTCCAAGAAGAGATGAAGAGGCAACAAGTGCAATAAGGATCCTCTTGTTGAAATCATGGTGATGCCCAACTTTAGCCTCTTCAGCATCTGATCTTATGAATACTCAAGTTAGTACATTGTAAAAAAAAAAAAAAAAAATACAAGACAAAAATCAAACAGAAACAACACTTTTCTTTAAATTTGACCAATTGCTCATGAAACACACACACACACACATAACAACAACAAAACACCAATTCTTCACATATACATCACAATATTCACTGTCAAATCACCAAGAAGACAAACCCCAGAACCTCAAAAATCCAGCATTTGAATTACATTACCTGGAGAATGAGCAAAAGAATCAGAAGAGTCCTTAAAAAACGGATCTTTTTCAGTGGGAAGCAGAGGTTCTGCAACAGGGGAGTCTGGCTTGACATCAACTGGAGCAGCAAACAAAGGAGAACTAAAAACCCAAATGGGAATTAACACCAAAACCCAAAAAAGCTTCTTCATTTTTTTCTTTCTTCTTTCAAGAAAATTTTTTTCTCAAAAAAAATGGTGAAAAAACAGAGTACTACTTTCTTTTTTGTTATACAACTCGAGCCAATTCAAATTTGAAATGCTTTTAAGGTAGAAATAGAATGGAACTCGAATTGTCTCTAAGTGTGTGTCTCTTTTTTTTCTTTTCACTTTGTTTATGCAAAAGACTGAGACAGACAGTGGTTGTCAGGAGAAAAAAGCAAAAGAGCTTTCTTTTTTCTTTTTTTTTGGGGGAAAAAGAAATAGAAAAAGACTGACAAATGCACAACAATCATGTGGCGGTTATTAAGGGTGAAGCAGCTCCCTTTTTTTTTTTGATCTTTTTACTCATTATTTTTATCAGAGAGTTTTAAAGAAGATCACGTTCTCTGCTATGGTTACAAGTTAACAAATTTAATTTCTGTGGGCCAAATGGATAGGAGAGAGAGAGAGAGGGTTCGTGTGGGCTTTAACTGAAATATTTGTCTTTTTTTCTTTTCCTTTTTGTAACATCTAACAAACTAGCATTCTTTTTTTTTTTTGTTTTTTTTTATAATATTATTATTTTGTTGTTTATTTTGAAGAAGTAGTATTCTGTTTATATGAGAAAGACAAGACAAAACATGAGGCAATTAGAAAAGTATATTAAAAAAATCGGAGAGATATTTTTATGGTAATCCTTTTAAACATCTAATTGTTTTTTTCATACATTGTTATGTAAATAACATGTGGTGCATATAATTATTTGTGTGAATTTCCTATTGTTTAGAGAGTATTGTATATTTTAGTGGTTTGTTGCTATAAGTTATCATGCAACAATTGCATGAAAGTATTTAATGCATGTTTATGATTTTTCAGGTTAAACTCTCTATTTTCCTTTTGTTACCTAACAAGGAATTTGGAATTAGTACTCGTGAAGTAAAATTTATAATAGAGAGTATTATTCGGCACGCAACTTAATGATTCATGAAAATATAAGAGCATTTGTATTAACAAAGCAATAATCAAGGGGTCTTTATTGCTCGTGAAGTGTGTTTTCTGTGAATTATTATTCATTTCGTTTACCTGGTAAATAGATGAGATATTTAATTTTCCATCATTTTTATAAAAATGTGTACATTCCCGTGTGTACTACAATAGTTCAAGTATATCCACCATATCCGAGTTTTTTAATATGGTCAAAAATGGAATTCGTACTCAAAACTTGTTTAGCTAATAATAACAGAATATTCCATAAAAGAAAAGATAAATAATAAATATCTCCCATTAGATAGTTTGTTTCTTCAAACCACAAATTATGGTGGCTTAAACTAAGTGAAAGAACCCTCTAGATCCATCACACTTATTTTAAAAAAATATTAGCAATCTACTGAAAAAGCATGGCAGAATATTAAAATTATTTAACCGGATTATAATTAATACTAAGACCGAGCGAACAAGTTTTCGATATGGAAGCCTATGATGAGTCTTTATCAGTTAGTTAACACGTGAAATCTAATAATTTCATTACCCACTCCACCTCCCCTTTCACTCGTTACACAACTCGCTTTTATTAAATGAATTTATGATTTGTATGACACCTTTTTAAATTTTAAGAATACTTTTTAATTGTTATTGTGTTAGCAACTATTACAATTAACATGAACGGTAACCCAAACATAGAATGACAATTGTCTTTTATTTGAATTAAGTTTAAAATGATCTATTTATACATAAAAACGACAATAAATGTCGGAATTAGTATGTTTAGGTGAAAATGTAACAAAATCACTACTTTATTATTCTATCACAAGTGTCCATCATTCTAATTTTGTGACATAGTGTTTCAGTCTATGAACCCAACTTTAACAAACTATTTGTCAACATGCCACATTTAAATATCGAACATTCAACTACGAACATGTACGTTAGTGTCGTTTTCTAAAAACTGGTGAACTTTCATGTTGAATATGATGCAATGAAGAGAGAAGTAGTTGAGGTCTGCCCCATTTTACAGGTCCTTGAATGTCTCTAAACATCTTATGACGTACAATTATGAAGTAAAATGGTATGATTATGAATATGACAATTATTGTGACAGAATTTGATAATGACTGGAACCAACCTAAAGTGACACTTATTGAAATTCCTCAAAAAGCGGTGAGACGTTGTAAGTTAGTGCAAATCATGTGATTTTGATTTTTTAGTCAAGAAACTTAATTGCTTACCTGCAGAGTACACGTAACACTTGTATATTTTGCAGCATACAAAAATATGTATGGAGTAATATCATGTCAATTTATTTTTCATTGAAGGTACTAAGACTATTTAACATATATAACATATGGGATAAGCTATCTATTCTCCATAGAGGGTAATTAATGTGCCTGTTTAATAACATATGGATGTTGTACCAAAAATCTGAACTATGTGAATCTTTAAATTTCCAAAACCACCTATTTAAATTGATCGTTAAAAACTGAAAATGCTATGAAACTGAATATTTATAAAGTTACGGAATGCAACAAAGTGTTTGTGTGCAAATAACTAAAAAGATCACTTTTTTTTGTTAAAACGATTACCTCCTTACAACTTAATGTCAACAATTTCTTGGGCCAATATATTTTCAATTTAGTAACCTTGGAAAAAACGAGTCAAATTTTGACTTTTTAGCTTACAACAAAAAGTAAAACATGGCAACTTTACGTATTACGAGAGAGAACACAATAATTAATTCCAAAAAAACATTATAAGATATCACAAATTGCAAATAGCCTTGGTACTGGTACTGTTTTAGAAAGAGGGAGTATTTTTTGAAACTCAAATGCATAATCAGGGAAAAGTGTTATGAGATGAGATGCCTTTGAATTATGAAAACTTCGAGACTAACAATGAAAAGTGAAAAGGACAACTAAGAAAGCATACAATTTATTGAGTCCAATGTTAATTATAAATACCTTTTGTGCAAAAAGTTAATGATTACTCTCAACCTGCCTCGATTCCACAATTAGGAAATTAGAGGAAATTATGCTGGACCGTATGATTAATAAATCTCAATCATTTGTATACTTTTAAAAGCACAAAATAATTTAGAGGAAAAGAAAGAGCCAAAAGCAGAGATCTTTCTTGTACTATTTGTTTCAAAACATCTTATACGTTTCCCCATGTACTCAATAAGACAAAGGTGTACTTGGTCCTAAATAATTGACCAAAGCTTCTCCAGCCGAATAAATGAAATTAAAAAGATAAAAACAAAAGCAATAGTACGTGTATTCTCAATTCTGAAGTAGAAAAAGTTATGCAGGCCTCATTTAAGAATTACGACTAACTCTATGATATGATGATATCTCGAGAAATATTAACTCATATATCAGCGTATGTTGAATTGTTGATGAAGCTCTCAAATCAACATGTACTCTTCCAATTTGAATCCAATATGATTAACAATGCCATTCCATCTAACCCTTTTTTTTTCACCACTACTGCACTAGCAGTAGAGGCCCAATCAACATAGGGTTAACTCTAAAGGACTCATTAATAGCAAAGGCCCATCATGCATGTATACATGACAATACACAGTGTTGAGATGATGCAGGCTTTTTTTTTTTTTTTTTTTTTTTTCTGAAGCAAAAAGGATATCGATTTCCATTTCATCAACAGGCATAAAGCCCAATTACATGAAGTCAACACAATTATTACAACAAACTAACAGGTCAGCAAAGACATGCAACAAACAGGCGATCTATGAAAAGAGAAAAGAAAACACTATATCAGGAAACTTAGTAGATTTTCCTCCAACTCTGAGGATGCAGGTTTCTTTTGAAATTATGAATTCAGTGCGACATGTATTTCAATACTAATATCAACATTATATTAATATATATAATATAATCTATAACACTTAAAATTAATGTATGTTGGAAAAAAATTAATTTATATAATCCATCACAATTTTATAAAACAATATTCATTTGATTAATAACCCAATCAATAGAGACGGTTAGCTTAGTTGTTGTTAATCGTGCATTTGCAAGAACTTGTGAGGTCTTAGCTCGACACCAAACATTACCATACAAATTTCCCAACTGAGATGCGTGTTGTTCTTAGAGATATCAGCTGATAACGCATAGGATACGATCTTGGGGTTGTAAGCTCACAAAGTCCGCTAAACAAACTCTCTCGTAATCAACGTTTTTCACGTTGATCAAATCACAAGTAAATGAACCATAATTAAGTATCCACCATATATCAAAATAAGGGGTGTCACTTGTCACCCCTAACACTTGGCACTACCCATGTGAAAAGTGGCACCATCCTCTCTACACTTGGAACAACCAGGCATTTGTCACCCCTTTGTGACTAGTAGCACCAACCATGTGACACTTGACACTCCACCTTGTATATATATGGGATGTCAAATTCCAACTAAGAGACTTTTTTGGAAGCATCAAGCAAACTATGACACGACTTGATTCTCTCAGGGATACATAGATAGTTGAGGGCTTCTCCAAGTTCAACCGTATATCATACAATCTCACCATGACCCAAAAGTCCAAACTAAGAGCTTCTTTGAAAGTACCAAGCGACTATGACATGACTTAATTTTCTCAGGAATACATAAATAATTTAGGGCTTCTCCAAGTTCAACCGTATGATCACACAATCTCACCCTGACTCAAAAGTCCAGTAGAGTATGATGCACCCAGGCACACTTTAATGACCCCTAAACCCCTTTCTCCCCCATTAACTAAATGATTAGTTTAAAAAAATTGTTTTATTCATAATAGTATACTCTAAAGTTCAAGTAATTAGAGAGACACCCCTTAAGCTTTTAGGAACATGAAAATAGAAGACACTTGCACAAAATTTCGAACTTGATGAAATGTCTCTCTAACTGTTCAAACATTTTGACGTGTGTGTAATTATCCAAATAAGAAAATTATATATAGTTAGAGCAAACATGGAGTGTAAATGTAGTTATTCCCTACAATTCTTTTGGTGTGTTAGCCGTTGTGAACTTCATGCGCGTTGTGGTGTTTGGAGTATCATATTTTCTCTCTCACTGAGCGAACAGATGAAATAAACGTGAGCTGCAACTCGGCTTCTTCTGCTACACCTCAACAACTGCTTGATGTTGCAATTAAGGTTGTCGGATTGATGTCAAGAAATGGCACGCACTACGAAGCAAGCAAGCGCAGTATTGAATTCAATTGCCACCCATTTCCTTCATCAATTGCACTGTTTCATTGGTCTCTACTCCCAACTGTTCCCACACTAACCTTCCTCTGTTGAACAAAAGTCTCCCATCGAAATCCACTCTCCATTGAAACTCGCACCCATTTAGCTGTTTTTGCTCACACTCTATACTTATCCCTCTGCAAAACTCGCCATAAATGAAAGGTGATCAATCCATGCATTTACTCACTTGCACCATTTTCCCACTCCAAATCCATAAATGTCAAGAAGACAAGAGTAATAGAGTATAAATTGAGGAATTGGGGTTCCCGCACAAAATGGCAGAAAAAAAAACTTGAGTACAGTTCTTGAAACAGCAAGTGATCAATTAAGTAAAAATGAAACTCAATAGAGTGTTAGTTTTTGCCATTGCATTGCTTCTAATCGCTTCAAGTTTAGCTGAGGCAAGAACTCATAAAGAACACAGGCATCAGAAGCCTAAAGAAGACGAAGAAGATAAAAGAAGTTCACGCAGTCGAAGCGGCGGAGGGGGTAGAAGAGGCGGCGGAAGCAGTGGAGGTAGAAGAGGCGGCGGAGGATCATCATCAAATTGTGACCCTTTGTTTCAATACCTATTTGGAAGCTGTGGTCAATGGCCCTTCCCACGCACCTCCCCAAACAACCCATTTCAGCCAAGACCCCGCCCCTCACCCGGACGTGCTCCGCCTAGACCACCGCTCATTCCTTTGCCACCACCAGTCATTCCCTTGCCTCCACCTATAGTAGCTTCTCCACCACCTTTAATATCCTCTCCTCCTCCCTTAATAGCCCTACCCCCACCAGTCGCACCATCTCCACCACCAGCCTCTCCTCCACCATCATCCCCACCACCATCACCGTCACCTCCACCCCCTTTACCACCTCCTCCACCACCCTTAGTCCCTTCTCCTCCACCACCCGCGCCACCGATCCCTCCACCACCCGAAGTACTCCCTATAATATATCCTCCTCCTTTGGTGGCCTCACCGCCACCTTCAGATGACCAGCCAGTCTTTCCATGGCTGACGCCGCCCGACTCGAACCCTGATATAAATCCACCTCTAATATTTTCACCTCCGCCATATGTTATCTTCCCACCACCCATACCCGACTCCACACCCGTATTCTCTTCACCACCAGACTCTTTCTTCACACCGCCTGAAGATAACGGAGTCACTCAAGCACCACCACTGATCCCGGTATTTACT